>OX579639.1:7081044-7427083 GCA_951230915.1 Antitrichia curtipendula | reverse complement strand
CTGGATTTTTTCAAAGGAGGGATTGCAGGAACAAGACTTGCTTGCATCTTTTTAGGAGATAGTTATCCCACTACATTTGTATGAGTTGTAGATGAATTATGTGAATGGATAAGTGATTGTTACTATCCTCTTGGATGAAAAGGTGTCATGATTTTATAACATTATTTATATATTAGATATAATAATATTATATATATAATGATTTAAATATATTACAAATAATGTGTGTATAGTAAATCAATGTCACATGTACAATTAGGATAAAACTCTATTGCCATATCAACAAACTATATCTATTGCAATTTTTCACACAATGAAAATTTTGAAACAAAAATATTGGAATATGATACAAAAAAAATTTGCAATTTTGAATGAAAGCTTTGAAAATCACACGTTTTTCTTTAAAGTTAATGTTATTGCCACAATATGGATGAATCAATATAAATGTGGTCATAACACAATGTTTGACTCACAATCTCTCTCTGTACTGCAAATCTTCTATAAAGTAAACTTCTATAAGCCAATAACCTCTCTAAGTTGTTATTATTCCTTCCAACCCAACCTAAACATATTGAAGATGTACAAAGTAAGTAAAAATAAATAAAAGCAATTTGCATTGAATTTGGAATTTAGGTGTTGTTTCAATGAACGTGACTTCAAAAAATCTTCAAAATGTCATTAATGTCCCAATCCCTTTCTAAAGCAATAATCTATCCAATGTAATATTCTCCTCCAATCCCAGGGCTATTTCCTTATGGAAGTTCTATTGTATGCAAATCCGTTATGGATTGACTTCCCAATTGCATCCGATCCTACATTTTAGTTCTTCAACCATAGGACAAATGTACATTGAATAAGAGTTTTAAGGGGATCCATATTAATTAATTGGCATTACACACTATATGAATATCTATCGTTGTTGTACATCAATAGTTACTAAAATGTCCGGGGGCTGCACATCATGTTTCAAACATCTACAATTTTCCACAATAAGTCCCTTTAATTTTTTGGTCCCCTTAATACCCCTATTCAGTGTAGATAGGGCCGCACTTGAGAAGCGGTTCCATGAAGGATATATGCCTACACTATTTAGCTATAATTTACATTACCTCGGAAAATTGAAAATCGAAAATTGAAAATCCCTGAGACCCTGACTGACTGATTTGACAGTGAGCGCTAGATGGAGGTACTGTACACAAGGACTGGCCAAATCCATACCACAATTGGCAGAAATTAACATCAAAAGTACTGTACTATTTAAACAAGGGGTTCAAACCAAACTATCAATTTATTAATGGCATTGAAGCCAATGGGGGGGCTTGGGGACCAGTCACAGCCCTGGACTGAAAAATTGTTGCACCTAACATCACTTGTGTAACCTACATTTACATGACCTAATACTACTAATAATAAATCAACCCTCAAGCCCTCCCTACCCTCACTAATAAGGTAGACAAGCCTATTAGCACCTTGATTAGCAATCTGATTATCTTGGGGCCAACTCCAAGAGGGGCATATATTTTCCCAGATGTGTGCGCTTGTTTCACAAATCCAACCCAAGTGGAATTATAATTTTTCGATTAGAATTGTAATTTATGTGAATTTCTGAAGTAGGATGCTTCAAAATTTATAGAACAAAGATCATAGAGTAGAGTCACAAATGTCCTATAAACAATTCATAAGGACCTTTCCATGTATCCAATATTCACCAAAGTTGCAGCCATTAAAGCCCCCAAAGTTGCAGCCATCAAATGCAGTTTGGTGAGCTCAAATTGAACCTATGAACTTCGATTGGCTTCCAAAACTATTATACATCTTGGATTGATCTGAAAATTTTATCACACAAACTAGACTAGTATGCAAAACTTCTCCAACAAGTTCGATTGAATTTGGACATTGGATGCAAAAGTTACAACCCTTTGAATTTGACTTTTAGGCTGTGAGGACATTTTTCGTCCCTTGTGACGTTCAGGGGTTAAAAGATTGACACATTATCCCTTGTTGGCATTAATGCAGTGATTTTATTAGAAATGAATGGATTTGGATTTTTGGGTGGGCGGGTGGAATTGGGGCCAAAAGTAAGGATGAAGAAACTATAGGTAGTTAGCAAAAATGGACTACCCTGTTTAGAGTAGCTCTAATCCAACCGGAAACTACGAGATGTTGAAAGTGGATATTAAAAATAGCCCCTATAGGGTGAATTTACTTGTTTTCGGCTTGTGATAAAATTTGGAAATTTTGAATCCATGTTTGGAATCAAAACCCCATGATTAGCTAAGGGAGGTGAAAAACAAAAATATAATTTAAGCACAAAATAGGGGTCAAGTTTTTTACAATTACCTTGCAAAACACCAAATTCACCAATTTCACAATCAGTGTAGCCCTACCCATACGTACTATTTAGTAGCCCCCCGTCTAATTTATTAGGCCCAATCTGATAGGAAGTGACAAGGACAGGACGACGACGACGACAGCGACGACGACGGAGAAGAACGGAAAAGACTGGCAGTGAGGGAAGAAGGCGTCGTTGCAGAGGAATTCAAGTGGCTGCCGGTGCTTCCGAAAGAAGCCAGAGTTCGGCACTTCCCTCAGCGGCGATTGATTGGGCTTTTTGCATCCACCTTTGCTGGGGTGGGGGAGCGTCTTGCACGGGCATCGCCATAGCCACCATAGCTTAGCTTCAACTTAGCTTAAAGCTTCGGTGCTTGCTGCTGCTGCTGCTGCTGCTCCTCTTCTTCTGTTGCTGCCAGTATCACCTCGCACTCGTTCTGGATTCCTCACATATTCTCCGCATCCTTTGCTCATTCCCCGACTGCCTGCCTTCGTCACATGCGTCTCTCTCATGCACGTTCACGGGCTGTAGGTTTAGAGTGGATTGCAGGGCTGGTTTGGTGCCGCCTGATTCTGGTTCCTCCGGGGCCGATGTGAGGATGCGCCGCGGAAGCCGGAGCCGCTGCGGGGAGCCCAGGCGTTGGGAGAACGAGGAAGCGTGCATGGGGATGATGCAAGGTGCGTGATGCGGCGCTGCGGTTTCTTCTTGTTTTTGTTTCTGTTTTTAGTGTGGCGGTGGCGTTGTTTAGGATTCTAGTGTTTTAGGTCGATCATGGAGAGTGTGATGTTGTGATGTTTGCCTGGGAAGGTCTCCCGTACATGGAGGGAGCCGGGGTGCTTTGGCGTGTCGGTAGGAGATGAAGAGAGGGAGGAGCGAGGGAGAGAGAGAGAGAGAGAGTGAGAGAGTGCGAGTTTTATTATATTATATTTTATGCCTGTCGAATTTTATGCTCTTCGAAGGGGCAGTGGACTGGAAGAGCCTAAAGAAAGTATATGACGCGGATTCTGAAACCCTAATTGTTAAATTCGCATTCTAGGAATGTCAGAAGTTGCTGGATTGCGTGACTAGTTGTGGTAGGCTTGCATGCGGTGTAATGTGGAGGATAATGGGAGATTACGGAGGGGTGCAACAGTTGTTCGTGTGGTGGATTTAGGTTAATTCTGATGTGAGGTTCAAACTTCGTTTTCGGATTTTTAGGTCCAATCTCTTACTTCGAAATTAACACGAAGAGAAGAGTTGACGTGGTAGACAAGGGTTCCATTGCGAAGAAAGAGCGATCAGGCAGGGGCTGTCAAGTATTGTAGGGATGATTGAGGATTACGAAGAAGTGCAGCAATCGTGTGTGCGTTGCTTTTTGAAATTTTTCCATTTTAGGTCCAAACTTCATTTTCGAATTCCTTCGCGAAGAGAAGAGTGTACTTGGTAGATGAGGGTCAGCTTATGAATAAAGCTTGATTAGACATGCTTTTGTAAGAAAATCGAGAAATTGTTTCCTTATCGTGTTATTAGCCGATTTATAACTGTAGGTTGTGGAGCGCAGGGGTGCATTGAAGCAATAAAAGTTGCAATCCTTTTTTTTTTGACGCAAGGACAGTTGACTCTGAGTTGCCATGAGGCATGGACCACCCTTGGTTGTAACTTTGAGGGTTGATGGAGAGCTCGCATTCCACTCTGGGAAGAAGAATACAGAGGTTGAGTGGAAGACGATATCAGATTGTGAGGGCTAGGTCTACAAGTGACTTTTTACACAGGTATGGCTCCCACTGTATATTATGCAGACCCTGACGGAAGGGAAAATCGGGATGAGTCAGGCCTCGCAAATTTACAGGAAGGGATCATGCCAGAGACAGGGGATATACTGCAGCCAGAATTGAATCTGAGTAAGGAAATTCCTGACCTTGGAACGGCATCTGAGATTCTTGGCCCGAATGACGGAAGACGACGAAGCTCCCGTCTCAGGGGAAAGGGCGCTTTAGGAAGTACAGGATCAGGTGATGGGATCCCGCCTGTTAGAAGGCAATCGTCAGGAAGCGGGAAACGGGGTAGGCGGAAGAAGGCTCCTGTGCTTGAAAGTGTGCAAAGCATTGGAGATTCGGTTGAGGAACTGAAGAATGAAGTGATCGTTGAGTCTGTTTCTCTGGAACTGGCCACAAAATCTGCGGATTCAGGAGCCAGTCCAGGCGGCGATGGTATTCTAGCACGTACCGTTTCGATCTGTGGGGAACCGAAATTGCCACATGATAACGGGAAAGAGAATGCGTCCAAAGTCGTGAAACTGGAGGGCGTTGACGTCTCGGATGACTCCCCTTGTGACGATATAGAAGTTGCTGGAACTGTCAGATCCCTCGTGGACTCAAGAGGCGATTTTTGTGATAGTAACATATTCGAAAATCTTCAAAGTATTGTGATCCTTCATCCAGAAGAGAATGCAATTCACAATGATGTTCCGAGAACCTCTAAAAAAGAGACTGAGGAAAAGATTGAAACCCAAGTGGATGATTTACTTGAGGCAAACCTGACGAAAGAAGGGATTAGGGTAGAACGTACCAGACTCATCAACGTAAGCATTGAAGGCACAGGCCCAGAGAAATCCGCTGATGAGGAACTCGTAACCCTATCGATCGTTCAAGCAAGCTGTGAAATCACTCTTCAAGCCTGCAAAACCCTGACAGGACATGAGACAGAACCTGTGGAGTCAGATCTCAAAGGGGAGGGTGCTTCGAGAGGTAGTTATAGTACCTCGAAGGTAGGGGAGGATGGACCGAAATTAAATGTGGAGGATGGGGAGGACGGATCGAAATTGAATGGGAATGATGGGGAGGACTCGAGTTCTGTGACCTCTCGGGATGATGTTGAGCACACTAAAGCTACATGCGAAGACAAAGACTTTAAGGCCACGTCTGGTGACAATGCAGGAGGTGGTAAGCTTCAAATGGGACTATCCTGTCTTTTGTCTCCTTTTCTAGTGCTCGATCTGCCACTTCCGATTTTGTGTTCGTGCGCGGTGTCAAATGGCAACAATGTAAATCTGCAGAAGTTTCTGTTGTTCCTTCGCAAACTGTACCACTGTCCATGCCGGTCGTTGCGAAGGTGTTTGATTTCCTTGTACTGTTTGCAGGTGTATCAAAACTCGTATCTGAGGCGTCATTGAATGATGTACATATAGCTACAAACTCTGAATTGCTGGTTGAAGAGACTATTGTCGTGCAATCTAGGAAAGGAATTTCCTTTCATTCTAAGGAGCCACATGAAGATGATGACCAAGTGGGAAGTAGGAGCAGTTCGGAGGCCAAATTTTTAAGGGTATCTCCGTCCAAAAGTAGTATGTTAGCTCTTAGCTCCCAGGTGTTAGTGAATGGGAACGATGACCAGCAAAATGCGTCTTCAATCGTTCTAGAGAGAAGGGCGAAATTGCAAACAATTTCAGAAATTGCCTGCCAGCGATCAGGTAACATAATTGCGACTAAGTCACGTGTGCTCGTAAGCTATCTGAAATATGTGTTGCTTATGCTGAAATAGATTGAAGCATAGGTTTTCGAAGTGTCTTTTCAATTTGAAATGGGAGCAACCGGAATTGTAAGTATCTAATGAAGTCAAAGTTAAGTTGAAGGGCTCGATGACTTGTACATGGTTAGTTTGGTCTATATTATCCCAGTGAATGATGATCAAGGCCACGAAGGTGAAGGGGCAAGTAATTTCTGAAGTTGGCGTGGATGAGGTTAAAGTCATTGTTGTTTTTGTATATTATCAGGTGAAGGAGAAGACCCTCTGCAGCTTGGCAGAAAATCTGACTCACTTAAATCAGTCAATCAAGAGATAAGCGTGCGTGATGGTGGTGTTCCAAGCGCCTTGAAGGTTGAAAGCAAAGCTGGTGAGTTCTCGTTCTTTATTGACCTATGTGAACACTGAGATGGATTGCTTTTCTGAAAGTATTTAAAGATTTATTTATTTATTTTTCCAGAGGTTAGACGAAGTCTCTCAAGGCATGCCGTTGGTGGAGAAGACGATTCAAGTGGTGTTACTGAGGGTGATATTAATACTACCAGTGAGAAGATGGATGAGAGTGTTGGCATCAACTCAAAAGCCGGATGGGTTAAGTGCGATGACTGTAGAAAATGGCGCAGCATTCCGGTGGATCTTGCTGAGAAGATAGGGGAAACGAATGCCTACTGGTAATTTTTATTTCCGCTTTCCCTGAGCTGATTACAACTCGCTACTACAGTTATGACTGATTTCTGTGTTATTTCTGAATTGTGGTGACTGAGCGATCAAATGTTTTAGATTGGATCTAGGTCTGTACGAATGCAGGAACCAGTCTGGGTTCGAGCTGCTGACACTCTAGGTTCTATGTAGAGTAATTAATATGACATTTCCACTTGATTTTGTTTGTAGTTTGAACTCATTCGGTGGTCAGAATTGGGGTGTACCTTTGGATCCTGTCCTTTGAAGGAAGGATAAGGTTATTGTTTGGCAATAGTTGGCAAGTATGTGTTGGGGAGGGTTTTGTAAATTGATCTGGCCATTCACATGGGCTTTGGATAGTGGTTTTGGATATTAAAGTGGGTTTGAACTTTCCCATATCTATGATCTTAAACGATTTGACTTTTGACTTAAGTTATAACTATTAACCAAAGAGGAACAGCATGTTTGTAGTAGATAACTGGACAAGGGCCGCTAGACCCGAGTCGGTTATCGGACATAATCCCGTCCTCCCCGCAATCTTTAAAGGAAGGTGGTTTTAGAGGCATAACCCTATCCTCCCAACAACATTTGGGACAGTCATAGATTTCTAAGATTTGGCGGTCTTGATCTAGTTTGGAGGAGAGGGTTATGAAGCAAAAAGCAAGGGCCCACTTTTAAAGACCTAGATGAAGAATAAGCCTACTTGAGTTAACTGTTAATCTATAAGTGAACTACTAGACCTTTTCCATGACAATTGTTGTGGACACGGTCACCGTACATTCTATATGCTCATTGCTTGGTATGTGATATTTAAAGTTTGTCACATCAGTAGATGTTAGTCGGTCAGCGTGTACACTAAGGTCTTGAGAATAGCATCCTGGTGTCCGATAGGATAAGTCTATTGTTGGGCACGGCCTTATTGATTTTGTTAGCAACAAGTCTTGTTGGAGTTTTAATTTTTTGTTTCTGTAATCAAAGTAAAGACTGAATTGCTTTTGGCAGGTCATGTAAGGAGAATCCAAACAAAAAATTTGCAGACTGCTCTATCCCTCAAGTGAAAAGCAACGAAGAAATAAATAGAGAGCTTGGAATCTCTGAAAGTTCCTTCTGTGATGAAGATGACGATGTTGACGCAACTTGTGATTCTAGGCCTTTGTACAATGGTATACAAGGTATGAAAGATTGTGTTTTCAATACCCAGTGTTCACACTTGTACGGTCCTTTGTAAATATTTTCTTGAATGACTTGTGACTTATAAACGTAGCTCAGCTGTTAATACTTTCATAATGACTTGGATTGCATATATATATGAGACATTTGAGATGGATTGTTTGGCCCTGACAGAGAATGGCCAAGCTGTGTGGACGCTGATAAAGCGAAATATTTTCAAGCACCGCAGTCAAAAACACCAGGATGCTGATGAGGTGGGTCTGAATATGAATTCATTTGCAGGATTTGTTGTCTATCTGTGGAACAGATGATGTATTTCTAGGAATGAGGGATTCAGTGTTTGTGCTGATTAAGCCTTTCTTTTGTCCTTTCTATCAGGCAATGGTATGCCAATGTGCTCCTCCTAAACCCGGAGAAGTGGGCTGCGGTGAAGACTGCCTAAATCGAATGCTCAATGTTGAGTGTTTGCCACAACAGTGTCCTTGTGGATCATTGTGCACAAATCAGCAGGTGATCATTCGGATCTCTTAATGACTTTGTGATTATAGATTGCGACATCCCAATAGCTTTTGTTTAAAAGTTGTATTCTATCTTTTGGGTGGAAAGAATGTTTGTATATTGAACTTGACGTGTAATATGATGCAGTTTCAAAAGCGGTGTTATGCAAATGTGGAATTATTCCGATGTGGGAAAAAGGGTCATGGGCTTCGGGCTCTGGAGAACATACCAAGGGGTTCATTTATCATAGAGTATGTTGGGGAGGTACGTCCTTTCTTCGGGCAAGTATGTTTTTTTCTAAATTTTTCGCTTAATCTGCATTTTGTCAAGGACTTTCTTAGCAGAAGTGCCAGATAGGGTAGATTCTGATTGTTAACCAGATAATGCCAGTTGAGTTTCTGATTTTGGTACGTCTTATCTGTGCCTGTACCTTCCACTTGGGTCTTGCCGTGCAACTAACTGGATCTTAATTGTCCACTTCTGTTGAACTACAATGGACGGACTCAAACACATCTCATGATTTTTTTTTCCAGGTGCTGGACATGGCATCATTTGAAGACAGGCAGAAGGATTATTCTTTGAGTTCTCAAAAGCATTTCTATTTCATGACTTTGAGTGCTAATGAGGTAATTTTATATCTTTCTATGGTAATTACCGTCTTGTAAAATGTAGACTATCAGCAGTATATCCAGGCTTTTATAAATATCTTACGCCCCAGTTGTCAGAAGCCAATTAAGCTCTGTCGTTGTATTTGTCGCATTGTCCCAAATATAGTTCAAACTGTTCAGAAAAGAGGACTCAAAGTCTACGTGAGATCTTTGACCACGGATGATGCATACAAATGCATCAGAGTCTGAATTGAGACTCATTAGCGCATGAGAGGAATTATTCTTGCAGATTATTGACGCTTGCAGCAAAGGCAATTTGGGACGTTTCATCAATCACAGTTGTGAACCCAACTGTCAGACGGAAAAGGTACCCAAGTTCCTGTTGTATTATTGAGTGTTGTGACACTGCGATTGCATGGTGCTGTCACTGTCGTTACTGCCTTGTTCCCTTTTCCCGGAGATTTCTTCATTGGTAATCACGAGAGTAGCCAGAAGTTTTTCTTGGTTGTATGTTCTTTACGAGTGGGAACGCACTTGGTAAGGCCAAACTTTTTCGCATTATTTTGATGTATAGTGGTCAGGTGTTGGCAGTAGTTTGTGATATACGAAACCGAGTGAGTATCTTCTTAACTGGATTTGCTGTCTTTCTCACTTGAGGTTTGATTGATTGTAGTGGATGGTGGATGGGGAAGTCTGCATTGGACTTTTTGCTATCCGTGACTTGAAAGAGGTACATCTTGCACTTTTCATTGTAGGATTCTGGTGAATTTTTGAGCTCGTGATCATTGAATACAGCAGTCGTTTTGCTAGCGTTCAAGACGCTTTACGTATTTGGCGATTGACTCGTCTTTTTCATATCATTGCTAAACAGGGAGAGGAGATCACTTTTGATTACAACTTCGTCCGTGTTGGTGGCGCCGATGCCAAGAAGTGTGAGTGTGGTGCGAGTAAATGCCGGGGTTTTATTGGGGTGGATCCAGACACTCCACAGAACGTTGTGGATATTGATAGTGATGAGGGGGAAGACCCAGAGCCCATCATGTTACATGCAGAAAGCGATGAAGAACTTGACAAAATAAAGGAAGGGACTGTAAAAAAAGCAAGAATAATTGCAGTCGGTGATAGCAGGTATGAGAAACTCGGTGGTGTCAAACGCAAGTTCTACTCGGGACCGGCTAAAGACATGGAAAGGCCAAAGAGAAAGAGGCGAGTGAAGACTGCAGCAAGTTCTAAAATAGGCAGCCACGTGCTAGCACCGTCGAAACTTTTTGCTGGGTCTCGTTTTGGCAGCCGCAATACATACCACAGCGATGGTAGGACTGATGACTTTCCACATTCCTCGTCGCGTTAATGTTTTTTCTTTGATTACTTCATGCGTTGCTTGTGACATCATGTTATTGAGGAAGTGACGATTGCTATTGTCTCCTTATAGATGTTATGTTACTGCCAGTTATGTGTCATACCTGTTTGCAGCATGTGTTACACTCAAGTGAGCTTCTGTGTACAAGCATGCCAATGTATTTTGTCGATATTGGTTTTGTGGAGAGGATATGCACGAGCTAAATACACATTCGAGCATGTTGGCTTGGAGTGATTGAACTCAAACCTGTGGACTTTTATGGTTTTCTTTTTATAACGCTCTGCTCTTGTTCTGCAGTCGAAGGAAAATTGGGAGAACTAACAAATGAGTCTGGAGGACTTAAAAGGGTAAGTCATCGATGTCCTCTACATCAATTCTTCATCCGTGCATCTGCTGTTCAGTTCTACGAAGATTTGAATATTAAACTGCGTGGAGTGTTGCTTGGTAACTTGTCGTACTCATTCCAGGACTTCTTCTAACTCCTAACATGACGGAAACTTGTGGTTGCAGGATGCTGCAAAACAATACCTAAAGCTATTGGTGCTTACAGCAGCCTCGGGTGGCACTGTAAATGGGGCTGCCGCCTGCAGGTTTGTTGTCATTTACTATGCTTTTGTTAATAAGTTTGCGCGTCAATAGGAATTTAATGAGGAGCAGAATGGGAACAGTTCTCAAGTGTCTTTTCAATGCTGCAGTGCTCGTGACCTGTCGATGCTTTTGGAGGCACTTCTCAAGACTCAGAAGTTGAGTTTGCTGAAGGACATCATGAACAAGAATGGTATGGGTTCAAATTCCCGTTCTATTAGTTCTTGCAATTCTACTCTATGAATGCATTCTTTTTTTCAGATTCATACTTTGGTTGTCTTAGCAAGTTCATACTAGGTCTGGAGTAGCATATCCTACCTATGAATTGGAGCTCTATGATCGAACTCAGATTATGCACTGTGATCTGTTTAATTTCGGATTGCTAATGGCGAGGTGGAGTTGCAGGTTTACAGATGTTCCACAACTTGCTCAAGCAGTTCCGGAAGTCTTTTGAAAAGAGACCTATCCTTCGCAAGCTGTTAAAGGTGTTCAACTACACTTTGAACTGCCCAGCACTTGGTTTTGCATGTCTATTTTTCACGAATCAGAATTCAGAATTAGTTGCTGCAATTTCATCAGGCACTGATTGCCTCAACTTGTATAATTGATCGTAGATTGATTGTTCTCTAATTTTTTTCTTACTTTCGTAGGATCTGAGAATACTCGTACTGATGTATATATAAATTCCCTGTCGACAGGTTTTGGATCACCTAGCAAAAAACAGAGTCTTGACTGTGGAACACATTTACAGTCCCCCTCGATCGGGCACAGAGTGGTAGATCTCATTGTTGTTTATTTGCTGGGTTGATTATTTTTTACTCTGTCTCTTGCTGTCATACAACATCGTGCAATCATCTGGTTCTCAGCCTGGGGACGTCTGGATTATGGGTTCATTGTCTATTGGAGATGTTGAACAGTACTCTGATCGTAATTTTGATATATGTGCAGCTTCTCCGACACGCTCTTTGACCTTTCGAGGCATGATGATACGGAGGTACTATTCAGTCCAATTGGAGTGTTGTGCTATTTTTCAGTTCCTTTCCTCACTCTCATCGCTCATAAGTGTTCAGTATGGTAAGAAACCTTGTGTGCTTAGGGGCTTGAGCATTGTGTGAACGTACTTTGCCAGGTTTTGGGTTACATGGTTTCTAGCTTTAGTCGTGGGCGATTAGTTATTTTAGTTCTTACGAACGCTGGGAGATTTAATTGTGCAATTTTTGACGAATAGTCCTTCAGCGTGATCCTTGTACTAGGAATCAAAACTGCAGGACGTCTTTCCTCTGAACATGGAAAGAAGGCTCTCTTTCTGGTGTTGTATTGATCCTCCTTCTTAATAATGCAGGTTCAGAGAATGGCCCGTGACTTTAGGAAACTATACGTGCCACCACGCCCTCATAAACCAGTCGTAAACATTGAAAGGCCTCTCGTCAAGTCACCTTTGCAGCAGGCATCTGTGACTCATTCCTCACCGCTAGTGATTGAGTCTCCTCTAGTGGGCTCAACAGCTAGTAATTCAGCAGAGCAGACACCCACTTTGCAGGGAGGGGCAGTGGAAGAGAAGGCGGCAAACCCTCCCGCTACTAGACGGAAACGACCCAGCCGTTGGGACACCGTCCCTGACACTGTAACTGCTGCTGTAGCCAGTGCAGCTTTCGGCATACCTAATTCGGCGGCAGCAGCATCGCTGCACGGCTCAGTACGTCATCTTCCAGCAGTTTCAGGATCGCACCAAGTATCCATACCAGTTCCTTCTGACCCCTCATCAAGAGTTTCAATGTCCCCAGCACCACCAGGAATACCAGGACGACCTTCGGGTACCTTTCCGCCCGTTCATCCTGGGGGCTTGCAACATCATCAAGCATTACCAGGTCACCTATCGGTAGGATTACCAGGTCAAAGGCAAGCCATTCCTCCGGGGCTCATGCACTTGGGCGTGCAGAGGGTTCCCAATAGTAATGAGTTACCTCCGGCCTCTCAGAGACCCTATGCTGGACCGCACCCTATGCAGGTTCCCTTACAAATGCAATCAGTTGCTGTGCATCCTGTACCTTTCGCATACAATCGAGGACAGCCTGCTCCATCCATGCATGCTGCACCCCCTGGGCAATGGGCTTTGATGCATTCAATGGGTGGTCCTATGTATGCTGGGACTCAGTATGCACCTCCACCGCCACCTCTTCCCCCTTCAGTACGACCTGGTTGGGGCCATAATGGCCCAAGACAGTCGGACGGGTTTTCTGGTCATGTGAAAACTGCAAGTATTGGGCCCGGAGAATCAGAGGCGGCAGGAGAGCCTCCAGTTCCAGGAATGTCGCCTGCAAGCCTCCGGGGTAGTCGCAAACCAGAAAATATCTCCAGCGGGGTCTCAGAGGTTGCACCTGGCTCTGCTAGGACCGGGCCAAGAGTAGAAGCTCCTCCACGTTCTCACAGAGATGAACTCGGGCCAAGAGTAGAAGCTCCTCCGCGTTCTCACAGAGATGAACTCGGGCCAAGAGCAGAAGCTCCTCCACGTTCTCACAGAGATGAACTCGGGCCAAGAGCAGAAGCTCCTCCACGTTCTCACAGAGAGGAACACGGGACAAGGATACCTGGACATGATTCAAATGTAATAAATCGTTCCCGTAGTATACCAGACAGTAGAGAGTCTGCGCAACAGGCATACTCTCATCCAGATGGCACGCAAGGGAGAAATTCTCATCCAGAAGGCAAAGGGCAGAGGGAGATGAGCTGGGAGACTCCTGAGTGTTCAAGCTTCCACCACCATGTGAGAACTCGTGCACTCTTCGTACTTTGAAACTTTTCATTTGTGTGAAGACACTGTTCTTATGTGAGAAGCTCTGTGAGTCTATCTCTAATTCTTTTCTAATCTTCTGGATTATTTACAGGTTTCTGGCATGATCCATGCTCGGGTTGAGATGAAGCACTTGGTAAGTTGAAGCTCTTTGTGATTCTGCACCGTGCTTATTTTATGTGGACGTCAGTCATAGCCTAGTCTGGTTTCTTTGTGAACCTGTTAACGACATTGCTGATTCTGATTTCAGGTACATTATAAGGATTTGGAGAAGTTTTGCAGCAAGCTGACTGAAGTTGTCACTCGTAAGGAAATTAAGAAGTATAGGGAGAACAAAATTCAGGTAAAGGGGGGTTACTGTTAAACGTCTTTGGGACTCCTTTGACTAGTTTATTTTTTCTAAAACCAAGTGTAGAGTTTATTGTTGTGGAACAAATAATTATATTATACAGATGATATAAATTATTTGGTTGATTGCAGGGGATGACTAAAACGATTCTCAGAAGCAAACTACTGGAGAAGGTGGATGCTTACGTAGACTTGCAAATTGGGCTTTATAGTAAATTGAAGAGTGGCGAAGGGCAATCCTGAAGAGAGGTGCCAGCTCCTGGGTCAAGTTCAGTGGCATTTGTACAGTAGCCTCAAAGAAGAAGCCCCTTCCAACTTTTGCGTTGTAGCGTAGTCTTAATTCTTCAAAATAATGGCAACAAACACGGGGCACCACTTGCTGTGTGTGTCCCTTCTTACAGAAATTTACATTGTTGTGGCAACCATTTACCCCAGGTTAATGGAACAATTTTTCCTTCCAGGTTCGAGAAGTGATATAGTATGCTTGGTAGGTGGTGTTTCCTGGGTTGAACTGCCTTCATTATTGCCCCATCTTTTAATCCTCGGCACGCTCAGGTAATAGGTAATATGATAACCTGATATTTTATCATTTCATATTACTCTTGATGTTCCTGAATCTCTGCCGGATCAGGCGTTATTCTTTTTGGTGCGTAATGCTTACATTTATGTTGATATTCAGTTATTGCGTCTGTTATGAGAAAACATTGGAATTGAATTCAGCTCATGTCTAGCTCATGCGGAAGTTCCTCTTTTGACATGGACTTATCAATAGTGTAGCTATTGCTTTGAAGTCTTTTAATGCTTACCTTGGATTACCTGCAATTTGACTAGCTAAGTGCTCCATTTTCCCTTTGAATTGCCAGCAGGCTGCTTGTGGAGAAGGCCAATTTGTAGCCCATGTCCTCGGAGTTGAGGTTGGTTCAAACATCGGAGGATTCAGTGAACTCATAGGTCAAAAGCCAGGGTTATTCTGACCTCCCTATTTTTGCATGCAAGTCTTCATGTCAATGTAGTGGGGATTGTAGTTTAGGTAAACCGCTACTAGTGGAGGATTTTAGAATGCGCAGTTGAGGTAGTGTTACAAATGCTCGATGCTAATTACATGACGGCATGACTTTGGTTAGTAATGAATGTCATTTCTTTGGAAGACGGCTACAAAATTGTTCACTTGGTGAAGAATCGGTGGTTGGTGTGGGTGTAAATTGCCATGATGGAGTTACTGGAGACTCCTCATGTAGAATCTAGCAGTCTTATGAAAATGCAGATGCTGTTTTTAGATTGATTTGACCTTCACATTGAATGCAAAGTGCATTCAAAGGCTCAAAAGTGTCCACTTGTAATAAATAGGATTTTGTATCAGTGAATTGAGTTGTTATGGAAGTAGTTGAGGCAACCTAAATGAGGATTTGATCAGTCAATTAGCAATGGAAGTAAGAGGATGTTATTTGAAGACCATGACCTCCACTTTAATGATCTAATTCGAAAGGTGGTTTAGACAAAATTTCTTTGATGGAATAGAATGAAAGTGTGGTGTCACCTATCATGATGTACGTAGGTGGTGGTTGTGATTATGTATGCGTAATTGATAATGTAAGTGGAGGTTGGTCCAAGTCAACAACAAATTCCATTGAAGATTTTTTGTTTTAGCCATGTCGCTTCAATTGTTTTTTTTCTCTATATTTTTCCATTCCATTCCAATATGTATTTGGAATGATTTCATGAAGTGTAACTCATTGTTGTAATTAAAGTTGATACGAAAAATATGTATTCACAAAATCTTCCCATGATTTCTTGTATGTGAATTTTGAAATATAAAAAGAAAGTCTCCAATTTTGAGACATCGCTAATCTTAACAGCTTGGAAGAGCTTTGCATATCTCCAACATGAACATATAGATGAATGAACAAAGACAATGGGTTTTTTCTTCCCAACCACTTGTCCACCAATTGACCTACCCAAAGATTGAGATTGTGGGAAGTGAAGCTTTGTTGTTTGTAAGCAATGTCCCTCTCCAATTCCTTTGTTGACATTTAGGGGAATGCATTGGTTGAGATTGAAAACATAATTGGTCCCACATTTTATTCAAAAATCACTCAATTTTAAGAAGAATGGGGGGGAGGGAGGATGCAAGCTTCTCAATATGGTCACATACATCCTTTTTCAAAATTATATCTCAAGTATTGATATGAGAAACATCTATCTAAACTTGCAAAAAATCCAAAGTGGTCTCCTTGGTCTTTAGAGGTTATTAACTCCTAAAGATTAGAGACTACGTTTTTTCAAAAAATGCTCTCAAATTATCATTTCTAGTACAAGTATCAAATTTTTGGACACATGTAATTGCAGGATCTTGTAGTATGCTAGTTTGAGAAGATGTTAGCGTATGAAGTGGTAAAAATCTTTTTTTTGTCCCCACGAAAAAACAAGCAGCTGCACTTCACAAAGTTACATTTGTATGAAAAAATGTCCAAAATTGTGGTTACTCTTTGATTTCATTCTTCAAAGCAAGTTGTATATATGATTAAAAAATTTGAGATCATTTGGAATTGTACAACATATAGGAAAAAAATAGTAAGTAGAAAGTAGTAGACAATGATTCAAAATACTAAATTGTTAAGAATTTAGTTATGGAATTGAAAAATGACAATTCCAATGGTTGAAATGTTGTAAGAAATAATCTACATCCTATGATTTTATTTTTTTCCAAAAATAGTGAAAACTGAGTAAGATAAAGGACTTCAAAGTTATTTTAGAATAGGAAAACTATAACTGCCCGCCAACTAAAAACTTCTCATAACTTTCATCTCATTAATCAAAATGGAATAATTCAACTCTTTCCACATATATAAAAATCTAAAGAACCAATTTCAAATTTTAATTTTTGAAAAAAGTGATTTTTAAAGAGTATTTTGAGCTGCCTGCCGACCAATGAAAATTACATATCATACTATAACTTTGTAATCATGTAGTCAAAAGTTATGAAAATTGATGGGACTTAAAGATATTCCTTGGGCACATGTTGTGTAAAAATTTCAACAAAAAAAAATATTCCGGTTGTAATGAGGTGCCCCAAATCACTATGTTGCCCAAAATAAAATGGTGTTTGGTCCTTTAGGGGTTAAGATGCAAAACAAAAAGATTAAAAAATGTCAAGTAGGTGCTCTTTTGAAATTTAGAAAAAATTTACAATGAAAACAATTAAACCTATTATAAATTTGTCTAAGAAGTCATTTGACCTATTCCATGAAATGAATTTAAGTATCTTCAAATCCACAATCAAATCAAAGAAATTTGAATTGACCTCACAATAGGTCGAGGGTGTTTTAAGGACACCAAAGATAGTCAAACTATAGTCTCTTCAATTGCACAGTGTCATGAGCTAGTCGATCATCCAGGTGCCTTGTTGCAACCATCGTGAT
Organism: Antitrichia curtipendula; assembly: GCA_951230915.1. Taxonomy (NCBI): domain Eukaryota; kingdom Viridiplantae; phylum Streptophyta; class Bryopsida; order Hypnales; family Leucodontaceae; genus Antitrichia; species Antitrichia curtipendula. The sequence continues at coordinate 7,409,790 of OX579639.1, read as the reverse complement.
TTGAAAAGTGTGCATATGGCAAATTTACAACAAGTAATATTGACTATGCATCTTTAAGTTATTTATATTTTAAAAGTTTAATCCTTTTGAATGTTGAATGGTGACAATAAAGACTTTGGAATTCCCTATTAATCACTTTGACCTAAATTACAAGACTTAATATACCTCTTCAAATCTTCAAGTAAGTGCCACATCATCAATAAAAAAACTTAAAAACAACATATAAATCTTTTCTTTGAGCATCAAGCAAGTGAAAGGGTGAAAATAACCTTTCTATGCCTCTTATAGTTCATACCAAAAAATGTCTCCAAAGTTATATTGAAGGGTTTACAAGAAATCTTTTGAAGTTTATAAAAACTAATTCCTTACTTAGATATAGTCTACAAAAATTTATTAATTTGATTCAAATTTTATATATTTTATAGATACTTAAAAAATGGCTTATTTAAAGGTAAATAGTGAAGGTAGAGGGCTGACATATACTAGTTTTGATTGCTTATCATCCAAATATTAGAGGGGAGAGATATTTGGAGGGTTGCAAGAGATGCTCTTAGTGATCTAGTTTTGTACCAAAGATGCTCTTAGGACCGTTTTATACTTGAGAATGAATTGAAAGTTGGACAAAATTCTCAAGTTTAAACCAATAGGTTGCCTCAATTTTTCCAAATCCGGCCCAAGGACTTCATACTAGGCCAGATTGAAACCACCACTCATCCTAGATGTCGCCTTAGGTGGCATAGTTTTAGCGCCAAACCATCCGGTCCTAGAAGAGCAATTCGGACGAGATTTTGGTTGGCCTGATTTTCCATCTAGGTTTGGATTGGGCTCCTCCATTAGATTGTACAAATCTCCATTGTCTACTAATACAATTTTATTTTTTGGTACATGTTTCATATTGTATCTCCACTGTATGAGCATAGATAACATGCTTTAGAGGTTAATGTGAGCTCAATGCCACTGGTGTTGCTAAATTTTGGGAGCACTAGTATAACTTATATTTGGAGAGTACTGCACAGATATACTTGTGGTACATATGTATAATTAATTTGTATTTCTTATTCAGATGTTCAGTCTTTAAAATTGTTTTAATATGAGATGTTTATTTGGTTAGGATTAATAATTTATTTTTTTGTAGATCCAAATTATATGATATATTTTATTGGTTTAGGATTTATCATTTTATCTTTTGGTGTAGACACAAATTACATGTTGTGTTACTATCCCCTATGATTACAGGAACTTCTTGATTAACTGACCTCCCCTTTGAAAAAAATGAGAGTTGTCGATATTATTAACAAAACTCACCCACCCACCCCGATTTGCCGTTGATCTTGGAAAACAAGAAATACAAATATATATATATATGAATATGGGATATTGATAGTGATATGGGATACGATATGGTACAAATATTGAATATGGATATAGACAAGAGTACATACAAAATACATATGCTCACGTATCCCATATTGTTTGCAACTATCTATCTCTCTAAGAATTACAAATAAGAGAGGGAGAAGAGGGTGAATTTTTAAAAAAAAATTACAAATAAAGGTGTGGGGTGGTGCGGGGTGGTTGTTAATAAATATTAAAATTAAATAAATAGGGGGTCTTTTGAGTGAATGGAGGTGGGGGTGCATTGATTGAAATGCACCTCATCCTCACTACTGTCCACTTAAAAGACAACCTATATATGTTGGTTGCAATGGTAAATGATATGCTTAATAATTACATTTTCTGTACAAGCAAACACAAATATGTAAATGGAAGTCATCATAGAAGTTATATCACAAATTTTGACATTTATGAGATGATGTGTGTTTTGTACCAATTTTGATGACAAATACTTGAAAAAAGAATATGATAAGGAAAAATTATACTACTAGGAATACCATGTACAGCAAGCTTGATTACATTTATCATTGAATTTATTCAAGTTTTCATAATAAAAAATTCTGTGCTTTCTTTTAAAATAAAACTAAAATATATATTTAAAAAAGAAATAAAAAATCAGATGTTTTTTCAAACTGTGTTTAGACATGTGATTATTTTCAAACCACTATAATGACAAGACCAAAATTGTTTATTGCTTGAAATTCTTGAAATTATCATGAAAATAAATGACAACTATTATGGAGCTAAAACTCTTGTTTCAATGTTAAGAAGAAGAAAAAGGTTAAAAGAAGTCAAAGAATTCTTCTTTTTCCCAAAAAGAAAAAATAGGAAAATAACAAAAAAAGATTTAAATAAAATAAAATAAATAAATCTTTCTTCCAACTTTGAAATAGGTAAAGTAGGAATAAAAAAAAAAAGTTTAAAAAAAACTAAAAACTATCGTTTCTATATTTGAAATAGAATAAATAGGAAGAAAAAAAAAAAAAACATTTTAATAATAAAAAAGTTCTTTTATTTTTTTTGATATAGAAAAAATAAAAAAAATAAATGCATATTTTATGTATTTTTTAATTGAGCCTTACAAAAATCCAAGATCACATTAATTGAAAATCCAGCCCTAGAATCCAACCTCACCACTTTACATTATCTATGGCCGGTGAATTGGGGCTGGATCAAAGGCAAATCAGGCTGACCTTCCATCCCAGCCCAAAGCGTGTATAAATAAACAATTGGGGTGGATTGGCCCCCTCGCTCAACCTTACCAAGGGTGCATGAAAAAAAAAAGCCCCCTAATTTGAGCTGTTCTAAAGTATATTCTTGACTTCATTCAAGAAATTTGGAATTCAAACTTGATTGCAAATATGAATTCAAAATTTGCAAAAATAATCATGTGCAAAAAACAGGTATTGCCCACAGGGCCGTCAATCCACCCTGGCCGTATAAACCGACCCTTAGTGATCTGGTTTTGTGCCAAAGCTCCTTCCAGTCAGATAAGAAAGTGGTGGGAAGGTAAGAAAGTGGTGGGAAGGGTGTCCGGACCATTTAGATGGTACAGGTCTCTTGAGCTGGCAATGATGGTTGATTAATTTCCTGCCTATGGACGTAGCATACTCCATCAAATCAGAGCCATTCCCCCATCTCCACCTGGCAGGATCAAAGGTTAGGAATTTAATTGCCCCAGCAAAAAGAAGAAAGGGAGTACGAAGACGTCCTTTCTTGATTTGCAGAATGCGCAATCTTCTGACAAAACCAGACAGTGGAATGCGGTCAGGTGCAGCCGGGATGGACAGCTGCTTGGAGGAGGGGCCAACACAGGGTTTCATTTGGGTAATAGAAAAGCTATGACCATGGCCAAGGTCTGACAGTCCCTCCAAAATTTGACGTCAGTCAATCATTTTGGTCACGGAAATTGCCTCGTATAGCAAAACGCTGGATGCAATCTCAGTGTTGAGCAACTGAGTCCCAACTCCCAAGTTTTTCCTTGGCGAGTGCTTCAATCCGGACAGCTCAAAACTATTTAGTGAGAAGTACAAGTACCAGCAATCAATGTTGTTTTGCACTATGTTTGAAAGAAGAAAAGATGGAACAGAAGTAAGGAGGCAAATCTTACATGTAGGACTAGAAAATTACCACGTTTCAGTCAATACTGTAAATGGGGATCATCGTACTAAAACAAAATTACAAAAATGAGAGCCTTATTCTGGGAATGCATCCAGGACTCTTCGCGATTAATATCTCTGCAGGCAGAATAACTTCTAAAAGAGACGTATCTGGGCAGAACGGAGCCCGTCAGTCATTATATTTAGAAACTATTTAGCCATGAATAAACTAAGCTGTCGCCATCAACATGCTCCCCAATAATCTTGCAAGTCTAGGATTTCACTCACCAATATCCGGCTTGTACTGCAGGTCCCTCGGTCAATAAAAACTAATACTCCACTCTTAGCTTCGACAGTGTCACTCGCGTGAATAATACACGTCGATGGCGTAAACCCAGGAGTTAACACAGAGCCATTGTAGCTGAAGTTTGAAGCTGCTGCTGATGGAGAAAAAATGTTTTGTCTTCCTACCCATGGGTGAGGATAAGATCGCACTTGAAGGCTAGCATCCACCCCCAATATCTCTAATGGCTTCTTCATTAGTAATAGCAGTAACTATCTAAAATTTGAGGACGCACGAAGCGCCCTGCGCAGAGTTCAACTTTGGAAGTAACTTACAATCCCGCAGCCTTCTTCAGATGTTTCTTGAAGTCCATGATATCACCGTTCCATCTGGTGATGGTCTTCTTCTCACACACCCAAATCTCTTTAGCGACCTGGTTGATAAGTCTAAAATCGTGACTCACAAGAACAAGCCCACCGTCCCACTCATTCAGAGCCTCGGCAAGCGAATCAATGGTTTCAATATCCAAATGATTGGTTGGCTCATCCAAGAGAAGCAAATGGGGAAGCCTCCAAGCCAACCAAGCAAAAATAACACGACTTTTCTGTCCATCAGAAAGATTGCCCATCGGCATGACCTGTGCCTTCCCCGTGAGTCCAAAGCGCCCAATCGCGGATCGCATTTTCTCCTCCTCCAAACCAGGGTACTCAGTCATCATATATTGAAGTGCTGACACGTCCAGGGTTAAAGTTTCTGCGAGATGCTGGTGATATTGAGCGATGCGAAGATGATTGTGTCGACGAACCATGCCATCCAGAGGCTCCAACTCACCGGTCATCAACTTAAGAAGAGTACTCTTTCCAGCTCCATTAGGTCCCACCAGGGCAATCCGAGAATCGAGGTCAACGCCGAAATCAACCTTCTCATAGATCAGTTGCTCAGGCGTGTAGCCGAACCTCATGTCAACAAACTGGAGAACAGGTGGTGGCAGTTTTCCAACATCCGTGAACCTGAAAGTCAGGGTCTTGTCCCTCACAACCTTCTCCGCAAGTCCACCCCTTTCCATCTTAGCCAGGGTTTTCTCTTTACTTTGAGCTTGCCGGGCAAGCTTTGCAGATCCGTGACCGAACCTAGCGATGTATTCTTTCATTGCAGAAATCTGCTCCTGCTCCCACCGGTATTGCTTCATTTGATTCTCTTCCAGATCTGCCCGCGTTTGGCAAAACTGATCGTAATTTCCTGTGTAAAACTTGAGTTGCTTGTTCTGCATGTGAATTATGTTTGTGCACACCCCATTCAGAAAATCTTGAGAGTGAGAGACAACCACCAAGATCCTCTCAAATTTCTTCAGGGTCTCCTCCAGCCACACACAGGCCTCCAAATCTGCAAAAATCAAACTATGGACATTCAGCATATGAAAACTTATGAGCTGAAAATTCAATTACCACCATCTATACAGCAGGCCACCCAAAGATAACCGATGTCAACTTTGACTAGAACAACGCACCGAGGTGATTTGTAGGTTCATCCAGTAAGAGAATAGTTGGATTCATAAACAATGCACGTGCCAAGGCTATCCTCATCCTCCACCCTCCTGAGAAGTCACGCGTCTTCTTATTTTGCATTTTCTTCGTAAAACCTAAACCATGCAAAATTTGAGCTGCTCGCATCTCTGCGGTTGCTGAGTCCATCGCCTCCAACCTCTCATAGATGCGCTCCAAAGGCTCACCGCCACCGTCATCCTGTGGAGATAAAATTAAGTCAAAAATCGCCAACATTATCACCGAACATATAGGCCTAGTACCTACAGGGCAAAACGAGAAAACAGAAAATTAAAAGTTCGAAAAATAAGCAGCTGATTCGGCACTCACTTGCTGGGCAAGTTTTTCCGCCTCTTTTTCCAGAACCAACCTCTCCTCATCTACGTTCATGACTGCCTCAAGAGATGTCATGTCGGTGGCATCAATCTCCCGAGTCAAGTGGTAAATATCCATATGTTCTGGAATTGGTACTTCTCGAAGTCCAATCGAAGTAAGCAACGTCGACTTTCCACATCCGTTGAGACCAAGCAGACCATATCGCCTGCCAAGAGAAGAACGAGAATAAGTTGCCATATCCCAACTACAACATTCACTTCACCAATTCCGTAGATATCTGCTTTTCCCTACCTCGATTGTCACCAAGCTTAGATACAGTCAACCATGCTTTAATAAGCAGCTTGGCTCTAATCAAACGCAAAACGATATGTTGAACCAATCCTAGTACAAAAAACATCCGTGTGGACAAACATGGGAGTTGCAAAACCGCTCTAACTCTAAACGAAGATGCACTTGAATGAAGTCAATTGTGAAATAAGTATTTCCAATCATCAAAAAGCAGAAGCTAGAAAAATTACTATCATCACGTACCTTCCATAATTCAGCTCGAGTGTCGAGTCTGCTACTAGCTCGTGGCCATGAAATGTCACAGATAGAGATTCAATCTGCACAAACCAGAAACATTTCTTTAATCAAAACGTAATCGTCTAAACTCTTTTTGAACATCACGCCACGAAAAGCGACCAAATTTAAATGATGAACATCAATAAGCCCCTCCACAACATTTGTCATCCTACGAACAGGAATAAGACCTGGCTAGCACAGAAGAACTCCTAAACTAGGCGATTCTCATGATTCAAGGAACAGAGAATTTTAGTTTAATACGAATCTTTTAACATCAACCCCAAAACTTACGTGAATATCCCTCGACTGTGCATGCGATGCTAAAACACCGGTACAAGTCCGATCTGTGATGTTAGCGGCAGCCAATTCGTCCGCCAAACTATCAGCGGCGGTTCCGTTGGTCACATCTTTCAGCTTCGTTTGCGCAACCACTGCAGCTGCCTTAGATCCGCGCTTCTCCGCTGCGGCCAGCTTTTTGGCAGCGGCCTTCTTCTTGCTTGCATCAGACACCATCGTAACTTGTGCCTAAACGCACACACGAAATCTAAAATCTGCGTACGCAAAAAAAACATCTTATCAAAAAATAAATAACCACAGCAGCCTCCAGCCCTAGAGACTCAACAGACCTTTCAGTAAAAAATGAACAGAAACATGCTCGATCGCCATCACAAACGAATCTCATAAAAACCCGGCCGCCACACCTTACCACAACAGATCCACAACCACAGCGCAAACCTAAACTCTATATAGCGGTTTCCTCATGCAAGTTAAAATTACATGGAGATCGCTTAGGGTTTGCCGCCGTGGAATTTTAAACCCTAGTGAACATGCCACAAAGCGCACAAGCCTCGCAAAACACCGGAAAGCATACCAAAATCTCTAGAAATTTACGAAGAATTCAAAAGTGGAAGGAAAAGTCTGACCTAACCCCAGTTCAGCAGCTTAAAATTCTGAAACGCAGAGATGCAAAGAAAGAGAAAGAGAGAGAGAGAGAGAGAGCGCGCAAGAGTGCTGCGGCGGAGTCGCAGCCTTGCAAGTAAGCCTCCTTGTGGCGCTCCCTGGACCTAAAACGAGTGAGAGGAAGGCGGCCGCCGGTTCTCCTCCGGAACTGGACGTAACGTCCGTACTTTTCGTTCGTCCGAACGAACGCCGAAGTTTCGTTTGTCCCGGTGGTCCTCCGTCCAAAAGATCTCGGACACGTGCCAAAAGCGACGAGCGCAGTTTGAAATTAGAAGCTTTTGGGTGGCTCAGCAGCTCTGTTGACGTGTTGAGGACCTTTTTGCTGGAGGAAAAGGGTGGTCCGTGGTCCTCGTACAAAACACAAGCAACCCTACTACCAATAAGGTTTGAGAACTCTTCAAACCAATAGCCCTAACCTCTAAATCTCCAAAGGCATCAAAAGTCTAGTGTAAACAATACTTTGAAGTTAAAATAAAATCTAATCAAGTTACTGATTTTAGTAGTTTGCATTTTCGAAAAAAACTTTTTGAAGTCTTGTTTTAGGATCAAATATTTGATTTTAAAAACAAATGAGTATGATTTCTCTATTCAAGATTTTGTGCAAGGATGTTCATTGCAAATCTTGATTTTTAATGTTGAGGGCTCTTGGAAATGAACCTCAAATATACTAGCTCTTTGACAAAAAAGTCACATTAAAAATTCATTTCAAAAAATTGTAGAATATATTTTGAAAAGTCAAAATTTGTTTGGAGTAATGCGCATTATGCCCTTTAATCTAATATTTTTTTGATGACTTCAATTTTAGATTTGATATGCAAAATGAAGTTTGAAAGACTTTAAATCACTTTTACAATTTTTACACCCTTGTGATCAAACATTATAATCTTTTAATCCATAAGTGATATCATTAGATGTTTTTTCGCCCCTACGGAGGGCTGAAAGTTCCCCTAGGTTCCCAGACTTTGAAAACTGCACCATAGCAGCTACTTGACATGGCAGAGAGACTGCCACATCATATGGTTTTTTCTTCTTTCAACTTTTTTTCTTTTAAATTAAAATTTTTTTTTTTTTTCTGATTTTTCTTTTTAAATGATTTTTCTTTTTCTTTTTCTTCAAAATTATGACAACGACCGTTCTTTAATTGTTGGGATTAACAGCGCCGGGAACAAGCCTGAAACAACCCTCCAAACCCCTCAAAACACATCTAATGTGTTGTATTTTTTTTTATTATAGTGGCATCTCTTTTGTATAGTTTGAATTCGTATGGTTACAATTCAAAAAAAAATTCAAAAAACTTATCAAAAAGTTGTCTTTTTGTTCAATTTAGAGAAAATTTCAAGAAGCTCAAAAGGACCTCCAGCATTTAGGAATTGAGGTATGAAAACTTAAAAGCTTGTCACTTTGACAAATTCCACTATCTTGGTGGTCGAATGATTTTCTTTTGATGAGATTACAAGCAAACTTGTGAGAAATCTAAGGGCCTCTTTAAATCTAGAAGTTGGGCCAATTCCTCTTCAGGCCAATTGCACAAAATTTCCACTTCTTCGAGCTTTAGAAAGCCGTTTTCAACTATTCATTACAATAAGATTATAATGGAGACCAGTTCTCCCATATATAAAGGTGTCGAGGCCAAGAAGCTACACGAATTCAATAAAACCTACAAAATTTCAGCCCTTTTCTTTCTTCATTGCCATTTGGGACAAAAAAATCTGATGAAGATTTCCACAAAATCTAATCGAGATCTAATTTGTTGAAAAAATATTTATTTTATCAAAATAATTTATTGAAATCTGACATCATTTCCAAAGCCAATAATGGGCCTTCTATTCTTAGTGCATTCAATTCATTGAGCTCAAACCATGTCAAATCAAGTCTTTTTTGAATAAAAAATTCATTCTACCAAATTGTCCTCTACTCTTGATTAAAAAAGCTTTAGACCAATTTCTGCCTTTAGTCCAATCACAAGCGCAAATTTTGGGCCTTGTACACAACAAATTGTTTGGTCTTTAAGTTTAAAGTGACCTTAATTAAGTTGTTTCATAATTTTTTGACATGTAGGTAATATTTTACAAGTAAAAATAACTATAAGCTTGAGCAATCAATGAAAGATGAAAAGTTTTTAGAAGTAATCAATGAAGGTTGAATCATTTTGTGGATGATGAACAAAGTGCTTAAGGCCAATGTTACCTCCAAATACTTTCCATTCATTCCAAGCAATTTTTGAATATGTATAAAATAACGTTTTTCTATTGATAAAATAGAGGTAATTAATATATCCATACAAAGATGAAAGAAAAAATTTGCAAAAGATTTTATTTTAAAAAGGTTAAAGCATTTATCTCTAAAAGACTAGGTGTCCAAATTTCAAACAATGGATGAAAGAAAACACATTTAAAGCACACTAAAATTTATTTTTTCATCCAATAATTTTAAAAAGGATTATTGTATTGGTTATTTAATATTTTGAAGGTTAGTGTAGTTTTTGAAGATTTTGCTTTCCAAATATCCTAAAATTTGAAGGATATTGGTAGGTCTAGCCTCAAAATTGAAAAATATTGGATTTGTATACTAGGATCATAATACACAACTATTGTTTGAGATTCATCATTAAATTATTATTCTAAGTTGCACTTATAATACATCTTCACAATTTTAGAAGTCTAAACTATCTCCTAGTCCTTTAGAGATTAAAGGATGAAGATGAATCTTATTGGTATTATATATAAGGTATTCTACATTTTCAACTTTGGAAAATCACAAGGTGCTCATTGAAGTGAACTTATAGATGTTGAAAAACAAAAATTGTCTCATTTGGGTAGAATTACCTTAATGAGGGTAAAAAATAAAGAAAGAAAGAAAGAATAATGAAAAAAATAAGAATTGATAGTTGTGATAGAATTCTATGGTCAAGATTAATCTATTATATACCAAAAAACATGGGAGACGACTAACTGGGAAGTGAAGGGTAGAGGGTGGACCCTTGGATAGTTCCATCCGGATTCCTCCATCCAATCTCCTACATACATTTCAAAGAAAAATCAATTAGAATCTTCATGAAATTGATAAATAGAATAATATTGTTCAATATATTACAAAAAATAATCTAATTTACTATCAATAAAAATCTTCAATGATGCTAGTATGTGAGTCTAGAAATGTGAGCCTAGGAGTCTTGAGCCTAGGTGTAAGTAGGTACTCCACAACTATTGAAGGTATCTATAACAAACATATTTAAATATAAGTATCCTATAACCATGGAAGGTGCTTACAACATAGGTACCTATAATTTAAACATCCTATAACCATAGAAGGTGCTTATAATATAGGTACCTACAACATAGACACCTATTACATAATTAGGTACTTATAATTTAAACATCCTATAACCATGTAAGGTGCTTGTAATATAGATAACTACAATATAGACACCTATAATATAAATATCCTATAACAATGGTAGGCACCTAGAATCTAGGAGCCTAGGCACCTAGGCTCATGGGCTCAAGATCCTAGGTTCACATACTAGCAACTGCGCTACTACTCATTTCAATTTTATCATTGTTCAAATAAAATTTTCCTAGTATTTACTTCTAACAAAAGACATCAAGAGGAAGAATTTCTACTAACAATTCCTAAACCTTCAATATTGATGCCCTCAAATATGTTGATCTCAAATTTTGAATAAAAAATTTGAATACACATAGTACCTAAATGGGGAGTAGTAGAGGGGTGACTACAAAAAGGAGTAGGGGTAGAAATCATGATATTGTAGAATGTGGATGTGGAGGGTCTGTGAAGGGACAATATTTAGTTAAGTTCATTTCAATTTGATGTAGTCTTTGGACGATGCTTTATAGTATGAATATATTTTTTAAGTATTCATTAGATGGATTTGGAATTTGTGCATACTACTCATATAGGGAGGTTACATATGTAGGCACACATCTAAATTTATTGCTAATTCATCTTGTTTCAAAAAATGCATGTGACAACTTGCATTTTGTATTATAAACATTTATTCAATGTGAAAAATAATTCATAATAGATGCTACAACTTGATTTAAAAAAAATTCATTTTGCATAATAAATATAACAACTTGCATTTTGCATCATAAAGATTTATTCAATGTAAAAAAGTATTCATCATTATTTCTTGCATTTTTATAGCCGGTACTACATAGCTTTTTAAATGATTTGAAATGTAGTAACCTTAAATCCATATTAATAGTAGAATATACTAAATATCCTATGATCAAGTTTAGGACTTTGCCACAATAAAAAAAATTTACAGATTATCTCTCAACAAGGTCCAACCAACATATGATAACTCATGAATATTATATATATATAATATACTTCTATTGTAACAATTTAGTGGCTTGTAAACCATGCTTAAAGGAATGCAATTATAGCTATAATTGGGCCCTTAGAACAAGAAGTCAAGGTAATATAAAATGATTAGGTTAAGATAAACTAACTAGTTTTACTTTGTTGATCATTTTGTAGATTGATAGTTTTCAAGTCTTAAAACTTTGAGAAACACAATATGAACACAATATGAACACAATATGAACACAATATGAACACAATATGAACACAATATGACATTTTTTAGTATTTGACATAAAATGTCCATAAATTAGGTATATACTAGTGGCAACAGTCTGTCTTCATGCTTAGCGGAATCCAATGACACATGGCACTCCCAATTTGTACCTTCCACATGTTTGAGAGGCTTCAAAGCGATCACTCATTTGAGATTTATAGTGTCATGTTTAAGCATGATAAAATTTAGATAAAATTATAACATTCAAATGAAAATTACAATTGTCAAATTATCAATCCAATAGTTTGATGCCTTAATTTTGTTATGGAATTTTGAAAATGCGTGCTTATGTTTTGTTAATTATCTTTTAATGAGTATATTACTATTTATTCCACTTACATCAAATTGGTTATAAATGAAGGTTATCTTTTAAAGATTTCAATATGACTTTGGATAAATGAAAAGGTATTTGGACCAAATATTATCCAAAAGCACATTGTACATCATCCATAATATGGACTTTAGCGCACTTATATATTATTGTTGCAATGCTAAGGGGGGCCTTTTTCATCCTTAGAACAAAGATCCATATCATAAAACAAAATTAGAATACAAACTACTTCTACAAAAGAGAAAGCTTGCCACATTTGGAGAATCTTAGAGCATCCTCAATTCAACTAGTATGTTGGCCCTTCCAATTTATTTATCTCTTTTGTTTGTTGTAAAATTAGAGCTTGTGATTATTAACATTGGAATTGCATCAAAAAATTCTATACATAGACACAATTAAAAAATTTATTTGGAAATTGGACAATTGAAGTGGAGCCCACTGAAAGCTAGCTAAAATAAAATAAAATAGAGAGAGACTCTTCAAATCATACTTAAGGAAGAAATATTGTTCAAATTGTATAAATTTGAAGAGTCATTTGCCTTGATTTTTTTCCTTAAGCATGATTTGAAGAGGCTCTCTACATTTTGTTGTCTTTTAGCTAGCTTTTAGTGGAGTTTAGGTTAATGATCCTATGTCTAAATTTGAATTTTATTTTGTCTATTCAAAGTACTTGTGGTGCATCTCCAATTACAATTATTTTAAGTTCTAATTATATACCAGTCAAAAGTTAGAAATAAATTTGGAGGACCAATATTGATACCTTAAGTTAGGTTGTTTGTTTTGTTTGTTATACTAAATTCTCCATAATTGTGCGTCTACTAGCCGCGTTCTTGGTATAGTCAAAAAACCCTCTGCAAGAAGGGATGCATAGGCTTTGTTTTATGGCATTTTGATTCATGATGTGAAAGTTATGAATTTTTGAGTTATTTTTTAATTTTTTTAATTTTTGTTTTGACTGTGGCAAAGCTGAGGGTGCGTTAGTCCGTGCATTTTTATCCTTAAAAGTCAATAAGGATGTTTTTCATCTAATGGATGACAAGAAATTATTTTAGTAGGATAGAAGTGTAACTATTTATCTTTAGAAATTTGTTGTGAAAAGGGGAGGTCTTCTACAATAGTTTGATTTCCAATAAGTGCTTTTGCAATTTTCTAAGCCAATGATTCACACGATAACAAAAGATATGGTTTTTATAGCCACCAATTCATCTTTTTTAAAAGGATTAAATGAGTTTATTTTGTTTGTTTGTTATAGTGATATCTTTGAAATTGTGCGTCCCCCAATTACATTCTTAGTACTATCAAAAAGCCCTCAACAAGAAGAGGTGCATTGACTTTGTTTAGTGACATCTAAACCTATAATGTGAAAGTTATGGATTTTTGAAGTTTTTATAAATTAGAAAATTAGAAAATTACTTTTACCTTTATAGTAGAACTCTTCTAATGGAACAGGTCATGGACTGCCTGACAATATCACTTTAGAGAAGGTCTGCACCATGTAGGAAGTTGTTGTTGTGATGCACATGCCACATATTCAAGCCACAAAGCTTGTTAACAAGAATATTTTCCCTTTTTTTGGACAAGGTGAGGTCCACCACTTAGTGCTTGGCCAACTTTCATGAAGTGCCACCACTTATTTCATTCCGGAAGCCAAGACCGCTTGGACCTATTACATTATGGAGGTTTGGAGGGTGCACTTAGAGGAGTTCTACTGTATTTTGGCTGTGTAGGGCACACCTCGTACCAGCTCAAATGAGGATGCTATTAACCCCTAAATGACGGACCTATAACCATTGATTCTAGACCTCAGTGCCTATCACTCAATTTGTTGCCATTTTGCAACTAGATATGTATGAAAAAAATTTAATTTATTTTTCAGAGATGAAATTACATGTCTTCTTTACTTCACAAAAAATTTAGATTTTTTTGAGAATTTTTGAAGAAAAAGAGAAGAAAAATCACATCAAATAGAAAATTATTTTAAAAAAACTGAAAATTTCACCATGTGTGTATATTACAATGGTAAACATCATGGTAAAACTCAATTTCCGTCTCATTCTATAATTAGAAAATAATAGACATTGAAAATACACCCAAAGTTCAAATTGCAATAAAATATGCAATATTAAGAATTTTTTCAAAATTCAAATTGGAGAAGAAACTAGATTAGATGACCTTCATTTTGTTAGTTGGACTCAAACTCAAAAAATATCATTTTTGTGGAGAAATTTCAGATTTAGAGCAAGGAACAACAACTTCCCAAAATACACTAAAATAGCATATTTTGTAATCCGTTTTTTTTAATAACTTCTCATTTATGTGAAGATAGACACTTGCATGACTACAAATTCAACTATACACTCTTTGTAATCCACCATGGAGGGTGAACAAAAATGAAATGGATGAAAAAAAGTTTCCCAGCAATGTACAGATGACTGCACAATCATCCAAAAGCCACAAAATGGTTGTCCCGGCGTTACAGGGTTAAACTTAATTCCAAGTATCCTGGAAAAGATGAATACACTTCCCAAGAATCCAGAGAAGCAGCAGAGTTTGGTGCTTATGCAATGTTACGTAGGGATTAAGGTTAAGAAAAGTGATCCTTCCAATTTTTCATCAATCCCATCACTAAATTCTTCATGCAAAGTCTTGTCCTGGTGAACGTAAAGCCCTCATTACTGGGCCAGACACTGGTCGTTGATTGGACAAAGAAATCCAAGTATGACATCCATGACCAGGTCAGTTCACGGACTTCCAAAGTACACCTGGGTGACAGCAGCAGGCTGTACCGCTGAACAGTTCATAGGAATCAGGGCGTGGAAGCGCGTGGAGGCTTGGATACTGACCAGGCAAGCGAACTTCGCGGAATGACACAATTTCTGTGGTCGGTGATGAATTCAGAATTAAAATCAAACACTCACCATGGGTACGATTACAACTTCTCCCAGTAAGAGGAGCTACTCCCAATGTGAGGCAATTAATTCACCTGCAGCATCACAGAACAACGCCCAGCAGAACCAAACCAAGTATCCACCACGATTGTTTACATACGAGTTTATTTGTTGGCAAAAAGGATGCCAAATTGCCAATGGATCACAGAATATCTGGAAAACAATAGACTTTACAGAATGATTTAAAAGCGTGACCAAATGGTCAAACAGATTCAGAAGGCCCTCCTGCACCCATCATCCTCATGTAAAAACATCTGCACTGCTGCTAATTCTGATTGGAAGCTCAAGTGCATTGAGAACCTTCAAAAATCTTCAGAACCGGGGGACAAACTGCACCTGAGCTTGCAATCCAGAGCAGTTACTAAACGACTGAATCTGATGTACTATGAAGAACCACAACATGCACCTGGAAGCACTTCACAAACTGGTCTTCCGTATGCCAAAAAAAAGCAAAGAATCCGGACTTCCAAAAGCTTATCTCAGAAGCCACCACCTAAAGCATGATATGGGGATGCCAATGGCAATGACGGACTAACACCTATGGATCAGAATCCTAAGTAATACTACGTTACGTCTGAATGTGCAAGTCATCATTTTGAGCCCCATCCTAAACTGCATCACTTCAGTACATATAATCTCAAAACGGGAACTGCACATAAAATTCACCAGCCTGGAACCTTCTCTCGAAAACATCCCCCCAGACCTTTCTGCTCCAGGTCCTTCTCACGTTCTCACGAGAACCTTGTGTCTACTTGATGTATTGTGACATCCACTTGATGCCCTCACCGTAGCCCATCTTCCGCACAATACTGCACATGAACACCTCAATAGGTCGTATGTTTGTCTCCCCAAGATTCACCTTGCCCTTGCCTGTTGTATAATTGCTCAGACCCAACGAATACCGCAACTCATCTTCAGACGCTGCGTAGGGGATGTCAATCTTGTTCCCCAGAATCAAGAAAGGGACCTGTGCCAGTGAGTCATCTGACAGCAGGGCATCAAGTTCTTTCTTCGACTCCGAGAATCTCTCCTTATCAGCAGCATCCACCAAGTAGACGATTCCGTCGACCTGTGGAGTTGAACATTGTCAGCAAATACTATAGTGTACGAGCAACACTACCTCTGTCCAATTAGGGTTTTCATTCGTTCTGTTATGAGAGGCGATTAAAAATACAAACCCTAGATTGGACCTGATAAATAATAAGTGACAGTTTTGTGCATAAAATCTCCAATCTCCAATCAAAAACTAAAAAATAGAAGTTCAGAAAAAGCAGGTGAACACATAACAGATCAATGTAAGACCACATATGAACAGGCCAGAGATAACTGTGACGTCAGTAACCCTAACAAAGATTAAGTTAAACTCATAGAAACGAACTAAATCCCCCAGACAAGTCAAACATCAGTGCGCTAAACCGTAGTCAAATAGATTGGTATCAATATGATCACCTCATTCAGGCGCATCATTCGTAACAAGAACCAATCGGAAAACATCCACCTCAGTTTCGAAACCCTTCCATATCCATCTCAACACATACTCACCACACCCCTGCTTCACCTCCTCTCCAAATTCAAAACGCAACACAATCCACCACTCCATCTCACATACAACAGACAATACAAAACTAACCTTGGCATAGTAGTCCTTCCACACTCGTCTGGCGATCTGGTGACCCCCGAGATCAAACGCTTTGAACTTGATTTTTCCGATGCTCAACTCCTCCGATGTAGGGTATTGCGTCGGTTGATGTTGCGCCAACCTCTACGCTCACACAATTTCGTCAACAAACAACAAACCAAACCTTCCTCCTCCTCACCAACAGATCGCCAACATCCTCCACCTTCCACCACCCTAACTCACGACAATGTCCAAACACCAAAAAAGAAACAGAAAAAACACACACATCACATCGCTGGATCTTGAGAACGGGTTATACGGTACCTCATCCTTGAGCATGTGCAGGAGCGTGGTCTTGCCGGCGTTGTCCAACCCCAGAAACAAGATTTTGGCCTCCTTCTGCCATAACCCTAGGGTGGCGAGCACGCTGTAGAACCAGTCGAACAAAAACATGGTGGCGCTTGGAGCGCCTCTCTCTTGGTGTTGCTACTACCCCCAACCCCGAAGAAACTAGAGTAAGTTAAGGAAGCAAGCCTTGTTGTCGGGAGCTGTGAAGAAAGGGAACAATGACAGAAGCGCGAGAAAGATGACGACGAAGAAGGAGAAACAGAGAGTGTGAGAAAAATGAATGTGAAGTTCGAGAGAGACGAGCCTCGGTCGTCTTTGGCGCGTTCAACTCTCATTGCCACTTGAAATTTACTTTACTTTTTTTAAATATGTGACGTAGTCCAACCTACTGGTACGTGACACGTGGCCTTGTTCCTGAAAAAGTTACTTTAATTTTTTCTTTTGAAATTTTTTTGCCATGGCTAGTATGAGAATTTTATGTAATGTCAATCTATTGTGATTTGTTAGAAGCCTTCAATCTTTCAATGTCCAGTTTTAAAGTCCATTACAATGTTTAATATATGACAACATAAAAGTCTTTGTTGTTTGCCGGTCAAGGTTCATCATAGAATTATGTGTTAATTATGTCTATTTAGATGCTTTGAAGGTATGTTCATTGTACCTATCATATTTTCTTTGTTTGATAATAATGTAGTTCAATCAATAGTTTTGTGACATGCGATGTCTTTCTTCAAATTTCACTGTCAAAGGTGGAAGTAACTAAAACTGTTCATCTCCTTGGTTTCTACCAATGTCATTGTAGATTCTCTTTAACTTTACGTATAATGCATCTTTATTTTATGTACTGACAGTCCAATCTATTGCTATGTAACATGTGTCATCTTCTATATGGCACATCTTTGTTCTATGCACTTATTTTGTAGATTTGTGACATACATGTATTACCATGCTTCAAATTTTGCCTTTAAAGGTAAAAACATCTTAAAACTCTTCAATCCTTACTTTTATAAATGTCATTGTGGAATCTTTAAATTTATGCATAACGAAAGCATTCTTTATGCACGATTAACCCTTGAACGTCAAGGAGGATGTTTGGCGTCCAGTGGATGCCAAAGAATCAATCTAGTAGGATGGAACTGCAACTATTCATCATTAGAATTTTGTTGTAAAAAAGGAGAGGTCTTCTATAGTTCTTTGACTTCCAATAAATGCTTTTTGCTATTTCTTAGGCCAATAATTCACATGGTAATAAAAAAGGATGATTTTCAAGGTAACCCTTTGTCCTTTAAGGGTTAATGTGATTGTACAAGAATAAAGCTTGTGTTCTATAAACTCATATAAATTATAAATATCCTTAATTTTTAATTTTTTTGAATTGAAGTTCATAATTTCCATTCATATTTATATGTTATATGTAAGATAACCTTCTAGCTATAATATCTAATAAACGCATCAACTCATTTAAGTGAATTGTTTTACAGATTCTTAAATAAACCTAATATAGTAAATTTAGGATATCCTAAAATTCTAAAGTGATTTTTTTATGATTTTTAAAATGAAAAAATATTAGTACTTTAAATTCTTCATTGTATTTTTGATAAAATATTGTAGCCATATTGGTGAATATTAACTAGAGCTATTATACTCTTTGCACTACCAGTGATACTTTATGGAAGGTTTTGGGCCCCATTTGGGATGTGCAAACACTTTGGCAATGGAAATTTTGAATCAATATATTACAAAAATTCCTAGGATTTTAGAAAAACAAAATCTTGTTTAAACATCAATATATCAAAATATTAATATATTTTAGGATTCAAACATATACTAGAATTTTGGCTGAAGACCATCCCTTACTTGGTGAATGGGAGATGCAACAAAGTGTAAAATGAGATTCAAAATGAGAAAAAAAAGTACCTAGTATAAGACAATACATACTAAGGATCTGATAAAGATGGATTAAATATAAATCATTGTCTCATGTTAATCATATGCATTGCCTAAGACACAAGGCTCGTGCACATTTCCAAGTCTATCGAGATGCAAATATGCAATGATACCTCAAAGAAGAACTACAATAATTTTTACTTAAATTTTTAATCTAATTATAGTAGAAAATGAGTAGAACCGTCTCCATCCCTTGCCATCATGTTAGGCATCTTTTGATCTTGCCTACCAAATAATCACAAAATAAATTGATTTATTATACAAATATGTATAGATTTTTGGAACTTTGCTCTTGGAAATGCCACTTCTTTTATCTTGAAATTTGTCAAACAAAGTCATTGATCGAAACCTTCTCATATGTGGGGATGGCAAGAGATGCAATCTCTAAAAGAAAATCCTAGTAAATTTCATCTATAGTTTATCAATGTACTAGCAATATGCTAGTGTAGACTCTAATTTCAATTCAATTTTTTTACTTGAGAGACCCTCATATTTTTAGGACAAATAGATTTGCCTCTTTTGAGGGGATAGTGAAGCGAGTAGTGAAGGTGTATGTGAACTTGATATTAATTCATGCAAATTTACAAAAAAAGAAGATTAAAACCCAATAACATACAAGTTGAACATGATATGAGTGCCAATTTTTCAATTCAGTAGTTTAAAAAATATATTTATACAAACTAATCTTGAAGTTTACAAAAATGAATTACTTTAGGATTTGTTTTTATTTAGCTTTTGTAATAACCTAACATAATCCGCATTAAAATATCAAAGAACATGTAACTGTAATCCTTCTCCTATCCATTGTTCATAATTCTCTATAATGGAAAGAATGTTATGAGAAAATAGAGTGACCTAAAATATTGCATGCCTCAAAGTCCCAAAATAAGAAGTAACCCCAATTGCGTCCAAGTCTTACTTATTGAAAAATGATGGCTTTAAATTGAATGCAAGACTATAATGATGCCATTTTAATAGTGTTTTTATTAGGCTAAGTGATTGTAATGGGATAGTTTATCTTACTTTGAAACAAGTTTGACATGTACATGCTTGATTGATGAGGTCATAGTTACACATCCATGACTAGGTTTGGATACAAAATAGGAGCCTTGTAACTCTGTTTCAAGAAAGTTTGAATACAAGCAAATAAATAAAAAATAAAAAATGAATATCAAATGCTTATATATGACACTACCTATTGTTTAAATTGGAACATCATTTGTGCGAACTATCTATTAATTTACCAATAGTGGAGTTACTATCAATTACAATGATCTATTTAAATAAAAATTTGAAGTAGTTATCTAAGTCTTTATTTTTGGTTTAAACTTTGACTTCCACTTCTACAATGCATCTTTTTTATTTGCAGAGAAACTCAATTTTTTTCTTTTATATAAATTCCATTTAAAAAAACTTTAATTACAATAAGTGGTGGTTATGGATGCTCATGTCTTAACCCCTAAAGGATCAAGTGTTCGTTCAACGGACACAAGAAATCTTAGGTAGGTTCTTACAAAGTCATTTTTGGTCGGATGTTCATGAAATTTGGACACAATGCGTAAATATGTACCTCCTTGGTGAAAAACTAATTTTTTTTCCGATCAGGTGCCCGAATCAAAAGTTATGCTGCCCTGAACCTTTTGGGCAGCTCGGGCAATTTAGAAATCTTTGGGGAATCTTTTGCAAGAAAGCTCATCAACTTTTGAAATTTGGCATGTATATAATTAATAAAATATGAAAAACAATTGTCAAAAAAAAAAAAATTTAGTCTTCAAATTAGATTCTAAGAGGAGTCAAACTTTGTTAGCTATATTGGAACGGTTTGAAGAAAAAACATTTTCTTCTAACTTCAAGTCCTCCAATCTTGCAATCTGTGAAGTCAAAATTCTTGAAATTTTTTCTACATATTCCAAGTATTAGTCTCTAACTTTTCATGGTTTGGATTTCAGATAGAAAGATTTCTCATTGCACAAGAAATCATCAAAAAATAACTAGTGTATTGCCAATTCACTTAACCTCCTTGCATTGCAAGGTGATTTAGTGTAAGCTAGACATCTCAGTTGGTTCTAAAAATTTTCAAGAGTGAACCTAACATCATATACTTAAGAATGGTTAAAATCCTCATTTTTGTGTAGAGCAAAAATTTTACTCCAAGAAGGCCTGAAGTCTGCTGACCTTGTTTCGCAGGAATGAAAAAAAGTTTTTTCTCTCACTTCAAATGTTATAATCTTTCAATCTGCGCGGTCAAATGGGCTGAAATTTTTACCACACATTGCCATAGTAGTCTAGTTCACTTTTGTACGGTTGAGGTTTAAAAAAAAAAAATTCAGTTTTCATTTCTGAATAACATACCAAAAATCCGCAGTTTTTGACAATGTCTCTGTGAAATAAAACCTCGGTCCTTTAGGGGTTAATTTGTATTTTTAACTTTATATTGTAGCCCCCTTGATGATGATTTCTATATTAGAAATTTAGTTGTGAATTGAAAAATTAAATGTCATTCTGTTCAATTCCAATGACGGATGAACTGAGTACAACTCTTAAATGTTTTCATTCAAATAATCATAGCATAAGCATCAACGGACAAAGTCTAAAATAAGGCAAACAAAAGTTGTAGTGTGCTACATGCTACACGTTACTATGGAAGTTTAAAGGAAAAACTAATTGTGATTTGAAAAGAAATCAATTTCAAAGTTAGCCATGTCTAAAACTTAGTTTGTTCAATATGTATTAGATAACCGATGAGCTGCGCTAGCAACGAATAGGTTATTGTACATAATTAGTTGTATATTTTCCAATCACAACCTTTGATCTTCATGGTTTGAGGGTGTAGGAAGCAAGTTGAAGGAAAGAAGGTTATGAGTTGCAACTTGTAATGGCAATGGCGACAAGTTGCCAATGGGACAGTGCCACGTTAGGGTTGAAAAGTCAACAACCGGTTATGATTTGGAATTATTTAGAACTCCAAAAAAACTTTTTGTGCTTTGGCATGTTGGTTTACATCATTTCAAATTGTTGTGCACAAAAATTGAAGGAAATTGATATTTATAGAATTTAAAATATCAATAGTTTGACCAACATGCAAATGATGTTGGTTCTCAAAATATATATATATTTTTTTGAATTGAGAGCATGGGGTAGCATTTGCCATTGTAGAAAGAGTATAGATTGCAACGTAGACTATTGTAACATCTTAATACCCTTGCATTTGAAATATTAGTTGATTTAGGCAATGCGTTCAGTTTATATTTCACAGTTGTATAATACAATTTTAGGTTCAATTCTTTTGTCCAAAGACTAGAGTTCATGATGAATGTAATTGATTCCAAAAATATAAAATAAATAAATTATTGTTGCTAATACCATCAAAATGTTGAAAATGATATTGGAAATGATAATTTATTTTTTATGGATTTGTTGGATCAATTCTTTGCATCTTGTACGCGCTTTAATTTAACAATATTTTAAGGAATGAAAGTTATAAAATTTTTACTTATTTTTAAATTTAAGGACTCTCAACTCAGTTCTTTAACATTAAAAAAAATTTAATCTATAGTACAATACTTTTAAGTTAAGAGGATTCAAAAGCCTTATAATCTAGTAATGCTTAGAACGATTTTTTATTTTATTTTATACTTTAAATACTTATATCTTGTTTTCAATAGGATCAAAGTATATGAAATTGGTCTAAAATGACCTAAAACTACCCCGGGTGATGGCCAGGTGATAGGAACTTACAATGGAATCTCCAAGTTCCCAATTCAACTCTCTATGTTGACATTGTCGTGTGTGGGTTCTTTGTGCTAGCACATGAGGAGGGGGGTTGTTCCTCCACTTGTTCCTAACAGGAATATCCAAGGTGTATAATTCCCAATCCTTGCACTAGGTTGCCTTGGTTGAGTTGTGCTAGTCTAGGTGCAACTTTTAAAGGTTGTATGTTTATTAATTAATTAATTAATTAATTAAAAAAAAAGTCTTTGAAATTTCTTCTAAGCATTTTCATACTAGTCTAGTGCAAGATCTTATGGTTAAAATGCAAAAGAGACAAATGTTTAAATTTTTTGTTGTTTGTAGTGAGAATGGCAATTCTGAGTGTTTTATGTTAGAAAAATTGCCTTGGGACTAAATGGGCAAAGATCCAATGGTTGGATATGCCAAAATATAAATGTTTGAATTTTTAGCTCTTTTGCACTAGAGATGACAGATTTGTAGTAGATCTCGGTAAAGCATGGTTATAGATCTTTATCATTTAAGGTAACTTGATGCTAAATTATCTCTAAAATATTATTGCCTATTAGAACAATGTTTTACTCTCTTTAAATATGTAAATCTAAGGTCAATTTTAGGCACACTAATAATTAATGTTTTGAAATTTTATAGTTTATTTAGACAATGTTTATAAATTACAAGCTATAAGAATTTGAAATATTTTTTCAATTGCCAATTAATGAGATGTAATATTAAATAAACATCTAGTCTTGATATATTTAGATGCTTTTGAGTCAATTCAAACTTAGGTACAAGGTTGAAGTATCTAGAATTGTCTTCCTTAAAATTCTACTAGAATTTTGAATTTTTATCAATATTACCTTAAACCATTAATAAGGTATGTACAATCAACACTACACAAATTGCGACACCTACATTTGAACCAAAATATCGTTTCTTCCTAGATATTAATTAGAGAAGGTTTATACAATCTGAAAATGAAAATAAAAGAGTTTTGTGTTGGTTTTTAGTGCACTTAGAGACAATATTCTGAAAATTTATAATTTATTCATATGATGTCCAAATAAAGCATTCTAAAGAGTGCTAAAATTCTCTTTCAAATTGCTAATAAGATTCAATAAAAATAATATAGATTTTATGATAGTAACTATATTTAGTTGTAATTATGGTCTATTGTAGGTGCCCGTACCTTAGAAATGTCTTCAAACATTATACATTGTGCAACATTGATATATAAAGTAAAAAAAATTTAGTGAATGATTCCGCACTTGATTCAGCAATGCACCTACATGGCACTTCCAGGAATTTTCAAGTCTTGATTTTAAAATTCACAAAACTTATAAGAATTCTTACAAAACATAATCTTTTGGAAAATTTATAATTTTTATTATTCCATTAAAAATAAAATAATCTGTTAGGTGATTTTGACTCTTTATATTTTACTAAATGATTTTGAATGAAATGAACCATTTTAGATAATTATGTTTGAGCTCCAAATCAACATCTATGATGAATTTTTTCAAGAATCTACTATTGGAGCTATAAGATATAGAAAAAGTACATCCAACTATGCTTAGAAAAGCAATTTTTGTAATTGGTTTGGCTTTATGATTTCTTTGCAGCATTCTAAATTAATGCATATAGAGATTAAAAAAATAAAAACTTGCGAAAATCATGATCTTATATTTGAATTGTTCTCAAATCACAATTGATTTTGCCTCAAGACCTTTAAGTTTGTATTCACCCTCCTACTAAGAGATAATTGAAAATAATTGAAATATGTTCCTGAAACCAACCCCTAAAACTTCCTACCTACAACGTACAACCTCTATCGATGAATTACACTAAGAATACACCTATTTCCAACACTTTCAAAATTCAAATTTTATACATGTACAATGTTCAAAACTACATTTTGAAATAATTTAAATCCTTTTTGACCTAATTCCCTAAAATCAACCAACAAAATCTTCCAAAGTCCAATAATATTTATTATTCAAATCTTTATTTGGATGTCTTTAGGTGTTGTAAGAGAACTTCAAGGTAGTTGCAAGAAACACTTCATGGTTCTTGGCCAAAAATGCGTTTTTGGAGCATAGGACTGGCAATACTTTTGATACTACAAGTACTACGCCAATGCGCTATAGCAACAATCTCCACCATCGATTTCAAATTTCAGTCGGGCTACGATTTCGACAAGTGGCGGGTACAACAATAAGCGCATTAAAACGAGGTGGCGAACGAGAATGAGGTCTTGTTGCGGAGCACTTACGAGTACTCTGTAGCACTGTGGATTTGTTGAGGGATACTACCAAAGGCACTGTTGTCCGAAAATGCCAAAAAATAGCAGAAAAAGGGTCTATGTCCCTTTTCATTTTTTAAAAATGGGAAAAAAATTCAGAAGCCCCCCCCCCAAAGCCATTCTTATTGACAACAAAAGCGTCTCATTGCACCAAAAATTTCCTAAGGAATTTTTTTTCCCTCTCTAAGACTTTTGCGCAAAGGATGGTCACCTTGAGCCCCTGTGAGCAACTCTAGTATTCTTTTTTTCACAAAATCTCCTTGTCAATCCTTGTAAGGACCTTAAACCTCCCTCATGTCCAATTTGTGACTTCCAATTCACATTTCTGGGTCGAAAATAGGAATAAAACCCTCCCAAATGCCCAAAGAAGACACCCAATCAGGGGCAGCTTAAAATTAGTAAACTAATTTTCAAGGAATTCAAGAAATTACAAAATGTTTGAAACTTTTGTAACTACCTTCACTCCAAATTTCATGCCAACTGGACAAAGTATGCAAAAGTTATGAGCCAAAAAGTACTTGTCCAAGGGCAAGGGGACAAAGAATAGAACAAGTGTATCTTGCAACTACTGTTCACCTAAAATTGATTGGATAAGCAATTAATCATGGTTCCTATTATTATATATTATATTTTTTGTGGAATTTTATTGGTAGTCAAAAAGATGTTATAGATTCTCTTGGAATGCATTTTTTTGGAGAATATATGAAAAACATTAATTTTTAAAGTACAAACCAACTCTAAATTGTTATATATAATGGGAGTAAAATTTTGGCAAAAATCTATACAAGTCAATTTTCGAAAAGGGTAAAAATTAGGTGTTGTTATTTTAACCTTCAAATGATTTTTATGCCAAAAGGTTTGATGGATGACTTTAGAGATTATTGTAGAGATGAAGAATGCACCTATTGGTTCAAGAATCGCATCATTTTTGGCAAAGTATCATGGTGATAGTTCTTGTCTTTCCAATGTTAATCCTAAAACAATATCGAGGACAATTTGTTCCTTTAGATTGTCTACCATGTTATGTGCATTTTAAAAAATGGATGATTTTCACCCAATTTTTTGTATGCAACTTTATTGATGCTGTAGCCACATCATTGAGTTAAGCTCAAGACATTTTAGTTATAAAAAACAAATTATATGGGGTAGTTTATCAAAGACATGGTGTATATTTCAATACTTGAGTTTTTTCCACTGAAACTTTGATTTTGACAATTAAACTGTTTCATTTTCAAAACTAACAAAATAAAACTTTTGATGTGCAGTTTCTACTTTGTTTGAAAATTTTGAAGTTTGAGATTGAAGGTCTATAACCACCTTTCTAAATATGGATTAACACAAAAAATTGTCTTTACACCAATGTTCTACACTATAAGATACTTTTTTTCTAAAAAATTTAGATTTTTTGAACATGATTTGTATTTGAAATGAGCTTTCTTCATTTAAAAAAAAAAATTCATGGTATAGTAATTTGAAACTTTTACAAAAACGACTAAACATATGATTTCATCTCTAAAAAATAAAACCAAAATTTTTCACACACAAATAGAGAAGAAATAGAAGATACAAAGTAAGGGGACTTTTAAATTTGACTACATAGTCATGGGCTCTGGCCTTTAAGATAAAGACCCCCCAAAACATCCATATATCCATTCTTAACAAATATTAGATTTTTTATCAGTAGAAAGTGTCTTCCAAAGTGCAATTAAATCATTTCTATACTGAACTATAGTTGGGTTGACTACTAATTCTCTAAATTTCAATATTATGACCATGCTATGTGGCGGTTCTAGTGGCCTAAGGAGTTCTACTTTGAAAATTCATAGAAATAACATATCTTATATTTTTTTTGAAAATTCACGATTTTCATTTACAAAAACCTGCAAAAATATTTTTTTAATCTAAAAAAAGGTGCCCCCAACCATGTTGAATTGCTTATTTTGATGATTTCAAGTGTTTTTATTTTAGGGATTAAACCATCCAAGTCGAGTGGAGCAATGCTCATAGATCACATTCCAAGGAGGATTGACCCCCTTGTTGCCCCAACCAAAGGTAAATGTAAAAATTGACCCCTATTTCGAATTTCTTCACCTCTCTAAACTATAGTGAGAGCTCTGATTGCAAATGAGAGTTCAAAATTTGCAAATTTTATCATGGGTGGAAAATGAAAAGTTCCAATGTTTTTTCGAGGGATAAAACATGGGACAATAAGGGGATCAATCCTAGGGTTCCTATTTTGAGCGAAATTTTGCTGCGCCCGCACAGAATCAGCCTCTCACGATAGTTCCCTCCATAAATTAGCCTATACTTCAAGGCCAGCAAGCCGACACGCGGTAAAAAAACAATACCCCTGGTCAATCCTCCCTGGCCATATCACAGGGTCCACAACTCCACATGCACCCATGTCTCCTCGCCCGCCACTTGTCACCCACTCAACCTCCCTACCCCTCAAACTCTCCACCTGGATTCCTGTCCCCGCAACTCGCACCGTTCAAACCCTTCTCGGTTCCAGCAATCCTCTTCACAGACAACGAGTCTTGATTCCCCACAACCACTATCCCCGAGTTTTTTTGTTGTGAAGCTCACAGACCCATTTCCGAAAGAATTGGCGACCGATTTCACCCAAAAATTGCGACCGATTCTCGAATTCGGGGGAAACATTGCAACCTTATCAGCTCCAGTTTCTCGAATTTCAGTGAATTTCGGCGAGTTTTTGTGAATTTTTTTGTGAATTTCGTGGTGGCGATGGCGCAGCCGAAAGCGCAGGCGCCCTTCATTCCCGGACAGAAGGAGGCCGCCGACCTGGTGCCCGATGAGCAAGACCGCAAGCTTCTTTCAAGTACTACCACTGCGCGCATCTTTGCTTTTGTAATTGAAGTTTATTATGATCTTTGAAGTCCTCGTTGCAACAAACCCTACTCACTTGGAGCTTCTGTTGCTGCAAAGAGGTTGTTCTTTTGTTTTAGTTAACGTGACCTCAATTGTTGGATCTTGTTCAATCTTGCTCTATGTAAAAGGTGTAACGAGAAGATCACCACAAGCAATGCTAGAGATGGTTAGGGTTGTGAGACATTACGATGCTCTATATACAATATTTGATTGCCACTTCTTCAAAAATGAGCTTCATTGAAGTTTAGGTAACAGTTAACTCAACACTTGGAGGGCTGAAATTGTAATATTAAAGGAGCAAGAGCTCCCTTATAGGATGTGCATTGATTTGAGTTTTTAGTTGGGTGACTAGAACTAGGTCAATTTCATTGAATTTGTCAATTTAACAAAAATATGAGGTTGAATGCATCTTCAAATATTGTGAAATCGAAGATGAGATTAGCAATCTTTGAAGAGTTGTGTAAATGAACTCTTCAACTATTTAGGATAAGAATATTGGGTTTCAAAGAGCACTGTTAAATGTAATTCAACGATCTTGCTTATATGAAAATTTTGCCTTTGATGTTGAATTTTTTTAATTTAACAAACTATGTTGAATCACATTCTTCAATGTGCTTTGTAACACACTTATACCATTGGTACTACTAAGTATCCTTACACCTTTTCTTCCAAAGTTTGAAAGCACTCCAATTCTAGCAAACTAAAAAATATATTATGTCTTTTATGATGTTGCGTATGTTGCTACTATGACAGTAGTGTGAAATTGCAAAATCAAACCCATAAATTTACTTCATTGTCAAATCATAAAATTTGTAGCCACTGATTTGCAGGCGCGGAGACTGATGAGCATGAGCAAAGAGGAGAGGACAGTGGGACAGTGGTGAGCGGGCCAGGCTTAGTGGAGGCAGGAAAGGGGATGGCCATGGAGGTGAAGGAGAAGCTAGGTGAGTTGCACTTGCCGCCTGACTCATTGGATACAATCAAACGGACAGTAGAGACTAGCCTGAAGGGAGCCTTCACCACCACAAAGGACGCTGTCCAATGGACGAAGCAAGGTGTCTTGGACATCTTGCCTTCATCTCTCTCCTCATCCAATGCCACGCAGGCACGTCAGGTCAGTGAGTGGGCATTAGTCTCAAAACTATTCCTTGTGTTGATTTGTTTTTTTACTTACAATACAACCACTACAACATTTGCTCTCCCCCACCATGACACATCATATAGTAATTGAAATTTATGGTAAATATTGTGCTCGATTTACTTTTGGGATCACCTTGAAAAGTGAGAAAAAAACCTTTTGCCTTTTGTTTGAGTGCATGTCCTGTCAATCTTTGGAGCTTGGGATACTATAGAGCCTTTTTAATCCTATCCAAAGACACAAAAAGAGATTCCTTGTTGTCTGAATTGGGGCAAGAAATCTACAAAGCAGTGTATCATTCATTAGTTAATGAAGGTATGTTTGCACTTGATGTTTGAGGTGTTGTTTGGAACGTGAATCTAGTCCAAAAGTAGGTCTAAATTTGTTCCTGACACCCTCAATCACAACACCTTTTAACATCAAGTGCAAACATACAGTGGACATAAACTTGTTTACGGTATTCCAAGCTTTTGGAGTAACTTAAAATGCAACCCGTCATGCTTGCAGGTTGTTGAGGACATGGAGAAGGACATGCTGGCGAATTCAGAAGGGAGTGGGGAAGACCTGTCGCAAATCAAAAGTGAAGCAGCAGCAGCTGAGACTGCTCCTCGGTTCATGCGTGCAAAGTTGTGACTGATTTCTCTTTAGAACTGATCTCAAACCCTTAAAAACGGCAGGAGTTTTTCCATGAAAAAATACACTGAAAAGCCAATGCCAAGGGGTGTGTCTGTTTAAGGATATATTTGTAGTTTTATTGGTGCCGGTATATGTTCCATGCATGAATCAGAGTGAAACTGCATCTTCAATTGCAAATTTCTGCCATCACAAACATGACCGAATCATCCTCCCCAATGCCAATCATTTGATTGAGCATTTGTGTTGAGCATTAGCTAAGTTTTTGCATGTGTTCTTGTATATGAATATCAGTGTTTTCAGTAGCTTTTAAGCATCATAAGAGACTTTTTTTCATAATTTATGTGGAGGTCTCTACGGTAACAATGCATTAACCTCCTCGTAAAAGGCCCACCGAGAAATGTTCACTTCATTTTTTGGGAGAATTATTTTCTGTATTCTCCTTGCATGTGAATCCATAATCCATAATCATTGATTGCGTAGAATTCATTGATTGCATACTTCACCCATTTGTAGATGGGTGTTTATGTTGGGCAATCTCCTCATAGTCTTGAATTCTTAAAAAAAATAAGTATTTCTCATTGGGCTTTGCTCTCCTTGTCAATCTTTCTTTTTCCAAAATTCCCTATATATAATTACCAAGTCTTCTCACAAATTCAACTCTATTGGTAAACACTAACTACTCTTGAGTTATTGAACACTAAATTAATTTGGATCTGAGTTAGGCTTGAACAAGTACAAATCAACATGGTCATAGTCATCAATGTACATGTTCAAGTACATGGTTATAGTCATAGTCATCGATGCTTGGAGCAACTTCATTCTATGGGATACAATTTAACCAAATAATTCCACTTCTTCAGTCAATGGCATTTCATTTTATTCTATCAATAACTCTAGTTTTCTCCTATGATTGGGCATGTATCTAACTACACTTATATACAAATATTATCTACCAACCTTCTCTCGAGATTTTCATTGCCACATGATGCAAAGTGTTTGTAAACATGGAAGTTGGTTTAGAGCCATAATTCATCACTCTCAACACTCTAGAAGGCTTATAAGGTAGTTGAACCCAAAACCTCCCCTCCAAACAAGCATCTTCTATCTCAATTAGCTCATATGCCCCCCTTTGATGCAAACTTCAAAAAACTCATGGAGCTTATGTTTTATAACACATTTGTGTTTTTATCCAAAACCCTTGGGTCTTTCAAGGGACTAAAGAGGGAAATTTACATTGACTTCCCTCAATCCAACCAAATTTTCATTCCTTTCAATCTTACCAACCAACAAACCCAATTCCTAAAAAAAACCTAGACCTAGTAACCCATTTCTAGCCACCACCCCATTTCCATAGTATAGGTTGCTATATTTCCATCCATACCCAACATGTATAACTACCCTTATGTGGCACAATATGCCATACAAAAGAAAAGCACATATAGGTGCCACATTTACCACTTGCAGAAATGGATTACTATCAATTATTTGACCAACCTATGGTTGAAAATATATTATCCTATATGACAAGAATAGGTTTTAGAGAATCTTGACAAAAAAAATTCATATTAATTTCATTTTTGACCAAAAAAAATGTAATTTTTTTTCAAATCCCCTTCATTTCAATTTGCCTACACGGGAAAAATATTTCCCTGGACACAACCATCCGGCAGATAGGCTCAATATGCGCAGAGACAACCACTTGGCGAGGGGCAACCTGAGAAGGACCCATTACTTTTGTAAATGTTATCATAGATTGTACTGTACACAGGAACAAGTAATCTCTAATCCCTACGGACTTCACTCTTTGTGTAATTCATTTCCTTCCTCCCATTGTCATTGTCATTTCCTTGAAGATTTGGTTCGAGTGGGTTTTCTAAATTAAATAATGTATCAGCTCCTGAAAATGATGAAGAGTACCGTCCAAAAATCTAATTTGCGTAGAAGAGCTTCGAAAAATCTTTCTTTTTACACTAAACAGGAACATCCAGCATGCCCCTCTTTTGCAGAGATCTGCAATGCGGGCAGTACCATTTGCCCTTGAACCGAGTCTCGGAACTCAACCCTACACATTGGTAGTGAAACCATTCTCCACCTTCACACTGCACAATTCCACATCACCAATTGGGTTGCACTTGTTGGATTAACGAAATTTACCAAATGGATAACAACAACAATCAAGAAACTCCAATAGTGATATCGATAGGGGGTGGTCTTATTCAATCAGACATGGGATGATCTTATAAACTCACCTTCTCATTATCACAGGCAATCATGTCTCCAAACGAAACCTGTAAGAAATACCAGAAATCAGAACATGAGACTTTGTTTCCCGGAATGCAGGATCGGAACTAAAAGTTCACATAAAATCTAGTCTACATTTTGGATTGGTTGTTTATTAAGCTTGTCACGCATGTAAAGAAGGCCCAAATAGTATGAGCCAATAAGTGTCCAAACGGGCAAAAGTGGCTACTTCCAAGTCTGTGTGAGTTGAAGCTCCAAAGAAATACAAAACGTCCTGATAGAAAGAAGAAATCATACAATTCAAATTTGCAAGGTCCTACGATCGAGCATTAGCTTCCAAATTGGATTTCCTATTCTCAGCTTGGGAACATAGAGGCTACTCAACGAGACAATATAAACACTCACCAAAAGTCACCACAAACAAGGCAGTAGAATTAATTTAACAATGCAGACCTGGCCACAAGTGCAGTACGTAGGTTCGTTAGGATCAATGGGCTGATCCACGTCTGCTGGAGCAGGAAGACTCTTCTTCTTTTGACTCCCAGGTGGTGGCATCAACTCGCTATCCCTATCCCTATCCCTATCCCGGTCTCGGTCCCTCTCCCTTTCCCGAAAGCTTTCAAGCCCCCTGTCCCTGTCCAGTTTGGTATCCAGACGCTTGCCAAGTGGAGTAAGAAACTGCAGCTTTCGTTTCTCGTCCTTGGGAGTCAAAGGCGAAACATAGGGGTCATCATTTAATACTTTCCCCTCTGTGATCAAATATGATGAACCAGATTAGTGAGCTCCCTGGCGGATGATATAATCTGAGTAAGTTCTTGCTAAAGATGATTGGCATCCAAAAATATTCAAAGGCATGCCACATTTGAACAAACTAAACCCTCAGCGACCTCCCAATAAAAAGTACACTTAATGCCTCAATGCCTAGTGACAGAAACTTTCTAAATACATCTACACCATCGAATATTGTACAACACATTTTCTTCCCATTCGTACACTAATTGTCCCTTACAAGAAGCGTCCAAATAATTCATTTGAAGTCTAATAAATATGCAAGTGCAAATGGACATTTTGGTGGATTTTCTATTTTCAGTTTCGGCACTGAAAGGTTAAACGTGTCCGAGTATCCACGAACAAAACAAGAACTGATTTTCAAATTGGAACACAGAAAATTCACATTGTTGCCACAGGAAGATGCTCTTCTGCGAAACTCTCTAATAAGTGTTTTAATAGAAGGAAAATTGCTACTACCTTGCTTCAAGTCCTCTGCGAAGCTGTTCAGGTCCTCATCAAGACGCTTCATGTGGGTTTCAATCTGCGATGTTCAATTGCATAAAAATGAGAAGCAAGACAGAACGCAACAACAACAAGGATAACCGGAATTCAAAAATTGTCAGACCATTCCTCAAGTCAATAACTCACAGCCAGAACATAATAACAACCTCTATACAGTAGCTGACTTCCAATTTACTGCAGGAGACAAATTGAGAATGTAGTTTCCACCCAACCACGTAAAAGAGATACTCAGCAATTTGCTCAAGTGTATCTCCTTCGTCCTCTAAGCTAAAAATATACTATCTATATGTCTTTCTGCATACTATAGAAGTTGTGGGGACTTCCTCAGCTCATTGTAGACCTACTATTGATTTGGCCCTTTGATCTTCTGGCTACCATTGTCCCATGGTGCTCCCAACTACCTTAATTTGAGTAACCAACAGTTCATAGACTCTTGGTTACTCAAATTCCGATGAAGTACCTTAATTCCAACATTTATAAAGCATAGGCACGTTATAGATAAAAACTTCGGCTTTCCCATACTACTTCATTGGCTTTCCAACCAGAATTCACAAAGGACAAACCTTTCATTACCACTGAGTTCACTTATTCATAGAGATTCGGATATGGACCAAGTAGCAGTAATAGCTACTCACAAAACGAATGAATTTAATGTCGTACAGTCAATGTGTTTCGCTTATTTAGAAGCTAAAATGGAGTTAGCTTTAGAGATTCAGCAGCTGAGAATATTTCCCTTGAATGCAAAAGATAGAAGAACATGAAACAAGACATCCTGTTTCACCTGCAAGTACCCAAAACCTGCTGAGATACGAAACTGAATATAAGACTCTGTTAACTAAACGAACGAGCATAGAACAAGATTATGTAAAACATGCTAGAACATACCAGGTCATAAGCCTGCTGTGCAAGAAGCACTTTTTCGGTGCATAGCTTCAGCGTGTTAGTTTGGTTGTTTTCAATCTGTTGCCTTTGCATGTCCAATGCGGAATCTGAGTCAGAACCATCCCTCTTCTTCATTAAACAGGCCCTAACTTGCTCCCTTGTCTGCACCATCATATCTGCACCCCAAACTTCTAAATTAAAAAAACATAAACATGTGACATGTAAATAATCAATAGTCTAAATACATTAAATCCCCTAAAGGCCCCAAATTGGGAATCCTGTTATACTAGCAGACATATCAACACAAACAATGTCCGTCACTCATTCTAGTGATTTAATGTTCAACCCCATCTGATCTATATTATTATCACAATAAGGACCAATCAAATTGGTTATTTAAAAACCATGAATCCTAGATGAAAAAACATCCAACACTGCAATTTAAGACTACAAGCAACCGTCTAACTGCACCTTGATAAATCATCTCCCTGTTTTGATTTTGATTTTATTTTAATATCAATCACAACACTCGATTACATGCACATGCAGTGGAAAAAACAGAAAGGTTCTCGTTGTACAGTACTGATGACTACCATGTAGATGCCTAATTTACCCAATTCCAACAGAAACAGAAAATTTAAGGAACAGGGAACGCACTCTGCGATCGGTCATCAAGTTCCCGCATTGTGGACAGTAGTCTCTGCAGCTCCGACGGAAGCGAACTGCAAACTACACACACACCAAACGCAAGAGCGAAGTTCGTGAAACCCTAAAAAACAATCATCGGGACCCGAAACCCCTTGGAGTCGCTCAAACTCGTCCTAACCGAAATTGAGGCTCAAGAAACACATAACATGATTCACGATACTACCAAAATGTGCAATTGAATATGAAAATATGTGAAAATTGAAAAATTGCGTACATTCAAGGTAGTCGTCCACGTAAACCCCCGTTCTCGTCATCATCGTCACGGGCCGACGAGGCGACTAGAAACGCATTTGGAATCGCCGCTGCAATTGCGAGAACGGCCACGAACGACTAATTGCAGGCGAAATTGTGAGTTGGCGAAAATTGCTGGCGAAATTTGACTCGCGATGATCTGTCGGAACGGATTGATACCGACCGATGACACCGGGAAACCTAACTGCGAAGAAGGTCGTAATCCACGTAAAAGTAGATTTTAGAATTTCGTAGATTTCAGGAATCTACTGCGCCCAAGGAGACATCCCCTTGTCCTCTGCCCCTTGTTCCTCCGGGTAATAAGCTTGGTTGTATTTTAACGAAGGTAACTACACCTTAAATCACACGCTTTATAAAACCACACAAGTTAGATTCTTGCCTAAAATTTATTTCCACTGTTCATGAGAGTTGATGGTTGGTTATCCTAAACCCTATTTTCATCACTTTGAAAATTCACATTAATTTTTTTCCAATATAATAATAGCAACCATGCTAGATTGCTCATATGTGCAATTTTAGGAGTAATTACCTAAACTAAAGCGCTAAAGCAAAAGTGTCAGGCTTAAGATTCATATTAAATCAGCCACAAATCGATCAACATTCCTTCTAAAGCTATTAACCCCTAAAGTTCCATAACTATGTTTTCACCGAAAATGCTCAAGAACTGCCATTTTTAGTACAAGTACCAAATTTTTGAAAAAAAACATTTTTTGACACTTGTAACCGTAGGATCTTGTAGTATGCTAACTTCAAAACATGTGGTAAAAATTTCAAATTTTTTCAAATTTCTGAACGCGTGGATTGCAAGATATAAGCATTCAAATTCACTAAAGTATTTTATTTTTGGGCCTTGCAGAAAACTTGGCAGCTCCACTTCACAAGCTCACTTTTCTATGAAAAAATGTCCAAAATGGTGGTGCTTCTTTGGATTTGTTTTCCTAGAGAAGTTGTCTACATGCTTGAAGATTTTCACATCATTTGGAGTTGTACAACATATAGGAAAAAAATAATAAGTAGAAAGAAGTAGAAAGAAGTAGAGAATGATTCAAAATACAAAAATGTTAAGAATTTGGTTATAGAATTGAAAAATGCCAATCCCAATGGTTGCAATGTTTTAATAAACAATCTACATCCTATGGTTTTATATTATTTTTTAAATATTGAAAATTGAGTAAGATAAAGGACTTCAAAGTTTATTTTAGAGTAGAAAATCCATAACTACCCACAAACTAAAACTTCTCATAACTTTTGACTCATTGGTGAAAATGGAATGATTCAAAGCTTTCCATATATATATATATATAACACTCTAGAAAACCGATATCCCATTTTGTTGATTTGAAAAAAGTGATTTTTAAAAATCTGCCCAGACTACCTGACCGGGGGAAAAAGTAACATATTAGGCCATAACTTTTGACTCGTATTTCCAAATGTCATGAAATTTAGTGCATATGAAAGATATTCCTCGTGCACAACTTCTGCTAAAATTTCAGCCAAAAATATGAAAATCTCCAGTCACAAGTACCTGCCCAAAATTTCTATACTACCCAAAAACACATGCTGGTCCTTTAGCAACACAAAGATCTGAGGTTTAAGATCTTTGGGTTTGATTAAAATGCCTAGGTCACTGCGTGCGCACACTCTCCTAGCTGGAAATCAATATATTGCCATTGTACTTAACCCATGAATATGAAACAAAAAAAATCATTTTCAGCATGAACTCATGATCCTTGAGTTTCTTGTGAGCCCAACAGTACGGTGCGTTCAACCAAATGTCTTACTACCTGGGCACAAGTAAGTTTCAAAAGCTAAATGGAGGCAAATGAAATCAATCAGCAGTCCACCTAAAGCAGTCCCCACATTCTTTCATTGCACTGGCAACTTTGTAACGAATTGAAGTAAATTCTCGACATAATTTAGTTGCAGTATAGAATCGCAAAATCTGCAAGAGATTGGGGATTTCCTAGCTTGATCTGCACCCATCTGAACCCCATCATTTGTTACCAACTCTGGTTAGCTTTAGAGCTTAGTTTGTGCACTCCAATGCATGTCTCAAATGAAAATTCCGGCGCTCTGCAACACACACTTACCACCTGTACAACAATCTCATAATAAAAACTGTACATCTCCCGTTTTCTAAGATTTAGTTGTCTTATCAAGATGACTATCCTCAGCTCAACAGTTTGATTGAGTTTCAGAGAGAATTAGAGAAGATGATAGGCTGATAGTTGTTGACAAAAATAAAACCGCAAGTGCAATATGAGAAACATGCTCCTTGCTAGTAGAGTGAGAAATGGATAGATAGATTCATCATGTTCAATAAAGGCTCTATCTTCCAATATTTGAAGGCAGCATACGCTAGTTAGAGTTTTTTTTCTGTTTAGGGATTTCTATCGAGCAAGCATCAGGAGCCACCTCCATGTCATCCCCGGCTTCCTCTCAGTTGCCCCTTGTTCCACTGGGTGTTAGTTGTATGAGTTTCACTAACCAGTGTGCTGAAAAAACAAACTGGCAGGCCTAAGATTCATAATACAACAGACACACACATTGATCAACATCCCTTTCTAAAGCAATTAACTTCAGCAACACAAAGATACAGACTATCACAAAGAACAGCAACACAAACTAACATATAGAAGTTCAGCAACACAAACGTCATTATAGAACTAGCAGACAATGAGGGACTCATTCATGAAAGCATGACACATTGTAACGTTGGAACTGATCATGACAGCTTCGTATTAAATTACAGAGAGAAGGACAGGAACATGCTCATAGTAGAGCAACATTGCTTCATGTTCAATAAAGGCTCTAATCCTTAAACACATATATAAGGTGAAGCAGCCCATTGTGGTTAGATGACGTATACTGGACACTTAGGGAATGATCCCATCATGGGGTTTTTTTCAGATTTTCAGATTTTGGTTTCAATGCATGTCTTACATGACACTAATGGAGTGATTAGTGACTTCATTAGGAACTTCCAATTTTTCCAATTTTTCAGTGAGAATTCATTGTAAGACATGACTTTTTAGACCTTTCGTGTGTTAGAAAATACTATGACTGCTTTAGGTGAGCAAAATGAACATGATGGATTCATATTTAGTTGGTTCTAAGGTAGTCTACAAACTCTTTGGGGCCATTGAACACTTCAAAAACTCATAACAAATTCATACTTTGTCAAAAATAAAATGAAAATTCAATTGCTCTCAGTGTTTCTCACACTTGCACTATTGTGAGAAAAAAAATTGGAAACTTTCAACAACCACATGAGGTCGAGCTTGTAATTTTGACTACAATGAGTTGTTTTACCTTATACAAAAACAATTAATATACACTACACTAGCTACAATTCTTAATACTCAGTTTCTTAATTCTATATAGCCAAAGCCCAAAGAGTTGACTCCATAGAGCTGTTGATGGCCATATCCAAATCCATTTAGAAGTCACAAGCTGCAACAGCATCTGCATAGCTCATGCTATATGGATCCACTGATGTGTCATTATGGATCTATATCCATGGTTCGGAACTAGAGGCAACAAAACTCTCCAGTGCCAAAGTCCCATACATGACCTTGGCATTATAGGGGATGGACTTGGAGACCTTTTTTGTCATGTTGTTTGAGACTATATCAACATAAGGAGCCTCATTGTGCTTCACATTGGCCTCAATGAACTCCATCAACTTTGCATCTTCGTTGCTCCAAACAGGAGGCAATGCATTTGCGGCATTGGTTGTAGAAGAGAAGGCATCATCATTTGGAGCCTCAATGTTCCCCTCTGCCGATAATTTGGCCTCAAGTAAATTTGAACATTGAGCATCCTCACCACTCAAGGGCGGGGGCTTGAATGGTCACCATTGCCAGTCCAAGAGGTGAAATTAGCCTTATAATTTTCCTACTATGCCAATTCAGCCTCAAGGAAATTTGAATACTACACATCTTCATCACCCATCTTTGGGAACAACCTAGCTTTGGGCTCTAGGGGCATCACTTGATCAAAGGGCACTAGCATGAAGGCCCTATCAAATGGTTGGTAGCTTCTATCCTCAAAATTGTTGAAAGCATTTGGGAATGGCTTGGAGACACCTTGTCTCGCACCTTGTTTTCGACAGTAGGGAATTCTTGTCTATTGGGATGAGGCGTGCACCAAGTGCCTTTCCTCATCGGTCCCTAGCAATTGCATTTGGAACTATTTTCACGGCTCAAGCATTTGAAGCATGGTTGCAAGAGGTTATTGTTATAGTACTTAAAGAGTGCATTGTCGACCCCACCATAATAGCGACACTCAGGCTCTTTAGCTCTACAGGGTCCTCGTTATGCTACTTGGTATAGGTCTTGCCTTGTAGGTCAACCCCAGTTGGTCCACCTTCTTGTTGTCAAAGTACTTGAAGGAGCTTCTTGTAGATTCAAATCCACAATGATAGCAACAATACAATTCTTGTGCAACAATTTTTGAGTGGATGCCATCTATCTATACCTTCAATGAGGTTGGCTTTTTTTTTTTGTGTGTGTGTTTGTTTGTTACAGTGAGATCTTTAGAACCGTGTGTCCCCCAGTCGCATCTTGGTACCGTCAGAAATTTTAAAATTTTAAAACTAATTTTACTTTTCTTTTCTGAATCACCTGCTCTTGAACTGTTAAAATCACTATTAATAACACCCTATAAGACAGCATATTAGTAACCAAAAACAGTACATCCAAGCTTCACCAATTCATGCTGAACAATCCAACACAGCTTGAATTCTCTAACAAGTTATAAGACGAGAACTCGATCAGCTGTCTGTCTGCCCACACGTCTTTACTTTCGATAAGGGATATATTGAGAATTTCACGAAAGCCTGAATGTGTCATCGATCAGCCTCAGCACTTTAGGTTTCTCTTCCATTCACTGCATGACTGCATCCATATCCCGATTCGTCTTCTCTCCATCTTCTCAAGATTCTACAACTGTCAGGACATAGATGCACATGGACGTACAGATCGAATTCAGAAAGCATTCAAAATCATTTCAAGGATATGCTTGTGAATTGATGCACTGGCTTTCCACTTGTTGCCATCACATTCTCTTGGCGTTAGCAATTGAGATTCTTCACAGGCAAACCTCTTCTCCTTCCTTGTTTCAGCATAGGATACCTTCAATCTCTTCTCCAATGTCGCAGCTCGCTTCAATGAATTCACGGTCTCACCTGGCTACTCTCAATGGAGTGATCTTGACCCTCGTTAGTTGAAACAACAGGTCTACACGAATTCATTCTCACTTTCGACAGTGAGCATCCTCGCAATGTACCTCTCGCATTGTCAACTGAAGCTCCGACATGCCATCAGTTCTTCAGATTTAGGGTTTATCACCCGACCCTCTTTGTCGAGTTTCCAATTCAGCGTCACTAGACGACACTCGAAGGGTTTTCGTAAGCCAGAGCTCTTGATTGCAAGGTGTAATGGCAAGGCAAATGATGGTGAACAGAGAGTGGCAAGAGGAGGTGCTTGGGGTGCGTTACGCAATCCGATGTTGTTTTGGGATTTGGAGGAATTTGCGAAGGGATTGTCCCCTGTGGAGCGGAAGCTGTGGGGCGCGGCCATTGTGTGCGTGTTGGCAGGGATTGCTTGGTTTCGGAACTTGGCAGTTGCAGGCCTTGTCGATGACACGGAGCCTCTCTTTGCGGAGGCCGCTCGCCAAATGTAGGTTATCTAAAACCTTAATTGCGTTTCTTTGGGCAGGGTTTAGTAGGTCAGTAGGGGAGTTTCTTTTGTCTAATTGTATTTGGGCTTTGACCACCGAGTGCAGTGTTCTTTGCTGATTGTGGTGATATAAGGCTTGGTCTTATTTGAATCCTAGTTTTTCACTATCTGATCAATCGAATTGGTCATTTGAAAACTCTCTTTCTTCGAGTCTTCAGGGGTTAACTCTTGTGTGCGCATGAGTGTGATTGCACTCCTAAAGGATCAAGAGGCTCAAATTAGGTCTCATTATTTTTGTTTTGGGGGGCAGTTTTGAGTAGGGGTCATATGGAGACTTTCATTTGTCCAATTTTGACCAACAAATGCAAAGATCTTCACTGATTCTGGTGATATAGAATTTGTATTTTTTACAATGTTACCAATCGAATGGGCCATTTTGAATCCAGGAATCCTTCGTCTTTTAGGGTTAAGTCTTGTGTTCATTGCAGTGTCGTCTCACATCATGTTAGTGAAATGGTGTGTGCGCTAGGTTATTGACAGGCGATTACATCACTCCGCAGTTCAATGCGCAGCCTCGCTTTGACAAGCCCATCCTCATCTACTGGTTGATGGCCCTTTCGGTAAGCCACCCCAAATTCTAACCAATAGTCCCAAATTGGGCCGTATGTATTTCTGCATTTTTTAGTAGGTCCTATGGAAACTTTCTTTAGGCCAATTTTATTTATTTGACCAACACATGCAATGTTCTTCACTGATTCTGGGGATATGAAATTTGACCCAATTTGAATTATATTATGATTAATCAAATTGATTATTTTAAAACCATTATTTACTGATTCTATAGGGGGTAAACAAAATCACCCCTATGGATTCTCAAGTGTTTGTAAAGGTGTTTGAATTACAGGGGAAATTCTTGGGGCCGAGTGTTGCGGCTTTGAGGTTACCATCTGCTATCTGTGCACTAGGGCTTCTCTTGGGCCTCCTTGTGACCGTGAAGGAGTTTGGGTTAAGGACGTCGCTTGATACACAATCAGATGAATCAGCACTTACGGGAGAGCATTATGTTTCTGCTGTTATCACAATTGCCGCATTTGCTCTCAATCTCGAGGTCAGTTCTAAATTTGATCCCTTTGGGATTTGCAGTTCAATCTCTTTTTGCTGTCGATTAACTATGCGTGATTTACCTTATCGTTAACCCCGAAAGGACCCCAAAAGGATTCATAGTTTTATGTGACATAATAGGCACATTCTATTTACCTAGGGAAGCTTGGTAATTAGAAAAGAGTCCAGGTATCTACTGAAGGAAGAATGTGCCTTCACTGAAGAAAGGATGAGGTGGCCACACTTCCTTGACTCACTGTGAAGATGATTCTTCTCGTTGAGCCTATATTCTTGGGTGCATCAACAGTGTTCCAGGCTCCCATGCAACACTGATATAGAATGTTATGGACCAAATGATTGGAGTCAAGTTTTATATCACTAGAATTAGTGAAGAACGTGACGTGTATTGATGAGAGATTAAATATCATAGGACAAAAGCAAGTCCCCATGTGACCTGCTGAAAATGGCCTGAGTCCCAGTTTGGGCCTCCTGCTCCTCGTGGGGTTAATCGATAAAGTGAACCCGCAACTGCTGCAGTAGCAGTTTCATAGCTGCTGTCATGTTCATCTATTTGTACGTTTGTATTTGAGGTTGTGCGAATTCTTTATGCGTAATCTGCATTAACCTGTTGGTGAAGGTTGTGGCGTGGGGAAGCACAGCCTTGTCCGACATGCTTCTGACAAGTATGCTTGGGGGATCACTGCTGAGTTTTTTCTGGGGTTATGTTGGCCGTAAGTTTACCCCTTCCAAGCATGAATGGGGTTATTCAGTCTCCGCGATTTTTATGGGCCTTGCGTGTCTTTCGAAAGGACCCATTGGGATTGCATTTCCCGTGAGTATATCTTGCATCCTAATGGATGTCAAGCTTGATATTTGCAACTGGCAACCAATTTTTGAGTTCAAAGATGCTTTTACGTGTTTTTGTTAACCCTGAGGAATTACTTTCGCTTGCACTTTTTCAGTACTAGTGTGTGGTGAACCCTGACGGACTCGGTTTTGAGACTGCAGATCTTGGTCTGTGCGTTGTTTCTTCTGAGTACGGGAGAGCTTTTAGACGTCCTTGTGTAAGATCCGTGATGCTACTTTTTATTAGGATATCGGACCACTTTGATGTAATTGTGGGCAAGTGGATGCTGTCCATGCATTTTTGTGAAGGCTCTGTGCACTGCATTCTAGATCTTATGAACGTCGTTTTATCAATGTGGCAACCAACATTGGTCGGTTGGACAATTCTGCTGAGCACAATTTTGAGCACACTAAATTTCTCCATTGATTTTATGCTAAGTAAGTATGTTTGCTTCTTTGGTGTTGCTGGCAGTGAGGAGATGCCATATTGGAAGGGTATCCTGGCGCTACTACTTATAAATATACCTTGGTATGGATTAATGACTGCAAAGCACGGAGTTGCTTACATCCACACCTTTTTTGGCTACCACAATATTGAGGTACTAGCTTTCTACACTCCCTCGACCTGTCTGCAATAAACATGAAACTTATTGATAAACATGAGACATGAAACTTGTTATTTGTTCGTCTTTCTTGTCAATCATGCAATTTAACGAGAAAAACTGTGGCATGCAGCGGTTTATACAAGGTGTCAATCATCATGGAGGTAGGCCGTGGTGGTATGGTTTGGCTGTGGTAGCTGTTATGTATTTTCCTTGGTCACTGTCGCTACCTCCAGCACTTCTGCAAGCTGGTCCATGGAGACAGTCATGGCGAAAGGCCAAGAGGTGTCAAAAGCTCCCCTCTTTTGCAGCAAGTTGGCTGATTGCAGGTTTTGTGCTCTTCGCGTTCTCCTCTAGTCAGGTAAATAGTTCTGGAATTACTTGTGTTTCTTTAGTTATGGTATACAGAAGCCACATGTAGAGTCTCAATGATCTGGGTGGTGTTATTAAGCTTTTGTTCTAAACAGAGATGAGTGACAGATTCGTAGCACTAAATTCATTTTTGATTCGCACAGCTGCCGTCATATTACTTGCCTGTAGCGCCAGCAATTGCTCTACTTGCCGCTGTGCATTTATCCCCGGGTGCATCACAAGAGAAGGGTGGGGTACTCTCATGTCTTGCACCTGCAATATTGTATCTATCACTGGCGGTAGGGTTCTGGTTTTTACCAGCCTGTCTCCAAAATTCTGGTGATTCAGTGGTAAGTTTCTCGATTCTTATGTCTCCTTCTGTGGAGCAGTTGAGAATCATGTATTTAGTCTCTCACCGACTGACTGGATTGCTTCTTATCAAATGAAACGAAGAGGGAGAACCAGTCATTAGATGCCTCGTCTTGGATAAATGTTTTCAATATCACGAAGCCTGCCCTCGAATGCAGGCTGCCCAAATAGGAAGACTCGTAAGTGAAGGGCGTCTGCATCAGTTTGCGGTTGTGCTGTTTGCGCTCGCTGGAATAGTGACATTTCGAACAGCAGAGTTTGGTTCGCGACTCCGGCCAGTGGAGATTAAGGAAGAGACTCAATCCGCGAAACCCATTCTGCCAATGTGGATAGTCCACACAACAGTGATGGCTTGTTTTTTGGGAATATTTTTGACCCCTGTGTACAGTTTGACTGATAGTATTCGCCAAGCTCCTCTTCGGCATGTAGCATACGCTGCTGCAAAAGAACAGGTTCATACCCTCCCACTGAAACCCTGTGAATGATCAAGCCCTCACTATGCTTATTGTCTCTACCCGAAGGAGAGAAATGGTTTGAAAATTTAGAAAGTTCTGGTTACCAAAGAAAACGAGACGTGTTAAGAGCAGCAGTAGGATGTTTTGCCCATCATTCCAAAGAATGAAATTTTTGCGTCTTATAGAATTGTGACATGTTGTTGGAACAGTGGCGTTCTAAGATTGTCAAATAGGGGTTTTGAACTTTTTCAATCAGCGGGATTTTGTACTAAGAACTATTTGGAAAGAGACATGTGAAAATTATACATTTCTATTTGGGTAGTAGGAAACCTTGCTGAAATAACGTGTGTGTGTAATCTTTTGGGCAGAAAATTGGTGAGCCACTTGTTATGGTGGGGACGAGGATGCCAAGTGTG
This sequence comes from Antitrichia curtipendula, assembly GCA_951230915.1. NCBI lineage: Eukaryota > Viridiplantae > Streptophyta > Bryopsida > Hypnales > Leucodontaceae > Antitrichia > Antitrichia curtipendula. Next base: position 7,364,923 of record OX579639.1, on the reverse strand, counting down.
GTTTATCACAGCAAGTAAGTTTCAAATTCCTTGTGAGTAGTACTACCTTTTGTTGTGTTCTGCTCATTACCTCTGGCATGTTTCGGATGTGGGAGAGCTTGTCGATTGCAAATTAACCAACCAATCATAACGTGTCTGAATTTTGTAGGCTGCCAACAGCTTTCTTCAACTCACCTCGAGAGGCAATTATTGCGATTCAGGAAGAAGCAGCACCTTGGTATGGTTCTGGTATTTTGAACCGTTGTATCGTGTACTTGAGGGCGTTCGAAAGTTTGAAGATACTGTAATTAGTTTCTAGTTTTTTTACTGGTTTCAGGGCATTACTCTTTACTCATCTGTGAGTCCATTTATCTGTGCAGGGTCACTTCGGCTCTCGTAATCACTGAAATCGACGCAGGTCTCTTTCAACCTCCACCAGACATCCTCGACACCTCTGGAGACTACAAGCTCTTACGCTTGCACAGGAGGCCAAAATCGTAGCAGCCAATATGATAATTCTGCTCTTCAACTGTCGAGTGCTTGAAATGTTTCCTGGGCCGTGACAGGACAGCTTCACTGTATGCGGAGAGCAGTTCATAGTGTGCCACTCTCCAGCCCTGTGGATTCACATCTACAAAGGTGATATCTCATCACAACAATCTGCAAGTGCTTGTTTTGTTAACCCTCAGACACAACACTGACCCCTCGGGTCATCTGTCGAACCACTTTGATCATGAATCATTCACAATAGAGCTGCAATTCCTTTTTCCAGACATCGTCCATGATATAACCAATTTGTGGTGCATTTGCAGATTGTAATTTACATCTAATTCTTAGAGGCTAAAACTCAAAAAAAATAGAGGGTTAATCAGTTTACAATCACGTAATTGATTATATTATTTCTTTCACTATTTCCAGATGCACATTGGCTCTTTGAAAACTGAAACTTTAGAAGTCCATAGCATTATTTGACTATTTATCTATGCATTTGCACAAGAAATTAGAAGTTGGTTTGGTTTGTTTCAACTGGTTCTGTAATCACTTTCATATCTCTCAATCATGGAGTTGACAGTTATATTCTTGAGATTGTCAGAAAGCGTTGAAAGCCTTAGAAAGAGAGGGTTTGCACATTGCATAACATTCTTGAAAAGATGGGCCAACCCTGGACTCATTTACTAAATATATGATATATGGGTATCTGAAGAATCTCGGTATTGTAATCCATTATTTGTGTGAATGGAATCTTCATGCTTAGTCCCTTATGGATTAAGGGTATTAGGGATAATTCAGTTTTTGAAAATTGTAAAGATATTATAAAGTGCAATTTAGAATAATAATCTAATGATGGCTTATAAATAGAAGCTGTAAATTATCCAAAAGATGTAAACTATGATTCATATCTATACAGTTAAATCTACCACAATTGCACTTACCAATATTTTTCAATAGAACTTGAAACCAAAAATTTGGAAATTCTTTCTAAAATTGATTATAGATTAAATATGTATAATTTATACAAGAATTTTTTTCTTTAAGTTCAAAATGATAGGTTAAAAAAAAAACTGACACTTTTTAGGGCAGTGAGAAAAAATGAAGAAAAAAAAAAGAAAAAAAAGAAGAAAAACTTTTTGAAATTCAAATGTACAAACTTATATTAGACTAAAATGGGAACAAGTGAAAAAAAATTCAAAAACTTTGATCTACAAATTGAATGATCATTGAGTGCTTGAAGTTGCGTGCCTTATCAACAAAACTTTGGGTAGCATAATTCAATAAATAAAAAATTATATTCCTAACAAGGCAATACATGTCTATAATTTGTGTTGGAAATTAAAGAAGATTCATTCAAAATTGACTTTGTAGGAATCTATTTGGATTTTCATTTGGTCATTCTATACCTACTTGATTTTTAGGAATTAAGGGATTAATGCCTTTTAGTGATTGAAAATACGATTTTAGTATGTTTTTGGCATATATAATATGTTTTCAAATTTAAACCATTTCATCAAACTAGTGCAACTATATATAAATTTATTTTAAACCCCCGGTTTAAACCAATACATAAACAATTACTTTTCACTTTTATATAGTTATATTCAAAATGATAGTGGTAAATATAAAACATATTGAAGTTTCTTTTCATCAAAGAATTATGATTTCATTCTAATACATCTAAAATGAAGATATAAGGTAGTATTGTATTATTTGTTTTAGAGATTTTTTTTTCGAGCTCTCCAACATGCTTCTATGGCACTTCACTTCTAATGACACCAAGGATCACAATCTCGTAACATTGTACATACCATGCATCAACACACTTAAGTTTGAACAATAATTATGGGGTCTCTATTATGTCATGATTTCCGTCATCTAACTCCCACAAAACATTTGATATGTCATTTAGTGACATGGGATGAAACTTCTATTGATATCTAAGATTCTAAGTGCTTGGTGGTGGTACTATTTAGTACTAGTGTTAACTACTTTTGAATAACACCTAAGTCTATATTAGATCCAAACAACCTCATTTGGAAGTAGACCTTGGGATTCAACATTACAACTTAGCGTGGACCAAAACACCATCCAACCATTATTAAAAAAATGTCTATAGGACTCTATAGTGTCATGAAGGTGGTGGTGAAGTTCCATCATTAACTTCATTGCCAATAACCACTTTAGCTCTCTGTGATACCATTTGAAAGTGAAGAGGAGACCAACCCTTTTTTATAGTATTTTCTACAGGATTTGGCAAACACCTCCCTCTTATGGGCTATAGGGACATCCAAAAAACACTTTTCCCTTAAAAGACCACTTGTCTAATTTCTATGCCTTTGACTCAAAATCAAATCCAAAAAAATTGTTAGTCTTGCCATTGGGGTATTTTTTAGCTTTAGACTCCAAATTTCAAGTGCAAGTTCATTTTTGTAATTTAATCATTTTGTAAATTATCATGAACTATTCACTTTTTCAAATGCAACAAGTATTGAGCAAGTTATGACCCTCTAAAGATTTGAATCCTATAGGAGGGTGTATTTCTCTAGGATTCTATTTCCTTTGTTTGCCCTGAATTTTTTGCTCATACCTAAGTTCTTTGTGAGCCTTAGTATTCATAAATCTTTATCTTCTTATCTTTTCAAAAATATGTAGTATGTCCTATTTTGACAAGGATTCTTCTTGGAACCCCTTCTCCCACATCCTACACTTTGGATTTGTGTCCAAGACACTTCCGTCTTTGAGGAGCCATATCTTTTGACTCACTATTTGGATTTTGATGTTCTTTAAACCAATAAATGTATGTTTTCATCAAATTTTCAAGCATGTGCAACAAACCACTTGTTTAATCTTGAATAGAGTACTACAACGCCTTGTCTACTTGGAGCTCCTTAATTCTATTCACCTAATTTCTTACAAAGCTTAAGAATTCACTTCAAAGATCCCTCTTGCTCACTAAGGTATCACATGCACACTTTGTAGTGAGGGTCATGATGCATCATCTAAAAGAGACATTTTTTTTCTAGTCCATCCCTCAAAGGTTGATTGATCCAAAATAATTGATGGGGTTAGTAGCAAATTCAAGAAAAATGTAATTCAAGTGGTTTTGTAAATTTTAAGTACTCTAATAACACTTTACAAATTTTCAAAGTTAAAAAAGTGGTGTAGCCTATACTTAACATTAGACTCACTTTAAATGAACACCCTTAAAGCACAAAATCTCTCAACCACTATTGTACTAGTATGTTGTTGAAGACAAACCAATCAAATTCATATTTGAAATAATTTTCATTAACCAAGTTTAACAAATTAATGGTACTACAAAAAATATATATTCTTAGATCCTTGTTCTAGTATATAAGATTTGAAACTTCATGGTAATCCAAGGATATATGTACATCACTGTCCTTCAACTGATACTACTAAAGTATAAGCATGGGTCTAGTATGTTTAAAAAAAACTCTCAATAATTCCAAAAATGAAAAATGAAAAAATGTAAAAATGGTCATATCTCCAATGGATTTTTTAGCAATATTTTGCTCAAAAGCAATACATTTGTTTTATGGAATATTAGATGATGTACTCCCCTATTTTCAATGCATGAAACAAATAAAGTGCTAGATATTTTTAGAATAATATTGCTCCTTTTGGGATGAATGTACATTCTTTTGGATGATTAATTTAAGTTTCATCAACATTTTACATTTATATAAATGTATATACCTGCTTTATTTTGGTGAAAATTGTTTTCTACACTATCATAATAAATGAAAAAAATCCATGAAATATCATGTGAACAATTCACAGCCTCGAACTTCATCACAACTTCAAATTAGTGCAAATAATCACCTATTTATTGAGGTACACCCACTACTCTAACACATCAATCAACAATTAGAACACAATGACAAAGCAATTTCAATATTTATGAATTGTAAATTATAACATGCTCATAATTTTACTATTTACCTCAAATTAATGTATTAGTATTGTATCAAATGTTCAAGGATAATTCCTTAGTACATGCATCTTGTATAATTTTTAAAAGGACAAATCACCCTAGTATTGGTAAGATTTAAAATTGGTTACTTTGACCGTACTACCCTAGTAAGGCTATTATGTAATATGTCCACAAACAAAACTTGTTAGGCCAAGTATGACCTATTAGTGCACTTATCCATGTCATATGTACTATACATTTGACTTTGACATATCAGTGCAACACTAATCTCAATTTATATTGATTGCTTAAAAAAAACTCCTCACCTATAATTGGTTGCTTCTAAATAAGTTGTTGTCATTTTGAGTCTTAGAAGTGTTCATTCAAGGTCATTTTTGAAGTATAGGAAAATTGAAAGTTTTGCAATTAAATGTTGCTATCTTACTCTACAATATGTTTACATGACTTTTATTTCATGGATTTATATGATTATGGTGACAAAAATAATATTCTTTGTGTCTTCATGTAAAAAGAGGTTGTAATGGTAGTTTCACACCATTTTGGATTTGTAATGTAGAAAATTCCAATATTGAATTGAGATATATTTGCAAATTAAACCTTGATCATTACAAATGAATTGAAAAGTTAAAATTTTAAGTTAATGTAGTTACAACAACAATACAGATTAGTTAAAATTAATGACCCAAAAGATGTTTGCATCTTCAAGTTACATAATGAAAAAATGTAAATTTAAGATAAAAACATTAAAAGGGATACAAATCATTTTCAGAGGGGTACAAGTGGCATTTTGCCATTGGCCATTGAACTTTTCCAAAAAATATGAAAGAGGGTGCACGTGTCATTTTGCCATTGGCTGGAAAATTGACATGGGTGTTTGCAACATAGAGCCCCCCCCCCCCCCCCAACCCCATACTTGTATTTTTGTAACATGTATTTCACCTACAAACAATATAGGACAATATATAGCTGTATATATATGGTTGTATGTATACGTATATATCTCATGTACATCCCATATATATTCCATGCATGTTTCACATGCTGTACATATTCATTCTTCCATATCTATCTTATGTATCCATATCCATATTATTTATTTTCCAAATCAATGACTTTAGAAGAGGGTTTGTTTACAAGATCAACGGCTCTCAATTTTTATAGAGAAGGAGGGGGGAGTAAATTGCAACCTGAACTTATGCTTGCATCAACTTGCTACATAGTAGCTAAGCCAAGCCAATTTTATTAAAAAATTTGCAATCTCAAAAATAATAGCAATTTTATTGATATTGTCTTAAATCCCTTAAAAAGGATGTTTAAATTAGAAATTTTATAAGATTTCAACCTACATTATAAGAAGAGTTCAACCTAAATTTTAAAATAGCTTCTTTTTCAGATTTTACTTGAATTAAGAAAATTAGCTACAATAAATCTAATCATAAATCTAAGATTACAGTCTAATGTAAAATAATTTTCCAACAAATTTTGGAATTGGAATACTAAGGCTGAATACAAACCAATAATATATTTTTGTGATCAAAATGGATGTTATTACTTAATGAACAAAGCACTATCAAAATAGATGAATTTTTGTGAAAATGTATGAAAATTTGGTGACAGCAAATGAACTTCTTCTTCACATGTAACAATTTGGGCAAATTTGCAGTCAAGCTAATAAAAATTGACATGAAACAAAAAAGATTGCTAAATCAATATTCCACTATTAATAGTTGTAGTCTATGGTTTACTCCCGTTAGGGTAACTAAATGCTAGAGCTCTTCCAGTTTTGTATACTCAAAGTGCAAAAACTCAATTTTTTTCACTTTAATGAATAAATGTAAAAAAATTATGCCCTGTTTGTAATTGGTTAATTTTATATTCTTAAATTAGATGCAACTAATTCAAAGGCCTATTCATAAAATTAATTCAAGGTTTCCAAATTTTATCATCATTGATAAATAATAAGTTTTTATATGTTCTTTTTCAAAGAGGGGATTTGGAATTGGGACCATAAGAACATATAAGATTTATTCCTCCTCCCTTCTAATTGTGAACTAGGTAATATGAAAGTAGAGACTCATTATAAGAAATAACATGCTGAGCAATGGTAGTAGTAGCAATAGATGTTATTTCTTATAATGGCTATTTTCACATTACCCAACATAATTTCAATGTTGGATGATGAAATCTTAGTCAACCATACTCAATCAAAGGCTTAAAAGAAGGCTATTGCAATGCTAAAGCTATCCTATAATATGATAAAAGTAGTATATTTTACCTCATCCATTGAGAGTCTTTTATCTATCCTGCAATGGATTTCATTGAGGTTTTGACTCTCATAACCGTATTCCAATTCCTTCTCCAATTCAACTTTTATATGCAAAAATGACTAGGATTTGACCCAAATGTGCAAAAGTTTGGATTGCACTCAACTAAATTCTAAAAACACCTAAAAGAAATAGTATGGAGAACTTGAAGGCATTTGCAACCTTGGCTAAGTGGCTTTGGCCTTAGCACACTAGTAAAGTGGTCACGAGTTCAAACCTACGCATTAGCGGGATGTTTACTATCATCGTCTACCAATCATGGTGGGATCAAATGACCTTGTTGCCATAAGGAAACTTGAGAATTTCTTAGAAAAAAGAACATATGAGGCGTAGATAGTCGAGCCATTTCTTACACGCCACTCTTTCATACCAGAGTTAATCCCTTCGTGCCTCAATCCTTTGTTGAATTTCTTACAGATTTTTATTTATATCTTTATAAATATATTATTAATTGCTTCAATTTCATCAAATACAACATATAGCAAGTGAAGGTTTTTAAAAGCCAAGCATTGGTTCTTGTTCTAAGGAAACTTGAAGGGCAAGGCATTGTGTTGCTCCAAGGACTTCAAGAGGTTCCTTTGACCTCCCCATGAGGCGCCCCCCTTGCTTGTCCCCCCAAAGTCATTCCACAGGTGCGTATAAAATAAAAGATCCTCTATTTTGTGCTTGATTAATTTATTTTCTACACCTCTCCCAACTAAATGTGGGGCCCTTGATTACAAATATGAATTCAAAATTTACAAATTTTATCATGCGTGGTAAATTAAATAAATTTCAGCGTTCTCCCTTGGGGACGCGCAAGGCGGGTCTGTTCACCCCGGCCCCTTGCGCCAAGTGAACACAACCAATGGATTTGCATGTGGAAGTGATGATGGAGAAGGATTCCATCCCAAGGAAAAAAAACGGGGAAAGAAAAACCCAGATTCCAACAATTGAGGAAAGTCGCACATTCAGGCCTCAGAACGTGGACCTCGAAAATGGAGAAAAGCCAAAACAAATGGAAACAGAATGTAATCCATCCCACATTTTGGGCTACTTTGAACCTCACTTTTTCATGAACATCTTTGTGCAGTACAAAGATCAATTTATTCCGTTGGGTCATGAGCTTTTCCATGTGAAAACAAACACCAATTTCTCGAACAACGAGACATGGGTCCCCTTCCAACTTGAGAATATCTTCTAAACATATACCCCGGGTTGTTGCTTACAATTGACAACTGATCATGGGATGAACATGCTCTATAGAGGTAGTCTGCTCTAAATGCATCCCATCTCCTTCAAACCGCTCCTATAATTTAGCTCTGGAATGGATTTGGTGGTGGTCCTTGAATCGACCACTTCAGCCATTGAGTGCATCCATGAAAAAGTATTATTTATTGCAAGAGCCAATTTCATTCTCCTTGATTTCTTCACATCTCCTTTTACAAGTTGGAAGTGGACAGGTTTTTGGAAGACCTATAGTTACAAACATGTGCCTAGGACATAAATCTTTGAAAATTCATAACTAACTCCAAGAAGGTCTAAAAAATATGAAACGACTTGGGTTAGATGCCAAGTCCACCATCCATCCTACGAAAATTTATTTAAAAATTGTTTTGAGGACTTTAGCTTCTCCAAAAAAGGCAATCAGCTCTTAAATGGTCGCTTTAAGAGCAGACTACCTTAAACAAGCGATACGGTGTTCAATACTTTATATAACACACACACCAAGGAAAAGGAGTGGAGCACATTTTAGGCATAAATTGTCAAAAACGACTACTTTGTAGGATAGTGAGAAAGAAATGAATAAAAGCAAAGATTATTTTTGAAGTTCAGTTGTATGTATTTGTATGCATCTTATACTATATAAATTACACACCTGTCAAATTTCAGAGGTAGAAGTAGAGTTTACCAAAATATTTTCCAACCTACACAGACTTTTGGAGGCAGCACAACTTTTGATTTGGGCACTTGATTGAAAAAATATTTATATTCATACTTAGGGAATACTTGTCCAAACCTTGTGTTAAGATTTCAAAAAGATTAATTGAAATTTGACATTGTAGAACCCTACTTGAATTTTCAATAGGTCATTCAACAACTACTTGGTCCTTTAACACCTAAAAGCTCCATTGTCCCCTCGACGGACAAAATGGATTTCAAGTAGTCTCCTACTATTTCAATATTTGTGGTGATTTTTTGAACTTTTTTGTAGGTATAGGAAAACACATTAGCTTTGTGGGAATATAATTTTATTTCAATCAATGCCCGAGGGCTAAAGCTATGGCACAATGGGACCAATTTTAGTTTAGCAAGCAAAAAAAACACCCGTAAAATTTAAAATTAAATTTACATGGGAAGCTTTAATTCATTCCCTTTGGATTTGTTATGTGAAAGTTATGAACAATCTTGTTTTTTGAAAATTAAAGCATATTCTTGAAAAATAACTTGTAGGATTCATTATTTATCTCAATTTTCCCCTTTAAAAAAAAAAAAAAAGGTTCACAAAGTAAAGATTCCTTGCTAGAACAATCTTGCCATTGAAATTAGTGTATTTCAATTCCATCTTAAAGTTATAAATTTTGTTTAATTTTTCCTTCAATCTTGCACCTACTTGTATTTTAACAATTTTTTAATGAATGAAAATTAAGTATTTCTTTTTTGAATTTTATTTTCCAGACTATCAACTTAATTCTTCAACATAAAAAATTAGAAAATCAAAATCAATATTGCAAAAAATTTAAGTTAAAAAGACGCATAGTCCCAAAGTCTAGTTTAGCAAGGTGATAAAAAAAAATTGTTTTATTCACCTTAAATGCAAATATCTTGCAATTTATGTGGTCAAAATTTTGAAATTTCTTCCACACATTCTTACACTAGTCTAGTACAAGATCCTAAGGTTAGATATGAAAAAAAAATTTGATTTTCTTTTGCTCTTTGCAATAGAAACTACAATTTTGAGTGTTTTTGATGGAATAAAGACCTTGGGACTTTTTAGGGGTTCAGGGATTAAAGACCATGAAGCCATATTGGGCCTCATGTTTTCTTAAACTCAAGATTCAAACTCTGCAAGGGTTCATAATTCTTCCAAAAATGAATCATTTAACCAGCACGTGGAACATTCTTCCCCAATATTATGTGATTTTGAAGTTCCCAATGGTTAGGCTCAACATTCCTTGTTGAATAATGAATTAAAATTGGGAAATGTGATTTTGTAGATATTTAAAAATTTAAAAATTTCATTTTCTCTATACCAAATAAAAACTACTTTTGAAAAATTATTTCCAAAGGTTTGATGACCACTTTTAGATATTTATTTATTCACTCCCTCCTTTCCAATGGGATTTGTTAAGACTAATGTTATGAGCCTTTCAAAAAGAAGTGATTTTTTTCTTCAAGGCTTGCTATGGATGTGAAAACCTATCTCCTATTTTGGGTTGTCAATTTTTGTATTTCAAGACCTTTATCACTTCAATTTGAGTATAGGATGAAAAATATAAATTCAAATTGTTTGAATTTTATTATATGAGGCAAATAATTTATTCTTGCATTTTTCTTGAGGTAAAATTTGGAGATTTTTTTTTGCCATCTCAAAGTAGGCTTCTAGTTGGAAGGTACAAGGTTTTTGAAAGTGACAATTTACAAGTTGATTTGCAATTTTGGACACTTTGACCTCTTGAAATATTTTTGAATAAATTTTCTCTGAAAGAAAAATAGAACTGGCTTCTAGTCTATATCATTTCAACTATAGTTTGAACCTTCATGGAATTAGGTATGAATTAAGGTGCACTAACAAATACAATTTGTTTATTGACAAATGTGATTAGTACATTGAAAAAAATAATATATACATCCACATTAAAGAATGCTTCTAGAACGCTTACTATTTTAGAAACTCCTACCTTAGTATAGTAGAAGTTCCTTCCAATTAGTATAGATCTTTTTGGGTTTTTTTATATTGTGATGTGGCAATCAATTACAGGATGAAGAAGCTTATTTTTATTATTTTTAATTATATTGATCCCTATTGATTCATTTGAGTTACTTAATTTATTATGATAAAAAAAATTGGCAAAATCTACATGCAAGCTCAGATGAAATTGACAAAAAGTTGTTCCCTAAAAAACTCAAATTTTCTATAAGCTTGTAACTAACCAAGTCCATTTTTGTTAACCCCTAAATGCCTAACTGACCATACATGGTCGATCTAAAATTTCAAGCTCATTTTGGTGTAGGCAATTAAATTCCTTTGACCATTTTATTCTAAAAATTAGGCAATTTTTAGAATAAACTATTGGAATCTTTAATTTTTTGCTGAAAAATTTAAATACTTGATTATTGAGAGGTCCTCAAAGGCATCTATGTACCATTAGTGAAGAATAAAGTTTGCAAATTTTACTTCATTTCTTGGTTTTGAGCAAAGTTTGCCAATTTCACTTGTGCATATCCATTTGCTTTGAAAATTGTTAAAATGGAAAGTGTTTTCATGATTTTCATTGTTAAAAATTTAAACATGCAAGTGTTAATTTGGAGTTATTTGCAATCTCTATTTATTAAAAAAAATTGCATTACAACAATTTCAAGGTGGATTGTGTAATGAATGTGATAGCTTTTCATGTGAAATTAAGTTTTTTGAAAGTGCATTTTAGTGTGCGAACACTATTTGTAGTTGTTCAAATCACCTCCAATCCAAAAAAACTTTAATGTGCTAATTTCTGAAACATTGTGGAGAGGGGCAGCATACTAAAAATAAAAAAAACATACATTTCTCTTGTTATAATCTCGCAACTCCTATGCAATTACGCACTCAAAATTGGTTTGCATACCAATAAACAAGCTCTTTAAACATCTATGTGGTTAGATTTTGAAAATAAAATAAAATATACTTCATTGTGGATAACTATAAGTCCACGTTCATTTTTCATACGAAAAATACACTTCAGAAGGTTTGGGCATTTAGGGGTTAAGTTAGCGGCCCTAAGCTTAAACCCCCAAGTAAAGCACCTCGGCCAACTGAGGTAATTCCCAGAGCCTAGTAAACCCTAACTAAGTTAGCGCCCTTCCAGTCCCTCAAGGCCCCGTCGGGTGCGCTCCCCCATGCGCATTCCCTTTCTCCCCTGTTTGTTGTTGCCACGCTCTCGAGCTTTGGCGGCCGCTCCAGACACCCTCGCCGGCTGCTCCTGGACCCAACGCCTGTCGCCATCCTCCCCGCCGCGTTCCTCCCATTCTGAGCTTCTACCTCTCTTTTTTCTCGTCGGTTTTGGTGCAGTTTTCGGGTGGCAGGGGTTGTTTTCAGGGCAGGCCGTTCGGGGTGCTCTCATTTTCGCTTGCTTGCTTTCGGAGGCGTGGCGCGAGTGTGTAGAACTTCGTTTTTCTACTACGGCATTGTTCTTGAATTTTTTTTTCTGATTGTTCGATCTCGTTGAGTTAGGAAGTTTTTTGAGGTGAGGATTTTGGTTTTTGAGGCCTTGTGTGGAGGGTTTAGGTTTGGGGATCCGGTGGTGGCTTCAGGGTTTCATTTGGGTTGGAATTTGCGAGTTCAGATTTTCTGTGGTGTGTGTTTTGTGCAGTCGTGCGGTTTTTGGTCGAGTCGCCGACGTTGATTAGGGGTTTGATTTAGGGTGAGTAGTGGGGAGTAAGGGATTTGCGGAGGTGTTGGTGAGAATATTGAGGGTTTATTGGGATTCATTGTGGCTCGTGGCGCTTGAAGGGCTGTAGGTAGCGTATCTGCATGCTTGGATTGACGGACGCGTTGCATGCGGGAGCGCCACACGAGGAGCGACATTTTGGGGTGCTGGATCGGTGCTGGTGCTGACGCTCCGTTCTCCGGCTGTGACACTGTGGAAATAGGGATTTCGGCATTGGAGACTCCGAAGATTGGATATATTTTGGGAATTCGAGCTGAAAGTTTCCCTAAACAGATGTTGCACATCTTTGCATTTTAGTTTTCGTCTTCCTCGCGGTTATTTCCACGAATTACGAAATTTTTCGACGAGTTGCCGCTCATTGCACTTAAATGGCGAGCAGATGGTACCTTTCAGATGACCAGATTGCATGCGATTAAGTCACTCGAGGAGGATCCAGTGAGGTTTTGTTGTGGCAAGTGGGAGCACCTTTACGAATATACGCTCTTGATCACAAGATTTGTATTTATTCCTCCCAATAACAGTGCGTGAGCTTGGTGGCTGACCGAATTTATTCACTGGTAGCTGCAACCCGATGGTTTCTCAGACAGATGTGAAGTCCAGGTTCAAGAAGTTTGCGGACCAGGAACCTCCGGAGGGTAGTTCGCAGGGGATGGGGCAGGGGAACACTGTGTACTGTCAGACTTCTCCACTTTACGTTGACGGCAAAGATGGGGCAGCGGGCAAGTTTGTGTCGTTGGCAGAGGAGGCGAGATTGGCGACGGAAGAAGTGAAGGCTCCTACTAGCAATGCAATCTTGTCCGTCTGCAAATCTCTCATTGCTGGAGGCGTGGCTGGTGGGGTGTAAGTCCTGCGATCCTTTCCGTCCCTCCGAAGTGCTTGCCTGTTGCTATGGTGAACGGTTATTTTTATTTTGTAGGTTTCTAATTCCATAATCTTAACAGTACCGTCCGTGTCTTTTGATGGTTTCTTGCGTTAGTGAGACGATCTTCTGAATAATAGATCATATTGAGCTGCACAGACCCCATGACTCTGTTCTTGCTTTCGTGTACATGGAAAAGTGATTTTCGTTGCCTGTTCCTCTCAAATCGCGTAATAATTCTCTTACTCTGCTTTGAATGCAGCTCTCGCACTGCTGTTGCTCCGTTGGAACGTATTAAGATTCTTCTGCAGGTGTGATTCGCTTTCTTTTATGTGTTCACGACATGGTAGTCGTATTTGAATTCTCAAGATTCTGCTGAAGTTTTTGATGCGCCTGTAAGTGCTAAGTAATACGCGTTGTGTGGTCCGCTAGATTTTTCTTTGTTGTAATTTTTGTTTACTTTAAACTTGAACTTCGTGGATCTTATTGGTTTGGCTCATGTCCTTGTGAAAGTATTGAGGGTTTCAAATGGTTTTGCACGTTACTTCGCACGGTTTGAAAATATATACTTGCTTTCTATGTCGTAAGCATCAGGGAAGTTGCTGATTTTTTCGCTCTTGTGTGCAGGTACAAAATCCGTTCAGCCCAAAGTACAGTGGCACTATCCAGGGCTTGAGGTCCATTTGGGGAAGTGAAGGAGTACGTGGGTTTTTCAAGGGCAATGGCACTAACTGTGCCCGCATTATTCCCAATTCCGCTGTGAAGTTCTTCAGTTATGAAGAAGCGTCCAGGTTTGTACCGTTTGAAAATGAACTTTATATCAGTGCAAGTGGAGGCTCCATATTGTGCAGATTTTGTGATTTTTGTTATTCGTTACTGGAATGTAAATTTTTTGTTATATATTACTAAGATGTTATATGATTTTTAGAGATTACATTATAATGTTTCTGTTTTGAATTTTTATCCTGCAGAATGATTTTGTGGGCGTATCGAAACGAAACGGGGCAACGTAATTACTTAACCAATGCTTTTGGAATATGTTTCATGATGCTGTAAATGCCTTACTTTCAGTAACGAACCGTCGTGAAATGTACAGGCCTTATTTAAGAGTTCATTTATCAGACGCTGATTAGCTTGGATCTGCATTATGATCCCGGCACTTAGGGGATCCTTCATTTGTCGTTTTGAAATTGTAGCTGTCAACCGTGTAGATTTACAATGCTCAGGTCTCAAGTTAACTGGGTGAACATCGTGTTGTTTGCAGCTGACGCTGAACTAACCCCTGTTCTGCGTTTGGGCGCTGGAGCAACCGCGGGGATTATCGCAATGTCAGCCACATATCCAATGGATATGGTGCGAGGGAGGTTGACAGTGCAGGTGGGTTTAAAACGGTGATTCATGGAATGATTGTAAGAATCATCTTATCTAAGATTATTGGTAACCCAGGTTTGGTATTTGAAATTAACTGTAACAATGAATTATATATTTCAGGATCATAATTAGAAATGTAGGCACAAACAAACTGTTTACAAACTGGACCTGACTATGAGTTTTGTAGGAGATGCAGCTTTCCTCCATTGTGCATTGTAATTATGGTGTGTACAAATTGGTGGACAGATTCCTTTGGCTGTGCCTACAACCTTATTGAATGTGAGGGGACTTCTTGATGTTAATATTTCTTCGTTCGGCGTAAGTAGTATGGTGTTCGTGCGCTTTTCTTTTCTTTCCATATTTCAGTAAAACCCTTACATTGTTGTACTGGGTTGTGTTCCAGTCGGAGGGTTCCGCAAATCGTTACCGAGGCATGTTCCATGCTTTCAGGACGATTACTCAGGAGGAGGGTGCAAGAGCTCTTTACAAAGGATGGCTTCCATCTGTTATTGGAGTGGTATGCTACCACGCTTCATTTTGATATTCTGAGGCTGTGTTTCTAATGAGATGGCAGTTACATGGGTGTTAGATTTGCGCTATCTGATTGTGGAATCGGTACTGCTGTTTTAGTTATTGCTTTGGAAAAGACAAATATCAGGAGTTTGTTGTTCAAAGTCTCTGAGTACTTACACTTGTCGTGCTGCAGGTTCCGTACGTTGGGCTTAATTTTGCTGTTTATGAATCTCTCAAGGACTGGATTCTGAAGCATCCTCAATGGCAACCTGATGATGGGGCTGATTTACATGTTCTCACAAAGCTGGGCTGTGGGGCAGCTGCGGGTACCGTAGGCCAGACAGTTGCTTACCCTCTGGATGTCATTCGTCGACGCTTGCAAATGGTTGGCTGGAAATCTGGTTCGCCAATCATCACACCGGATGGGCAAGTGAAGCAGCCAATGCAGTACACAGGCATGGTAGATGCTTTTAGAAAAACTGTGAAATATGAAGGTTTTGGAGCTCTTTACAAGGGACTTGTGCCCAATTCTGTCAAAGTACTCGTCTTAACCATTCTCCTATTCATTTGCATTGTTCGTGCATGTCATCATGAAATATTCCCCAACCTTAACTCCCTGTTTATCTAAAAGGGACACTATGCCAAGTTTAAGTTCTATTAATATGAGATTAGATTATAATTAATTTATTATTAGCTTATGTGTGTTTGCTTTGTCCAACCATCAGGCATTAAGTATCATTAATATAATGACTAGTGATACCTGTGATGGTATTGACCAAGTGTTTGTATCTCTCTTGCTAACTACCTGTTGTGGTGTTGACAGGTCGTGCCATCAATTGCACTGGCATTTGTGACATACGAGTTGATGAAGGATCTTATGGGTGTAGAGATGCGGATTTCAGATTAAGCCAATTTTGCTACTATGGCATGAGAGATTATACTCCTTAGAGGCTTAGCTCCGTCAGAAGTGTATTGTCATTAGGTAGTGCAGGGAGGTGAGTCTTAACTGAATACGTGTTTGTTGCCAGTTTGGGTGTTCTGATGCTTATCCTTTTAGGAGTGCGAGGAATTGATGTATTGTTGTGTGTCTCTCTCCACACACGGCATCTCTACTCAAGCAGAATCAATGTTTTACAGGAATGAAAAAGAACAGCAAAACCTGTCAAACCGTAGACGGTTGAGAAAGGCTGAGCATGCTGTTTCGATGACCCTCCACGGAAGTTCTGTTGCAAAGTGCATTGGATCTTACTATCGGAGGTTTCCTTGTATGCGTTACTACTGGTGGAGATGGCAGCAAGAACTGGTCGCATCTGGAATTGTAGTTGTGGTGAGCAAGATCTGTTTGACACTTTGATTAAATTATGTTATTTCAGTTGAGTGCTGAGTGGTGTTTTTCACAACTACGCCTGTACAGTACACTGTCACAGTTTGGAATGAAGGTACATGTGCTCTCAGTGAGCTTGTCATTTAATGGACGCCTTTCTTCAATTCTAGTACTGAACTATCCTGTTTGTAATTGGAATAAGGAATTCTATATTTGTGTTCTTTCATTAGAACCCAGTGCATTAGATCAATTTCAGTTCGTACAGAATCTCGATTTTCAAGTTCTCAAGTTCTGCGCAATATTGATTCTACAGAAATTAATATGACCGTTGGTATTTTCTTGTCTGTACCTAATTCAGTTCATGAATCAACTGTCAATTCCTGTTGCCATCATCATAAAAATGAAAGTTTGGTGTAAGTTAAAGTGAGGAAGGTAGGATGACCCATTGTGGTTCTTTGGTCATTGTGTACACTTACTCTGATCGGATTCACGTTTTGGGGGCAATGGAGAATGTCTACAAACCCTCCTGCCCTTTTTGAATCTTCACATAATTTTTTTCTTGAGAATGGTGTGAATCGCTTTCTGAGTTACCATGATTCTTTAAACACTCTTGGATGAATTTTCTGAACCCGTAAACAATGCTACTAAAAATCTAAATCCACACTTCATGTTTACATATCTGATAATAATGAAATACTATTAAGATATTTTAATCACCTTCACATAATCTTGTGGTAAAATAAATAATCTTTGTAAAATGAATGGATGAAGTAAGGTAAACTACTCCATTATGGATCAAATGGGGGCAAGTCCCATCATAGACAAAATTGTAATAGTGGTGTACATTCAAGTTCTGAAATATACACCACTATCATAATTCAGCCTACAATGGGCTTGCTCCCATTGTATCTGTAATTGGGTAGTTTATCTTATATTCATTTCACCACTATCATAATTCAGCCTACAATGGGCTTGCTCCCACTGTATCTGTAAATAAAAATGTTAGGCATGCATGAAAGATTTCATTTGTGATATAATATGTAGATGCTTGGACATTTAGGAACTTATTAAGGAACCTATACATCTTTATAACTAAGAAAGCATTCATAATTGATGAGATGTTTACTAATAATTGATATAAATGTAAGGTAGAAACACTTTTATCCAATTGGAGTCTCATACTTGATCAATGTGCAATTCTTTCCAACTAAGGTTGGAGCAAATTTCCAATTTAAGTTTGGAATGTATTTTTTTTCTCCTTTTCAAGGTTGAGAATTAATGAAGCCATTTATAATAGATCATTTTATCACTTGAATTGAAATTACAATGAATTTTGGAAGTCAAAGTTGATTTGGACCTATATCCAATATGTAGAGTCTGCTAATTGCTATCATTCAAGAATTATTTTTTATATTCACTACTTCCTAGTTTCTTGTTTACTACTTCAAGATATGTGTCGTAATCTTTCTAGTACCAACCTTGAAAAGCAAAAAGAAACACATTCAAAGCTTTGGTTGGAAATTTGTTCTAGCCTTGGTTTGAAATAATTACATCCTACAGTTGGATATAGCGTTTTGGTTGGAAAGGGGTGATTCTACTTTAATAAGGTGATGACACATGTTCCAAAGTAATGAGCAAGAAAGTAGGAAGTAGTGAATAGAAAAGTAGTTCTTAAATAATTGGAATTGAAGACTCTAGACAATGGCTATGGGTTTAGATTATTTTTTGGCTCCCCCAAATAGAGTAATTTCAATTTTAAAAATAAGATTATGGAAAAATTGTAGTCTCCATATTTCCTATCTTTCTACAAAGGAAAAATATGCATCCTTTCATACTACTGACCATGTATTGCAAAATCGCTAAAATGATCAAGTATGAGTGTTTTTACTTTTTAAACTAGGAAAGGAGAAGGGAGAAAAGTGAAAAGTGAATATAAAAATATTGGATTATATTCCCCTCAAAGTCTAGTTATTGTGGTAAAATTTTCATTTCAATCCAAGTTGTTTTGAATGTTTGAGAGCAATTTAAAGTTCAAAATCCAAACATTTTTTTGGATTACAGTGAACTTCAACGGCTTGTTTCTTCTTCATATAATGATTGTTTCCAATAAAAAAATTAGGGGGATCAACACAACTAGTGCTTTCTATGACTACAACTTCCAATTGCCATGTAAAGTCCTCTTCTATCCTGAATAAAATTATGCAAAGATAGACAATGGATATAGAATCACCTAATTGCATTGACTACTAAAGAATATCTAGCTATTCACCTTACACATTTTTCTTTGTGTGAACCATAAGAAGAAAATGTACCATTCATTCTTAGGACAAGTTTTGTACCACAATCAAGCTATAATGCCTGATTATGCGTTTTTTGCCCACGTAATCGAGCATTAGGCATTTTTCATCCCAAATGTATCTCTTCATCATTATTTCATCCAAATTTTCTTCTCCTAGTTTACGCCGGACAAAGCTTCTCGTCATCCAGCATTGCGCAATGAAAGAGCCTACTTATTGGCCCTTTCCATCGCGCAATGCCCTATACATTCCCACCATCTTCTTTGTACCGGAGATGTGGAAGAAAGTAACAAGGCACTTCAAAGTCTCTTCGAATTTTGCCTCCCACTTCTGCAGCCCTTGCTTATACTGTAAAGTCTAAAGATGTGTGTACATCTCATACACATGAAAGTCATATAGGGTTCCTTGTGAGGACCACAACAGGAAAAGTGGGACACACCACGAAAGTATACAAATTTACCTTGTGACTTACCTACAAGGTCCTCCAACATTCCTCAATTTCTCAGTGTAGTAGTGTAGTTTTCCCCGCTTACAATATAGTACTCCGTAGTATATTGAGTTTCCTGTGTAGTAGTGTAGTTTCCCAGTGTGTCCCACTTTTCCCAATGTGAGTAAAATTCCTGGTGTGCCTTTGGAACAAAAAGCAACAACCCGAGAATTCTTCTTCTTCTTTTTCTCCACAGGGAACTCACAAGGAACGCAATATGAGCCCCTTGTGATAAGACAGGTCCAAGTCAGCTCCAGCACCATCAAAGTCCCCAAGCTGGAACTTCACCTTGGCCCTCGCCTTGTACGTGACTGCACAATTGTGAAGGATTGGCCTCAATGGCTCTGCGCTCCCACCAGATCAAATGGGTAGGCGGCTTCTCGCAGCATGCCCTGGTGAAATACTGTAGCGTGGGGTCGTGCTTCGGATTGATCGCCAGAGCTCGACTGTAAGCGGCGTCGGCTCCCTCGTGATCACCAGTGAAATACATCAAAAGATCTCTTCAGATTGCGGCACTGCACAAATAAAAAAACGATATGTCAATATGAGTTCAGACCACAAACTTAGTACCAAATTTGATTGGCCTCTCTCTTTCTCCTCCACCTAGGGTTCTAAACTAGCAGCTTCTCTTGTGAAATTCTAAAGACGGACAGCATTTTTCTTGTGAAATAGCAAACCTGAAGTAGGAGTGTCGTTGTCGCTGGCCATGACGGATTCCTACGCAACAGTAGGTGAAATCTGGTGAAACCGCAGCTCGCTTTTCTTCGAATCTCATCACATACATAACATAATTTCCAGTAAGCCCAACGCCATTCACATGAAGTAGTCTCAAAATTGTTCACAACAGTGACGGAGACACAGCAGAGAAACATCACAAAGCGAGAAACATCAGAAGTTGAAATGCTAAAACTCTAAGGGCAGATTTAGTGGAGTCTTGCTAAGATGTGCGCCTAGAAATTCAAAACACACATTCTTCAAGGTAATAATTTAATGATATTAATATATATTTGTATTATGAAATAGATAAAAAAATTCGCCGCGTTCTCAAAGCCGATCGATGAGGAATTCTTCATGGAGTCATGGACGTGACGAGCTCTCCCATGTGGTAGAGCAGCAACTGGTCCCGGAACGCGCACAGATTCTCCAGGCGCCATGTCCCGAAGTTCGCGAGCGCCGAGAGCGCGTGCCAGATATTGTAGTCCAACAGCCCACGCACATGCTCTCTAGTTGTCCGCCAGCAAGGTCGTGCCGCGCCGCAGGATGGCGTTCTGAGGGAGCGATGTTTGGTTGAAGAGCCGTAGGCGTTCTTGGCGCCGTCGCACTCGTCGTGGTTGCGGACCCACAGGAGGCGGTTGTGCGGGTCGTCGTGAGGGAGGTCGAAGGTCTCGCCGGTGCCTTCCGAGGGAGCGCGCGCGCGCAGCCCGCTCATGGACCAGTTCGTGTCTGTGTCAGACATGCCCGGGTGGCGCACGTCCTTCAGCGGTAGGAATGTGTTTTCTGGTGTGAAGTCTGCAAGCTTCTCATTCTTCGTGCTCGGAGAAGGTGTGCTTGGATTGGCTCCTTCTCCGACCTCGCTTGATGAGCGGAAGACAAATCTGTGCGACAATCAAAGCAGACGACCTTAACCTTCACAGACATGGCCTACTCCGTTTCATTACAGACTCGATGTCTGAATTTCGACAACAATCAAACATCAAAGCCTTGGAAATCTCTGCAGACACTACCCAATTTGTATCATTACAGACACGAATTTATACAACAATCAAACATCGATCACGACCTTCACACCTGCAGACAAGACGTAATGAGTTTGGCTGTGAGTTGCTAACACGCAATAAATTTTACTGTTCAAGGACAATCAAAACTACTATAGATCTTGATAGTGCCTTGGGTGTTGTGTGTTCAAGGACCATCGAACATCATTTAGTATGCCTAATCAAACCCACAACCAAAATCCCGGTCATTTTGCAGATATCTCTAATATCCAGAGAGAAACCAGATCTTGCTCTCAACCATCAACCAATTAGTGGGATTATTATCATCATTATTATTATAAAAAGAGACTATGCGCCTCAGGAAGAATCACCTTGACAATGTAGAAACCGAGAGCAATTACTGAAAAAGGTGAGACAGTCATGATCTGTAGCTAGCGGTGAACTAACCCTGGATCTTTGATGAAACGGACATGTTGCACATAACGCCTGTTTGTACGCAAATTCTTCCAAAGTTGGCGTAATTAGCTATCCACACAAGTAAACCAAGAATCTGTCATTCATCAAATCCGGAGCTCCCTTCATAAGGTCGGTACTCAGGAGTCAGGACTGCAAAAATCGGATACCGTTCTAAACCAAAAGGAGTCATGCATCTGACTTCTTCTGTTGTTGCCAGAGGTGAGGTACACAGTAAGTTCTCAACAAACATCGTAGAACGTTTCGAATGCAGATTCACAACATACGACAGTTTGCAACATGAACCTCAAAACAGGCGTTCGATTCGTCACAGGTGCAACCTGAATCATATATAATTCTGGAGCTTCGATGGCCACTCAGACATGATTCTTGCAAGGTCCTGATGGCCATGGCTGCTTCTGGCTCTGTACCTGATGGATGTCAAGTCTCTGGAGAAAAGTGAACACCATAAATGTAAATGTGCTTCACAACTGGCGAGCACTAGAGGATGCTTAAGTCAGCTGCGATGTTTCGAATGAGAGCTGCTTCGAGGTTGTTCGGAGTAGGGGCAGTGATGCACATTTTTTCAGCTGTAGAGAATGAGCAGAAATTCACGATGAGCGAGCGCGGTGGAGACGGTGCCACAACTCCGCCGATGGCTCGCTCAAATGTGTATCCGACCCTAAACCCCAAACCCTAAAAAAATAAATTAAAACCCGTTTTTAAAAAAAGGGATAATTTTTTAAAAAGGATATTTTTTGAATTCGAGTTCAAGTAGTGAAATGAAGTGCAGTTTCTAATTCAATTGAAAATTTCAAAAAATTCTTCATTTTCAACATTATATAACAATATGAACTTTAGGTCTATAACCATGGTTTGTTTCTAGTTTTAGAGTGACATGGTAATTTTAGTTTAGCATATACCATGATGTTATGCATTGTGCATTTGTGGTGAAAATTTCAGATTTTTCAAATAAATTTTGTGTTTGATATGAACTCTCTTGATTTTTTTCTTAAATAATTCACAATAATTCCAAATTTTTCCCCCCTAAAATTGAAGCTTTCCTAACCAGTGGACCTATGATGTCATCTCTGAAAAATAAATATAAAAAATTTCATTCATATCTAGTTGCAAAATGGCAGCAAATAGAGTGATGGACAAGGAGGTTTGAAATTTGTGGTTATAGGCCTATCCTTCCAAATTTTACCCTAGAAGGATGTGGGGGGCCCTGTGGAAATCATCATTTCTGAAACCATGGGAATCAATTGGTATTAAAAAAAATCAAAACAACTCATTTGAAGTCAAAATATTGTAGAAGATCTCTACTTTCCAAAACTAATTCCAAGGATGAATAGTTGTATATATGTCCTACACAGGAGAATACCTTATCATTCATCAGACACTAAACGTCTGTGGCGTCCTTTCTGGGTAAAGCATTAAAGTGTCCCTCTCAAATGACCAGGCCCCCCTTATTCCCCCTTCCAAAGGTAAAAAGTGCCCCCTATTTTTTGTTGCATTGCTTTTGTGTTTCTTCACCTATCCTAGCTAATTTGGGGCCTAATATGAATTCAGAATCAGCAATTCTTTTCATGGGCGGGCGGCAATCAAAAAATTCCATTGTTTTCTCCAGGGGATAAAAACTCTGAGATGGAACTGATAAAATGACGTGGCAATGAGTCAGCATTTGCGAGTCGATCGGAAGCCCTACTATAGGGGGATCCAGACTGCGTGGTGATTGGCCCACGCAGATCTGCAAACAAGGGCCATTGTTGGCTTTTCCAGGTCAGTTATATTATTATTAGCGTGGCTTGGAATGTGTGGCTCATGCCCAAGATTCCACCACCCCCAAATGAAAACTTTGATTGAATCTGCTTTAAATCGGTCTTGGAAAGTAGTTTCAGACGGCCAGCGAGGATTCAGGCCCCCTGGAGAAAACACCGGAATTTTTTATTTGCAAATTCTGAATTCATATTTGCAAGCAGAGGCCCCAAATTAGCTAGGAGAGGTGAAGAAATGCAAAACTTACTTGGCATAAAATAGGGGAAAAATTTTTATATTTATTATTGGGGTCAATCCTCCTTGGTTGTTTCAAACTTAGTTTAGGGCACGTAATCCATAAACGACGTGGACGACATTTTTTGGTCGATGAAGGATAAAGAATCTCTTCGTGTAGGACAAAAGTGCAACTATTTATCTTCCCAACTTTGTGTGGAAAGGGAAGATCTTCTATAGTAGTTTGTCTTCCAATGAGTGCTTTTTCATTTTTTTTTAAGCCAACAATTCACATGGTGACAAAACAGATCATTTCCACGGTGACTGGCTCATCATTTAACGCCTCAAAAGGCCCAAGGCCTTTTTCTGCCAAAAAACACTCAAAACTGCCATTTCTATAGCAAAGAGTAAAAAAATTTGAAAATGTTTTTTTTCCCACATCTAACCGTAGGATCTTACACCTAAATAGTATAATAATGTGTGGAATTGTTTTTAGAATTTTTGACTGTACAGATTGCAAGATATCTGCATTTAAAGTAAAAAAAACAAGTTTTTCAACACATTGTGGCACTAGATTTTTTGACTTCAAACATTTTTAACTTAAAATTTTTGCACTACAACATTTTGAACTTTAAATCTTTATATTAGAGAATTGAGTTGAGAGGCTAGGGGAAAAAAAAAGTTCAAAAGAACTTAATCATCTTCTTAAAAAAATTGTTAAGTAGAAATAGGTACAAGATAGAAGGAAAATCTAAAATATTCATATATTTTAGATGGAATTAAAATGCACTAATTCCAATGGTGAGATTGTTTTAGCAAGTAAACTAAACCGTGCAAAAAAGAAAAATTTGAAAAATTGCATTCAGAATGAATCCTAAAAGTTATTTTTTTTCAAGAAGATGCTCTAACTGCGGAACTGCCCGAAAAACGAGAATGTCCATAACTTTCTCATAACAAATCCAAATGAAATGAATCAAATCTTTCCAGATAGAAAAAAATATATTCTATGAGGGACAAATATTAAAATAAAAAATTCAAATTTTTGCAAATTTTTTTTGCTGCCCAGGCTGCCTCCCGTCCCTTGTTTTGAGCTTATTTGGTCATAACTATTGTTCCTTGGCACCAATTGTGAAAAAATTACATTAATACAAAGCTTATTAGTTTTTCTATCTTCAAAAAAAGTTTCAAAAAATCACGACAAAAACTCTGCCTGTAGGTACCGGCTCAAAATCCCATTTGTCCCCCCAAAGGGACAACTATCTTTTAGGGGTTAAGGGTTAAGTTTTTTTTATTGAAATTAAATAGCATCATTCTCCACTCTGTAAGCATGTTTATATCATTAACTCATGTAGAACATTCATTCTTCTCTCCATTTACACCAATGTGCCATGTACTGTTCCCACAATCAAAAAAGTAATTTTCTAATTTTTGAATGTTTTAAAAACTTTGAAATTCAATAACTAATACAATATAAGGTAGGAGGCTCTGAAAGCAAGTAGGCACTTAGAATTGCCCATGTACACTCGCCTGAAATGGACATAAGGTGGTCTTTAACCCCTAAAGGACTAGCCTGCAGAATTTGGCAACATAAAAAAATTGGGCAGGTACATGTGGCCAGAGATTTACAAGTTTGAGGCTGAAATTTTAATAGAAGTTGTGGACGAGGAGTACCTTTCATTTGAACTAAATTTTATGACATTTGGAAATACGAGTCAAAAGTTATGGCCTAATATGTTACTTTTTTTCTCAGCTGGGCAGTTAGGGCAGATCAGAAAAAATCACTTTTTTTCAGAAACAAAAATTTGAAACTCGTTTTCCAGAGCTATCTATACGTGGAAAGCTTTTAATCATTCCATTTTGACCAATGAGTCAAAAGTTATGAGGAGTTTTAGTTTGCGGGTAGTTTTGAAATCTCTACTCTAAAATAAACTTTGAAGTCTTTAATCTTACTCAATTTTCAATATTTTTTGAAAAAAATAAAATCATAGGATGTAGATTGTTTAATACAACATTTCAACCATTGAGATTGGTATTTTTCAATTTCATATCTAAATTCTTAACAATTTAGTATTTTGAATCATTCTCTACTTCATTCTACTTACTATTTTTTTCCTATATGTTATACAATTTCAAATGATGTGAAATTTTTCAAGCATGTTCCCAACTTGTTTAGAAAAAAGAATCCAAAGAAGCACCACCATTTTGGACATTTTTTCATAGAAAAGTGAGCTTTTGAAGTGCAGCTGCCCGGTTTTTTGCAGGGGTCAAAAAACGATTTCAGTGATTTTGAATGCTTATATCTTGCAATCCACGTGGTGGAAATTTCTGAAATTTTTACCACATATTCTCAAGTCAGCATACTACAAGATCCTACGGTTACATGAGTCAAAATTTATTTTTTTTCAAAAATTTAGTACTTGTACTAAAAATGGCAGTTCTTGAGCGTTTTCAGTGAAAACATAGTCACGGAACTTTAGGGGTTAATGGACCTTCTGTAGTCATTGAATGGATTGGTAAATAAAATATTATTTATTGCAAGAGCCAATCTGTCGAACCAAAAAGTAACACACCGCATGGGATTGTCATTTTTATTGTAGTTTAGTGGCAAAAGTTCGTTCACAGGGAATTTTGTAATGGAATAGGAAGATAATGAATAAAACACAAATTATAAAGCCAATCATTGGCTAAATCAAATCATATACAAATCTAGATACAACTTCAACTTCAAGCTACAACCACGAACTCACTTATCCAATCTTTAGGTACTCACAATTTCTTACATTATCCAATTGCTAGGATTTTAATAATACACACACAAAAATGTCCAATCTCTAGGACTTACACATACAATTAAAAGTATACGCTTAAAGCTTATTATTACTCAGAAAAAATATTCTCAAACAAGTACACATAAAATCCTAAACTACAAACACATACACACACCAAACCCAAAGAGGGCCCAAAAGGAAGAGAGAGAAAGAAAGGAAAAATTCTCCTTATATCTACAGTGACGACTATTAGTCTCCTAGAGTCACCTAAATAAATTGTCACCTTTCAGTTCTTGAGCTACTCACATCATTTTGGATCCCTAAACAAATTATTTTCATGTTCACTCACCATTAGAGGAACTAGCTGTGATCTAAGTTGTTTTCCCACTGCAAAAGACAATTTGTTAAAGTAAAGAAAAACTAGGTATACTACATAGCCCCCTACTAAAACTATTGACGTCCTCGTCAATTCATTTTAGTCTTCTTATTCCAATGAGCATCTTGTCGTTGCCTTTGCTCTTGAATGTTCAGACGTAGTCAAATTAATCAACGGTATCTTCACATAGTTTGTTCTTTAAATAAGATAGTGTTTTTTTTTCATCACTTTCTCTTTAATTAATTCCTTTGTCAATTAGTCTTTTTCATATGTATCTTTTCTATGGAATTTCTTTTAAGTTCCTTCAAGTTTGTCTTGCTTATTATTTAGACTATTTTATTTAAAAAAAAGAAAATATAAATAAATAAATAAATAAATAAATAATTAAAACTAGTATTATTATCCATTTGATTGAACAAATAGCTAACTTTGGCTTCATTCAAACTTCAAACTCTGGTTTTCTCTCTTATAAATATTATTATAGATCCTTTATTTATTGGTTCATTAAGATCACTCATCAAATTTTTAGAAATCAACATTCTTATTAGTTTGACTCTTGAACTTCTGATGTTGAAGTTAATTTAAGTAGACTTCAATCACAAGCTTGATTTGATACATGTAATTTTCTTTTATCTATGAGACCCAAATCAAATATGATTAGTTTATTTATCAATCAAAGTCTTTATTATCTTTCATTCATTTTGACTAGTTGAATTCTATCACTTGACTGGCTCAAATTAATTTTCTCTTGACTATTTATATTGTTCTTTCAAAGTTCAATTTTATTTATTATTTACTTACTCGTTTAAATATCTAAAGTCTTTATATTTTGTACTGATATTCTTATTTTCATTTCATTTTAAATAAATGTTTATTAGTTGGAAAATAAGGCAATTAATCATTCACTCTAATTGCATCCCAAGAAAAATAATGGTGCAATCCACCAGGGTCCCACATTCTTTGTTGAATCTTAATGTATATTATGACCGATATTTTTATTAAATGTCTTTTATTTTCTCTAAGAAAAAATAGTATTATATAAAATTTGAAGTATTCTTGTTTTATTGTACAAGGCACAATAGCCATACTAAAATTTTGTTTAGGAGACAAATCATTTGTTTCTCCTTCTTTCATAACTGTAGTTCCATCTTGATTATTTTTACTTTGGGGTTGGTATACAATATTGGAAGAAGCATAAAATTTTGTACTTTTTAATGAAAGGGCGCATGTAAATTTTTTATTACATTTCAATATCAAAACTTCATGATAGGATGATATTTTATTTTTCTTCACAAATTTAGTTTCTTGAACAATGTATTGATTTTCCTCAAATAATACGGCTGGTTGGTCCTTTAAAGTATCTTCATTTCTTTTGATTTTAATATTTTATTTATTTGCTAACACTTCTATAAAGGTTAAACATTCTCTTAATGGTGATTCATTATTAAGTCTAATATTTTCACCATTAGCTTTGGCATTATTTACATTGAGAAGTGTCTCACATTGTTCTTTTAAGGATATATTTTCTTGCACCAAAAGGGCATTCTCCTTTACATAATTAGCTTGTTGATCATTAAGCAAATTCATCTTACTTTCAAGTTTCTTTAGTTCATCTTCAAGGCATTTAGCATGTGTAAATTCTTGATTCCTCTCGCTCAATGTAGTAAACAACTTACTCTTGAGTAACAAAATCTCAACATTCATATAATTGTCTAACATTGCAGAAAGAAAACTATTGCCTTCTATAAGTGATGCAACTTCTAACATTGAATTTTCATTGTTTATAGTAAGAGCTTTTCTTTCTTGGATTAATGCAACAATTTGCTTTTCAAGCATGGTTTGCTTTTTCTGTTGCACTTGTATTTTAGCTTCAAGCATCCAAATTTCTTGTTTTTGTATTGTGTCAAAGGCAACAATTTCTTCTTTGACTCTTAAATTGGTAGCTAAGTCCTTTAATATATTAGACAACTCTTTTTTCATTGCATCAACCTCAATTTTGTGCTCTTTATCCTTTGTGGATATAATGCTCTTGAAGCATATAACTTCATCAAAAAGAATTTTAAGCTCTTGCTTAATAGTCTCCATCAAAGCATTTATAGACTCATTTTCTTTATACAATTTTACTTGTTGATTACCATATGCATCAATCTTGATTCCAAACTCATGAATTTGCTGTAATAAATTTTCTTTCTCATTATTAGCTTCATCTAGACTAGTCGTCAAACACTTTATATCATATTGAGCTTTTCATAAATTTTTGTATTCTTCCCTACCACACTCAAAATGTATATGACATGCTTCTTCAAGGTCTCTAACTTCTAAGTCTTTATCTTAAAGTTGATTTAATAAACTCTCTTTAGATTGATGAAAATAATAAATTTGACTTCCATAATTATTGCTTGCATTAAAAATTCTATCCTTCCTACAATTATATCTAGAAATAAAAATCTCCATTTTAATATCCATTATATATTTTAATACTCAAAACTACATTATTCAATTCTACAAAGTAATAATTTTAACCAAATATCTCAAACCTATCCATCTTAAAATTTTCCACTCTCACATCTCAAACTAGATTTTGCACTCTTACAAAACCCAGGATGAAGAAGCATGTCATCGGGGAGCAATGGCGATCGCTATTGTATATGACATGCTTCTTTATCCTAGGTTTTGTAAGAGTAGGTTTTGCAAAAGGTATATGACATGCTTCATCATCCTAGGTTTTCACTCTAGGGAAAGGTTAAATCAGTCTAACGCTTTATGACTAAAAATCACTTTTAAATAGATTTATATTTACAAGTTTAGTGTTATATCATATCACTCTTATTTCCATGTGTAAAATTTGTTGGCCAGTCCGTTACCAATGTATGTATAAAGTCCCAGTCCTATATAATGTTCTAAGGGAAGTCAAATCATTCTTTATCAAATAAATCAGGTTTTGTCAAATGAATCTTATATGATGCATGCACTAGGATGTAGTCATAACAAGATAGTACTTATAAAACAATATATACGTAGTTCGTTCATTATACCTTTTTATGTTTTTATGGCAAATAGTCCAGTCAATCTACAGCTAATGCAATCGTGCAGAAATGACTAACGGGTCCGTATTCTATGTCAAATAATTCCTAGTAAGTGTGCAATGTATGGTGATGTCAAATAGTTCTTTCATTCTTTTCTCAAATTATGTCAAATGAATCCAAACCACATTATTAATCTTTGAATTTATACAAAACATACATTGGTACAATTTACAATTTACACATAAACAAATAAACATACCAACACACCAACAAGACTTCAACAATTATTTATAATATATCATTATAAATTCTAAAACTAAAAAAAATCACAACAAATTACTATAAAATAACTCAAGGAATTAATAAATAATTAATTAAATTAATAAATTTAAATTAATTCACTTATCCGTTTAACCCAAGACCACGACTTCAAGACACAGCTGCCTTTGACCGCCCGAACTCGAGACCAAACCCCCAGACTGTGTGGCGTGGTCTTCAAACCTGGTCCTTTGACCATGCAGTCGGGCCCGACTGCCCAAGCCCGTGACCGTGACTGTGCAATTGACCCAAACCCGTAGGTCGAATCCCTGATCGGGGAGCTCGTCGGAGTCGCGCGCCGGTCGCAGACTGCCGCGCCTCCAATTACAATTTTAATGAGATTTGATGAAATTTCATGCAGAATCTCAATTACACACTTGGTGGGATCTTCATCCCACCCTTCTTATCACAAATTTGAGGTATATCTCAAAATTTTGGTGTTTGGTGAAACATCTAGGTTCCATAGTGATTACGAATTTTAGCCGATTTTGTCCCAATTTGTTTTGGATTTCGATTCAGTAGTCAATTTAATCTTCAAACAACACCCTCATGGTACTCAAGCTCACAAATTTGATTCTGCAATCAACCCTAATTGTGCGTGCTTGAGTTAGTTGCTGTACCCTCTGATTTGGTTTCCGGATTGTCAATTTCCATTTTGATCGTATCACACACCAATGTGGCGGAGATTTTGGATCAATTGATCACTCACGATCAAGATGAGGATGAATTGGCTAGGTATCCCTGCTAATTTCAATTCAAATTTGATTTGAAATTTCAAGTTTTAGTACACACCTGAATCATCCAACTCTGCATCCAATCTCAAATTTTCCACCCCAACCAACAACAGACAGGTCTCGATCAGTTCGAGATTGCAAGGAGCAATGGCGATCGCAACAATCTGATCTCAATTTCAATTGTTTAGTCGCCAATCCAATTTAATGCACAGCCAGAGCAGGTTCACCAGTCTTCTTTCACGGCACCAATCGATCTCTTGTAGATTCCACTCCAACACTCAGAATTTGATGCAACCAGATCCAGTTTCCAAATCGGACGCTTCAATATCTTGCATAGACCGTTCAATCAATGCTGCCAACACCCGATTGCTCACTCCGCAATTTCTACGCACAAATCTCTTGAGCTTCTTTCCGACCACCGCAGCACATTCAATTTCTCAAAAGCTTCCTCCATTTTTCTCATTACACTCCACCGATCACAGTAATTCCAACTCGAGACAGCCTAGGACAAAAAGAAAATAACATAGAATCTCAACACAGCACACACACAACTCTAATTTCCCTCACACAAACAATAACAATAATAATTCAAAAATATAATAATCATGAGAAATATATATTATAATATAATTTGGGTCTTACATACTTTGTCAAAATTTTCATATTTTTGTGTCTATTTATAGTTTTGATTTCTAAATATTTGAATGGGTGCAAATGGTCGCACTCCATTCATCCATTTTGAATTTCGTTTTTATTTTTTATTTTTTTTCATCCATCCTAATAAAATAATCCTATTTACATTTATAGGCAATTTTTTACTTTAAAAGTTACTTTATTTCCAAATTTTCTCAACTAAGGGGCCCTAATAGGCTAATCTTCTAAAAATACTATTTTCCTAAAAAGTTTTAAGTCTACATAGCCCCCTACTTAGCCTATTGGCGTCCCCGTCAATAGTACTTAGGTCTCTTGTTCCTATTGTTGTCTTGTTGGTGAACTCTCTTTGTGTGTGCCTTGGCTACTGCCTTGTTGACCTCATCGTCACGTTCTAGCAATCTTAGGTTGTTGGTGCGTTGGGATAGTAACCACTTTGTCATATGGCTATGTCGAGATATCCCGAACTCATTGATGAAGCACAAGTGTGGGCCCCATAGAAAATGTGTGAGACATATGATCTCCAATACTCAATGCCAACAAGCACTTTTATACTGCAACTTCACCATGATATGGAACTTAGGTCGTAACCTGTCAAATTTATTGACATTTAATTATAATAACATGATGATCTTCACATATCATCCTGAGAAAGTCACAAAATACGGCTGCTTGAAAACACACTAGATCAGTGTTTGTAATATGCACCACGTGAAACGCTCTATAGGCTTCAGCATACAATGCCGGAGTCTCAAATGATCCTGGAATATGTGGCCAATTGTATTCTACTAAATCAATTGTAGCATAAGGACTCCATTTGTAATGCCTTTTACACGGACAAAAGTGGTTATTAGTTACCACTGCTCTCGGAGAGGTCACTTAGAGTGTTCATTAGAAACTACGTGCGATCAAAACTTTGGACCCCCTATTTACTTTTTGAATTTTAAATAAAATAAAATAAAAAAAATATTATTAGATTTTCATACTTTGAAAGTTTATGTTTTGAATTATTGATATTTTTATCTGTTAATGATAATTAGTTACAAATTTTTGAAGTAAAAAGATACACTTTAGAACTGAAAAATAACTTTCACACCCCTATATTATATAAGAAAAAATTGTCTAAAAAATGAACAAAAAATTCCTAAAAATAACTCTCTATTGAAAGTTCATTTTGAGTTGAATATTGATTCAATGGTCATCTAAATGTGTTCTCTATAAATTTTTGAGTTGAAAAACATGCCATTTTAGTTCATTTTCAACCTCTTCTAGAAATCATTTCATATTTTATTTGAGTTTGAAATTTTGGCAATAGAAACCTATAGTCATTATTAAACAATGCTCAAATTTTAGGTTGAAATTATAGTTTATTAGAAACCACTTGTTCGCACGTGGTTTGTTGTAGTAGAACTAAGTGACCTCCCCGAGCCACTACTATTGGCGGGTTTTCTTGCCATCCTGAAGAGTTGTGCTCATACACTTTATTATAGGGAATTGATTCAGTGACTGATAAGTCATAGTCTTCAACAAGCCATTTCAAGGCTTTCCAAGAAGGTATTGGTCTTTCAATAGAGGTATTATCAAACATGTGATAGTATTGACCAAAAAAGTGACAAGTAAGTGGCGATCCCTGCACTAGAGTCTTTATTGTAATCCAAGTCGCAGGCTCATAAGTAGCAGGCGGTAATCCAAACACAGATGTTTCTTGGACATTACTTATAAGCAAACTTCCTCTTCCAAGAGCATCAAAGTCTTGGATAATCTTATATACCCGTTTTGAAGATTATAGATATAGTGACTAGCAATCAACTCACTTCTTTGCGCAACGGCTTCACCGTTAGTCACTGCACACAACAGAGTAATGATATCACCTTGGTTCCTCATATATTCTCGTAATTGCGCCAACTCTATCTTCCACTTATTCATGGTTTCTCTTTCGGCCAAGAAATCTGAATTGATTTGGGTACGCTGGTCTGTAATTCGAACCTTTCTCTTTGGTATATCCAACATATCCTCACGCCGACGCTGACTCAGTTTTTTCTCCAGATTTACATAATATAATAAGGCTCTTGCTCCCAAACCAGCAATAGGATAGAAAAGGGCTGACCAATGGGTCAAAATGAGATCACCTTGCACGATCATCTCACAAAGAAGATTCCGCATGTTGTCAAATTTGGCTGCAGTCTCCTATGCTTCCTCAAATTGGTCCTCTGATATCTTTTGACCCTTTTCAAAAGTGTATATACTTAGGTATATATTGCACTGCAACTCATAAGTTCAAAATAGAGAAAAGGTAGGAGCTGAATCTCGTTGGTGTTGCCACATACACTGTTGGATTCCACCAACCAAGTCCACTGCAGTGTCCAACTCTTTGTGCAACTCATCATTGGTACTTCCCAATAATCGTATAGTTTGCTCCGGCTCTTTTACTCTTGGTGTAGTACTGAGTATCTCTGGCTCTTGAATTTTAGGTTGATTTTTAACTTCTTCTAGTTGACACTTAAGGTTTGTAATCTCATCTTGCATTTCATCTGTTTGAGACTCCAAGAGTTGGCAATGTTTATTTGTTTCATTCCTTTGGTTTTGAAGCTTTTCATTCTCCGATTTCAAGTCTTGACATTCTTGTGTTTTTGCCTTCAAGAGAAAGTCAATTTCTCGATACATATCTTGTAATTTGATTTTTGAGACTTCTAGTATCCGTACTTGGTCTTGCCACGCAATCTCTTTAATTTTATAAGAGTCTATCTCCAAATTTAGAAGTCTTTGGTTCTCCTGATATTCTTTGAGAACCAGGAGTAACTCAACATGTGCATTGAATTCTCCTTCATTCGTCCTAAAATCAGATTCATTTGGTATTGAATCTGACATAGATGGTCCTTTCTCTTTTATATCCTCCGGGATTGGTGTTGAAATAGTATCAATTGTTTGAATTTCCAATAATGGCTCATTTTTTTCTACATTTGGCAAATAATTGAAATTATATTGACAAAATGTTGAAATAAGATGGGCTGATATTAAAAAAATAGATTTCCGATTTTGCTTGGCAGCCATATCTTCTAGCATATAGTCATAGGCTATATATGCCCAATCAATTCTTCCTTCTTTCCATGCCTTAAGTCCAACATGTATTACTTCATCTGTTGCAATCATAAATTGAAGAGCCCAAAAAAAGTGTTGATTGATGAAGATTAAGAAAGTCGCTAAAGGCTCATATGGAATATGAATGAGATCCCAACCATCATTTACTTTGGCTTTAGTGAGGTTCTCTTGAAATACCTCTGTCTTTTCTTCATGGGTGAGATGCTCAAATAGTATGCATCGGTCTCTTTTTAGTGGCATATGCAGGATCTCAGCTATGCCTTTTGATGTGAACTTCACTGTTCTGCCTTAGAGTACCATTTTTTTCATTTGACCATAGTTGCTGGTAACAACGAAGTCGGTAACCAACTGCATATCTGGGGGAGGTCATACAAACTGTAGATACTCCCATATTCCTACTTTCTTTAATAGCTTAATTTGATTTTCATCAAATTTTGCTATAAGTGCGGATGGAAACTCCAGTAGTGGTATTGACATCACCTTGCATTGTTTTTTCTTCCCCATCTGGTGAATTTCTCTCGATGATCTGTAGAAGTTTAGTTGTTAGACTCGACACATAGACTAAAGGGTTTTCAAAATTAAGGCATTTCTTCTTCCCAAATCTGTTGTCTTTCTTTTCTTTCTTCTTTTAGTGCTTCAATTCCTTATCATTGAATAGATTGGCAGACTCTCCAACTTACCATTACGCTCATTTTCTCTTTTCACACATTTTTTCTCAATATGTTTTATTCCTTTATCTTACATATAGTCAACTACTCACAACAAGATTACTCAATTTCTCACTATTCCCTCAATATTCTCAACAAACAGGTTTATTACACTTTCAACTTATGTCTATATCTGCAATCTTATCTGATTACTGGGCTTTATTTTACTTCACGCCTCAATAATCAACTCAACGGTAGACACCTTTCTTGGGAAGCTATTTAAAACATAGAGACATACGAAACTATAAATATCGATATAATCTAGAGTTTTAACTCACTGTGTAATACTATAATACATAGACTAATACGTAGACTTAGAGAAATTATTATTTATCATGTTTTTCAAGAATAGATACTTAGAAAGAAGAGATTATTCTATTTTTCACTAGGAAATTGTTTTTCTTACAAGTCACCTTGTTTTAACTCTCATTTTCTCTCAATAAGTTTATTCATTCATTCTCTCATTCACTTAATTAATCTTAGTATTTATAAAGAACACTCTTAAGTTACAATTTCTTTTTTTTTTACAGTCTTGGTATTGTTTTTCTTTTACACTCATTGAGAATAGAAATACACTCAGTTTTATCATATTCTCTCATTATCTTTTCCTTATGAAGTGGTTTTGAATTGACCGATTCAAGTATGATACTTTTCTTTTGGTATATGAACAATTTAAACTTTCAATTTATGACTAACACAGAGGTCACTCTTTATATTATCATATTCTTTCATGCTTACAGGATTTCACTCTTAGACTTAAGTTCGTGACAATTAGTTCTTTCTTTTCTCTCGGAAAATGTTTTTGACAACTGGTTGAAAAAGTAATAGACTTTTATTTGAAGATTTCTCTCAACGTTTATTATATTCTCTCTTATTTTACTTAAAACTCATTTAGAGATTATTATTAATATTTAATCATTTAATTCTCTCTGGGATTTATCTTTTATCATTTATCATGACAACAATGATTAGACAATAATCAGTATAATAAGACTAGAAAAAATCTATTGCTTCAGTTCAGATGAACTATACCTGGATGCTCTAGATGTCTAGAACCTCTGCATCGTCTCAGCAACTCAAAATGCTCACTCTTAGATTGCAGTATGCAATGCAGCAAGAGATGATGATCAACCCTGACAAATGGATGCAAGATAATATATGAACTTGTTAGACATATTTTCAACTCTAGTATACAAGACAATGACTAGGCTTTGACAATTTTTCACTCGACCTTCTAATCTATATATACAATTGTGCAAACTTATTTATTATTATTAATTATTTAATTATTTAATTATTATTTTAAATGAGAGTTTATTATTATTTTATATTTTTTATATTTTATTATTAAATTTTAGTTATTTATAAGCCTGCCCCCTACTTAGACATAACTTGCCCTCAAATTATGTAGGGTTTAAGTCGATATCCATTGTAACGGGTTGGATGAATTTTTCCTTCAAAATCTTTTAACTCAATTGACTCATTAGGATAAGAATTAAAGACTTTGTAAGGACCAAACCATCTCATTTTAAATTTCCCTGGAAATTTTTGAAAACGACTATCATACAATAACACCAAATCATTTGGATGCAAGTTTTTGGTTTTAATTTGCTATCATAATAGCTTTTTCTATGTTTTTGCATTGCTAAAGTATTAAGATAGGCTTGTCTTCTGATTTCATCCAATTTTTCTAACATGGCATATCTTTCCATTAAAGATTCTTCATTCCCTAATCTATATTCAATTACTATTCATATTGATTGGACTTCCAATTCTATGGGTAAGATAGCTTCTTGTCCATAGATTAATTGGAAACGGGTGCTTTTAGTGGTAACTTTATAGGTTGTCCTATAAGCCCACAAAGCATCAAACACTCTAGCATCCTAGTCTATGTTTGAACCTTGGACAGTTTTGGTTGTTATCTTACATAAAATTCCATTAGTCTTTTCTCTTTGCCCATTTGCTCTAGGATGATAGAGACTAGTCTTTCTATGTTTTATAAAGTATTTTTCTGTCAACTTGGTGATAGTGTCATAGACAAAATGAGTTCCTCTATCACTAACTAATTCTTTGCGACAATCAAATCTTGTAATAATATTTTCATACAAGAATTTAGCCACTGTGTTGGCATCATCATTTCTTGTGGCTAGGGCTTCAGCCCATTTGGTTACATATTCGGTTGCAACTAAAATGTATCTTTTCCTTCCATCTCGATTTGGCGGATTGATTGGTCCTACAAAATCTATGCCTCATTTTTTAAAAGGAATCTGGGCTAGAATAGGTGTTAAAGGCATAGAAGATTTTGGAGTAGGTTTTCCTACTCTTTGAAAGGGATCACATTTCTTTACAAATGTTGCGGCATCGACAAACATAGTGGGCCACTAATAGCCGGATTGTAATGCTTTTTGAATAGTTACTAATCCTGCAAAGTGTCCACAACATGCATCACTGTGACATCCATGAAGGATGATAGGAATCTCACTAGGATTGATACATCGTCTTAAAATTTCATCTTTACCTTTTTTATAAAGTGTTCCAGCAAGTAGAGTATAAGGACTACTTTTATACACTAACATTTTTTTTTTTCCGTGTATTCAAGGAAAAATTGTCCCGTTGAAAGGTAGTGAATAATGTCAACATATTCTATTGAAATCATATCTACTTGAAACAAATCTGCATCAGGGAAGTTATCATTAATGGGTTCACTCCCTACTTCTTGGTTTATTCGTGAAAAGTGGTCAGCATTTGCATAACTCTTGCTTGGTCTAACTTGAATTGTGAAATTAAACTCTTGAAGTAGCAAGACCCATCTTGCTATTCTTCCACTTAATTGTGGTTTATTTATCATGTACTTTAAAGCATCATGATCAACATGGAAGTTGAATTTATAACCCAACAAGTAGTGTCTAAACTTTTGGACTGAAAATATCATTCCTAAGGCTTCTCTTTTTGTGACAGTATAGTTCTTTTTTGCAGCTGCTAATTACCTACTTGCAAAGTAAATTGGTGTATCATGACCTTTTTCATCCTTTTGACTTAATACACTACCTATTGCAACATTAGAGGCATCTACATAGACTTCAAAGTCTTTATCCCAGTTAGCTGGAATTAAGACCGGTGATGTAGTTAATTTGTTTTTTAATAAGGTTTCAAAGGCCTTTGTACATGCTTCTGTCCAAATAGGTGCATTTTCTGTTGTGAGAACTTCTATCCCTTTTATTTTGGGTTTTTTAATTTATTGTGTGAATGTGGTTAAATTTTAAAGGGATAATTTAAAATGAATGGAAATGAATTAAGTTTGTTGATTTTATTTTGAATGAATGAAATTAGAGTTGGTTAAGGAAGTTGGAGTTGGAAGGTTGTCTCTCATGTCTTTTCAAATCTTGATTTTGGTATAAGTGTTCTTCCTTTTCCTCATTTTGGCTCTCTCTCGTTTTTTTTGTATTCATGTGTTATTGTGTGAATTTATTCTTGAGCGTCCATAGCTTGAGCTTATGCTAATTAATCTTGAGTGATTTTTAATATCTTTGCCGTGAGGGCAATTGTGCATGTGTTAATTTATTAAGTGTGATTGATAGTTTTATAAATATAAGTGAAATTTGAAGAGTAATTGAAATTGATCAATCATTGTGAAGGATAATGCAATTTTTTATAATTGAAGCCTTATTGTTGAGTGTTAATTGAGAGGAATTAATTTACAAATTGATTCTTATTATCTTTGCCGAGGGAATTGGGGAGATAATTGTTGGTTATTGATTAAGAGTGTAAAGAGAATTTGTATGTGCTTAAAGAATTAATTGTTCATTTTTAGGATATTATATTGTGAGTCCATTTATTGTAATCCTTTGTAGTTTTTGTTGATAAAATTGAGTAATACAAATAATTTTTAAGTGGAGAATTAAATTGTATTTTGTTGTGGAAGTAATTTAAGAGTGTGAACTTTTAATTAAGTTATTATAGTGTTTTGTGAGTTAAAGAAAGAGCCGGTTAGCCAATTGATTAATAATAATTGATTCTTATTGCCGAGTGTTTATTTGTGAGCAATTTAAAACGCATATAGATTTGATTTTTTATTGGAGAGAATAACCGCGGAGTACTGTATGTTAATTTTGAGAGTTTAATTTTATAAATAATTATTAAGGAAGCAAACTCTGAGAGAATTTGTAAGGCAAATTAAATACGGAATCAATTAAGAATGAATATTGGAAATTAAATTAATTTGAAGCATTATCGCAGAGAGTTTGTGAGATTAATAAATTAATTAATATACATTAGGTTGATACAAATATTGAATTACAACTTGTGAAGATGAAGTGAAGGAATTTTACCGGTCTTTCGGGACTGGTAGACTTAGGTTTCATAATAAAATAAAGAATAATTTTATAAATACAAGTGATTATCGATGATATGGCAATTGAGCGGGATACAAAAGACTATTGTTGTGAACTTGATTTTAAACTTAAGGGATTATTGAACATTGCTCATTGATTCATTGACTATCGAATTGCTACAAGAAGCATAGAGTAATGACAATTGCAAATGGGCATTGTTCATCGATTATCGATTATTGATTATTGAGTGGCTATGCTACTAAATTGCTTATTGAAAACATTACAAAAAATTGGGGCCCTGGAAAAGGCTGCTAACAGCTCATTTTCGGCACCCCTGTGGTGCAATTACAGAAAAAATAAAAAATAATTTTTTTTTTTAAATATTTTTTTATAAATAAAAATAATAATAAATATTAAAAAAATAAAAATAATAAAAAAATAATTTTAAAAATAATAATAAAATAATAAAATATTAAAATAATAATAAAATCTGACAGAACGCTGACATGGTCGAAATTCGATCACGTCAGCGATTTCATTTCCTAAGAGGATTTCTCTCTACTTGCACCTGGGGGGTGCAGAACTCACGGCCTCTTCATGGGCTCATTTTTTTTTGTAATGAGTTCATGTTGATCATGTGACTATTGATTTTGTAATCTGCTAAAGTATTAGTGTTTAATATTTTCTCGTGTGGTTGAAATTGGAGTGAAGGCCAAGAGATTTGTTATCGGTAGAATCCATATTTCAACCAAATGTGGATTTTGGCAACTTAGAAATTATAAATGATGTAGTGGTAGTATCCTACATTGGATTTCTTTAGCTTTGAACTTTGGAATTTCGAGTTAGAAGTTATTATTAAAAACTATGAAATAGTTTGTTATTCCTTGTGTGTAGTTTTTGTACTCCCATTTAAGTCAGGTTATTGCAAGTATATTTTCAATTTCTAATTCTCCTTAGGTTGTTGTTCATTCTTTTGTGTGCATTTTCCATGTGGTTGTATAATTTTAAATTTAAATGTTATGTTATTTTCGTATGTGTTAAATTGACAATTGTTAAGTGACTATCGATTCATTGATTATTGAAAAATGCCTATTGAAAATTTGACAATTGAAAATTAATACTAACGTTGTGGCCATTGTTTTGCGACTATCGAAAAGTGACAATTGAATTTGACTATTGATTTTTATTTTTTATCTCGACATTGTTTGAGAAGATAGTTTAACGGACATAGTGGGATAAAACCTAGAAATTGCTAATTGACATACGACTAGTGTAAGGAAAGTAGAGAAAGAGCCACTTTATCCCAACACCTACTAATATAACTCATTGAGACAAATAACACGGTTGAATCTTAAAGAAAGTGAGATTTATCTACAAAGTGACTTTAGTTAATTAAAACACTAAGCTAATTTGAGCTTTCCCCCTCGAACGAACCTTTTCGGAATTGCCTTGGTTTTGTCCTCGAAAAAGTATACTACATCTGTCTTCTTAGTTAGTTATGTCAAAAGAACAACTATGTTGGCATATTTATAAATATAATGCCCATAGTAACCAACATGCCCTAAAAAGGCTCTAACTTCTGTGACACTATTAGGTTGAGGTAATTGTACTATTATTGCAACTTTATCTGGGTCAGTGGCCATTCCTGGGCTAGAAACGATATGGTCAACTAATCTACCAAAAGGTACGGCAAATTGGGATTTTGCAGCATTTATAGAAATTCCATACTTTTCACATTGGACAAAGCATTTTTCTAGACATTCCGCATGTTTTTCTTTTGTGCTATAAACACAAAAGTCGTCTAGAAAGATTTCTATAAACTTCCTTAAATACATCTGAAATGCAACTATCATCAACCGTTGGAATGTAGCGGGTGCATTACACAGGCCAAATGGCATCTCAGTGTGAGCAAAAATGCCCCAATCGGTTGTAAAGGCAGTTAATAGTCTATAAATTTCTGCAATTTGAATTTGATTATAACTTGAAAACCCGTCCATAAAATAATAACATTCATATCCAGCTACACCATCCAATAGTGTGTCTGTAAAAGGTAAGGAAAAATGATCTTTCTTAGTCACACTATTTAATTTCCTATAATCCTGGCATATACGGATTTTGCCGTTCTTTTTAGGAACTATAACGATTGGTGATACCCATTTGCTATATGGTACTTCAAAAATAAATCCACAAGCTAAAAGCTTGTCGATTTCTTCTTTTACCATAAGTGAATATTTAGGGTCATTCTATATTGCCTTTGTCTAACATGTTTGGCATCTAGTTCTAAGATTATTTTATGTTCGCAAATGTTTGGTGGAACACCTTTCAAATCACTATAAGTCCAAGCAAAGGAACTTTTGTGCTTTTTAAAGAATCCTTTCCAGTATTTGAATTCAACTTTAGTCATTTTTTAAAAAACTTTAATAATTTGTGGGGCTTTCCAAATTCATATCTTGTACAGGTTTTCTTAGGGATTTTTTAAAAGTTTTCCTTTGAAAGGATGTGGTTTCACTATAAGCTAGCATGTCTTCCATTTCTTGAGCATCAGATTGAATTTCACGTTCAAGGTCTAAATTCTTTTCTGTACTTATACTAAAAACTTCAGGTTTCGCCATGGTATGATGGTGGATAAAGGGGTAGAACAATTTTGTTCTTTCCTTTTCCAATGGTTAAGGTTCCTTTTCTCCAATCATCTTTGGCTTTGGCTGAATACAACCACGGTCTTTCCAATAGTATGGGATAGGAACATATCGATTCCGTAAGTTTAAAGACTATGTAATCTACTTTGTAGTCTATCCCACCAATTGTTGTTACAATTTGGTTTAGCATTCCCAAAGGTTTGACTCCGCCATCCATAAAATGATAGGAGTGGAGGTCATAGTACTTAATCCCAATTCTTCCATAATTTTAAAATTCTTGAGATTAGCAGTAGACCCACTATCAATTTGCACTCCATGGATTAAAGATCCATCAATTATCACATCTACCGTAGAAGCTCCAGGATCTCTAGAAATTTCATGTATTTCTAAAGTTTTGGGTCTTTTCCTTACCAATGATGTACTTAGGTCACTTCTACATTTGGGTGAAATGGCTAACAACTGTTTTATACTTATTAAAGGTTGAATTCGATCAAGGTTAGCCAAAACATTGTAAGGTTCCATTCCCTCCGTTAATTTCATGGTTCGTGGAGATTTGCGTTTTGGTAAACCCTAAGTTTTAGATCTAGAATTCCCTCTTTTTGCAGGTATTTGGTAAAAACTTGGTAATGGGGAAGATGGTATTATAGGTTGTATAATTTTTGATGGTTCTAGTGTTTGACTAAGTAATCTCTTACTAGACAATTTTTCTTGTCTTTCTTTCCAAGTCATTTCTTTGTTGGGATGTATTGGATCTATAATTTTGTTTTCAATTTGTACTTTTTCTTGTTCTAATATTGGTTCTATTTCTATTGGATTCCTTGTTGTTAGAATCTTTGGGGTTCCATTTTCACTTCTAGTGTCACTTGAAATTTGAGTTTCTTGTAAAACTTGTCTAGGCTTTTCAGCTCTTATAGCTATGAAGACATTTTCTAGATAAGGTCTTTTCTCAATCATAGTATGAGAAACATGATTAGATGGTCTAGAATTGTCTAGTTCTTGGAATTGAACTTGTTTATTTCTGGAGTAATCTCTCTCAGATGGTGGAAATTTTCTAGGTGGGCCAATGCAATCTTTAGGTAAATGACCTTCTTGACGGCATCTGCCACACCACAGTGTGTATCCTACTTGTTGCTTAGGATTGAAACATTCATTGGCATAATGGCCTAATTCACCACACCTATAACACACCAAATGCTTTCCTCGTTTAGGAGGTCCATAGCGATGGGTGTTTGGATTAGATGAGGGTCCATTCCATAT
Organism: Antitrichia curtipendula; assembly: GCA_951230915.1. NCBI lineage: Eukaryota > Viridiplantae > Streptophyta > Bryopsida > Hypnales > Leucodontaceae > Antitrichia > Antitrichia curtipendula. The sequence continues at coordinate 7,321,626 of OX579639.1, read as the reverse complement.
TGGTGGCCCATTATAGCTATCGCTCCAACAGGGACAATTATCATTAGCCTTATAAGGTGGACCATTATTAGATCTAGTAAAAGGTATTTTGCTATCATTTGACTTATTCACCTATGGCTTATCAACATCAATTTGCAAAACTTGTTTTACAGCTTGTAAGTCTTGTTTGACAGATGCTAAATTCCAACATTTATCAGTTGGATGACTTCCTCCACAAAAATTACAACGTGGCCTTTGATTTATATCCGGCGACGAACATTTGAAGGGCAAATGGCCATGCCCTTGGCAATTTGCACACCAAACGTTAGTTCTAGAGTTATTTGGCTTATCCCTTTTAACGGGTGCATTTGTAATTTGTACCCTTAAATCAGCCATTTCTTCTACTAATTTATTAATTAATTCTATTTTTGTATCTTTTTCCTCAGGTACCTTTGGTACTACTACCTTAGGTTGGATAGTATGATTTCTTACTTGGGGATGTTGATAAATAAGCACTTGCATCCCCATTTGTAAATACATCATATTAGATGGATACAAACTAGGATCAATAGTACCCATTTGTTCTTCCCCTATTTGTGCTTCTTCGTATTGTTTAGCATATTGTACTGCAGTAGCTAGATCAACATGATTCTTTTCTTTTATTGCAATCCTGAATTCTGGGGATATAAGCCTCCCACAAAAATTCTAGTTAAATAAAGGTCTAGAATCCCATGACCTGTCCACCGCTGTAAAATGTACTCCATTCTACCATAATAATTGTTTATATTTTCTCCCATTGCCATTCTTATAGTTCTTAGTCTTTCTTTTAAACTTTTTCTAAAGGCTAATGGTCTAAATCTGGTTTGGAAGGCATCTCTTAATGCATCCCATGTTCTAAATGGACCATTAGTTTGATACCATTCTTGTGCAATTCCTACCAAAGTGGTAGAACAGGTAGTGAGGTAAGTAACCTCAGGAATCATATTAGCCGCACAAACTATGCTAAAACGATTTAAATGGCAGTCAAGATCTGAGCCTGCTTGACCATTATATTGTGGTAAGTTGACTAATTTAATGGACGTGGTTATGCCATGGTGTAATTTTCTATCCACAAATTGTCCTCACAATTTGGTGTGTGTATTTCAAGTAGTTTACTATCAATTATCTTTTGATCTGGAAATAAGGGTATTTCTTGAAAACTATAAAGATTTATGTTTTCCTCATAGTCAAAATTTAAGAATTGTCTAGTAGATAATTCTAAATTTGGACGTATTTCAAATTGATCTTGGTTAACCAAACTTGTAGAAGATACTTCTAAGCTATGCTCTCTAATAGGTGTTAAATAATTTTCTAACCTCTCAACAATACTACTACTTTGTTGATTCCATGTTTCTCTCAAGCATTTTGAGATTACGGCATTTGTTTCAAAATCAAGTGCTTTAGGTTTCAAAAAAGAATAATCGACTGGTGTTAAGGGCCTTTGTGGGCTATTAGACACTTCTGCCGTAGTAACGGAAGATTCTCCTATTTCAAAAGACGTAGCAGTATCCACAAAAGGGTTTTTCAATTCTTTTTTGTTTTTGTTTGTGGATTCCTGTAGTTCTACTATAATTGTAGAACTAAGTTCTACATCAATATCCGATTCTCCTATTTTAAACGGTGAATCATTTGGGGGGTTGTTTTGAACAAGGCGTTGAAATTTTCCTAAAGGTGATTTTATTACTGTTGAATCTTTGGGACTTGGTTGGTTTTCCGGTGGTGAATAGCAAGGGTTAACATAGGTTGTAAGAAATCTTCCATCCTTTTGTAATTTACGTGTGGCTTCCCTTATTAAACGGTCAAAGGTGTGGCCAGACATTCAGAGAGGCCATAGATAGATTTAAAAAAAAAGGTAATTCTAAGTTTTTAAAACAAAACTTGACAAACACTGGTGATCCGTTATCTCAAGAAATTGGGGTAATGGATTACCACTGCTTACCAAGTTATAAGCTTTCAACGATCTATATTCTTATAATAGCGAACCCAATCCTAACTAATCGATATGGGATTTTGTTTTCTGATCTACTATCGGATTGTTTTTAAGGACAAATTAGACTGAAAGAAGGGCTCAAGGGATGTTGTTTTTCACTACACATAAATTATGGGATTAAAGGTGTCCTTGATGGATCGACTAGTCCATATGTAAAAATATAAAATTTTCTATCTATTTGATGGCCGGTCCAACCAGGATAAACTCTTGGGACTCTAGGTTTCACAAGATGTTTTAATTTTCCGTATTGGACAAATAAATAGTGCAAGTGGAAAGTTAAATGGAATTTTCCCTTTTTTAGTACTGCCCAAATGTGTGGTTTTCTATTATCCCCAATTTTGCTATAAAATACTCTTTTTAATTCTAACGGTAATAGGTCAATAGAATTTTTTAATTCTTTGTCTTTTATATAATTACCACTTAAGTGAAATCCTTGTCCAAAATAGACTCCTTTATAAAATCGATAAAGGGCCATAAAAAGGCAAGGTCCAGAATAGTAGTCTTCTAACAACTCTGGAACTTCCTATGGAAATAAATAACCCATTTTGATTCATTTGGAATTTGTTTTAAAATTTCAATGTATATTTGAACTATTTCCACGGGTTTTATTTTCAATTGGATAATAGTAGATTAAAGTATTGACTATGGTTCTTATTCTAAGTAATTCTTCTAAGGTTATTTTGGGATTTCTTAATTGAGTAAGACCTCTAGTACTTTCTAAGAATTCTTAGTCATAAGAAATTTGCTTTGGAATAGGTTTGCTAAATTGGGAAGGATTTTATTTTGTACTATCGTAAATCTGTTTCTTAGAACAGGTTCTTTTAATATGTCCTATTTCACCACAAAAATGGCAACAAATTCTTTGTTTAGGTGTTTGAATGTTTGTGGTGGTATGAATCCTATTCCTTTTGGAATTTAAACTATTAAAGTTTTGGTTAATTTCCGGAATTGTACTGAAGTTTGGTGTTGGATTTAAGGCTTGTAAAAATAGACAATTGTAACGAATTGTAAGTTTAGTCTTTTCTAATTTTTCCACTTTTGGAAAAATTTCCGCTAACATTTGTTCTATAATCTCTTGACTTATTTCTTCACACAATCCCATCTTTTCTCATAAACATACTCTATGTATTCTAGTTATGATTTTGTTTTTGTCTAATTGTTCCAAAACTAGTGTAAGTATTTCTTGTAAAGAAAATTTTATTAATATATTGACTAAGGTTTAAGAAAGAATGCTATTTTAGGAAAAATACATGTCATTCTTTGAAAATGGATTTATCCAAAAAGATACATATTCTATTTTTCCAAATTGGTTCTCTAGGTGTTTCATAGTCAAAATTTTAATAAATCATTCCTAATCTATTCTACATTTCAGCCACCGTTAGCCAAGACCTTTACTCGGCAACGGCGCCAAATGTCGAACCAAAAAGTAACCCACCGCATGGGATTGTCATTTTTATTGTAGTTTAGTGGCAAAAGTTCGTTCACAGGGAATTTTGTAATGGAATAGGAAGATAATGAATAAAACACAAATTATAAAGCCAATCATTCGCTAAATCAAATCATATACAAATTTGGATACAACTTCAACTTCAAGCTACAACCACGAACTCACTTATCCAATCTTTAGGTACTCACAATTTCTTACATTATCCAATTGCTAGGATTTTAATAATACACACACAAAGATGTCCAATCTCTAGGACTTACACACACAATTAAAAGTATACGCTTAAAGCTTATTATTACTCAGAAAAAATATTCTCAAACAAGTACACATAAAATCCTAAACTACAAACACATACACACACCAAATCCAAAGAGGGCCCAAAAGGAAGAGAGAGAAAGAAAGGAAAAATTCTCCTTATATCTACAGTGACGACTATTAGTCTCCTAGAGTCACCTAAATAAATTGTCACCTTTCAGATCTTGAGCTACTCACATCATTTTGGATCCCTAAACAAATTATTTTCATGTTCACTCACCATTAGAGGAACTAGCTGTGATCTAAGTTGTTTTCCCACTGCAAAAGACAATTTGTTAAAGTAAAGAAAAACTAGATATACTACACAATCATTCTCTTTGTTTTCCCCATTTCTCTCTAGAAACTGCATGTGAACGGTTTATGGATGACCCAGGGTCATAAATAGGGACCTACGACTCATCACGTTTGAAAATTCATAAGTAATTCAAAAATGCTTCAAAAATATGAAGCAACTTGTGTTACAATCAAAATCTATTTTTCTTAGTCTAAAAAATGAACTAAAATAGTTCCATCCAAGAAACCACATGAAAAAGGCAGACCAGCCATGAGATGTTTGCTTTCAAAGCCTCCTACCTTAGGTCAAAACATTACAAAGCAAAGCATGTACACCCCTCCTTGCATAGAGCTTTTTGATGGTACCAAGAATGTGATGGTGGCATGTATGATCCCGGAGATTTCAACGTAACAAACAAAACAAAACAAACAACCTGTAACTAAAGGTATGGATATTACATGAATTTTTTCAAAGTTATTGTTATGAATATAAATCTTAGAACTAAGGTTTGGAAGAATACAAAATGTCCTTTGAATGAATGGAAATCATGATTTCAACCATTATTTGCTTTAGGGATTGTTGACATTGACACAAGGTTCAAAGAACACTTCATGGAGCACCTCATGCATGCAAGGGGTCAAATTACTTCTTAGAAACCTAAATAAGAAAAAATGGTGGAATTGCTTGATTTCATAGATGTAATAGTGAAATCACTTGACAATTTGTGCTCTGTGTTTTGAATATGAATTTAAGCTCCAAAGGTGATCTTTTTCTAATTTGAGATCAATTAGTGAAATAAAGCCTTTCAACTTTAATTTCTAGTTCATTTGAAAATTTTGAAAAATCCTTAAGCTTGAATATTTTGTTGCAATTTGAACTTTGAACTTATTATTATGAAATGCTGATTTTCTAATTTTAAAATAACATGATGAAAACATTTACACCATGGTGTTCTACTTTGTAATATACACCTACAAAAAAATTATATTTTCTAAAGTATATTTTGTATTTGATACAAGTTTTTTTTCACTTTCTATTCTAAAATTCATAATAATTTCAAAATTTCACAAAAAAATCTGAAAAATTTACAACTTGTTAAAGTCATGTAATTACATCTCTAAAAAATAATCAATTTAATTTTTTTTTATATATAGGAACAAAACAAAAGTATACAAAAAGAGGAACTTCAAGGTTTGAAAAAGTAGCCATAGGCCCATCCTTCTAGGGTAAATTAGATGAATTGTACTTTTTTAACAACCATTATTCATTCAAGGGATGATTGAGCGCTTAGGGATTAAAACTATAAGACAAATATTATTTCTTCATATTGTATTCATATGATATCCATATGGTTGAGTGTTTTGATGTGGGCACATTCTAGTGAGAACATTTTTTTCAAAGCAAGAAATTTTATCATTTGGATGATTTTTTATTTCACATGAGTTTACAACTTACCGTAGACTTCCTTTGAAAAACAAATTGGCATCTAACTTAGTCATTCCACACTTCTTGGAGCTTCATGGAATTAGTTATGAATTTTGAAGTTGAAACGCAATGGTTACTTTGTACACAATTTGTACTTTGCCAATACAATGAGAAAGCTAAATGTACCTATATGTTGGAGGATGCTTTTAGAGCCTAAGTGCTTTACGAACCTCCTACCTGCTTAACATAATTCAATTGTCATTTGTTCAAGATCTAGACAAAAATGAGAGAAGATCATTCAAAATTGAGGGTATTTTGAAAAGTGTATTTAGATAAGAAGGAGAAGGTTAATCCTATAAAGTTGTTGCAAATACTAAGTGTCCAATAGGTGGCAAAGAATATTTCTATATAAGGCAAAAATCTAGATATTCATCCTTGGAATTTTGTGCAAAAAGGGGAGGTCTTGCACAATAGTTTGACCTCCAATGAATGCCATTTTAGTTTGTTTTTTAAGTAAATGATTCACATTGTACCAAAAAGAATGATTTCCATATTGACCAATTCGTACTTTACAAGGTTAAAAATGGTCTGAAAGACTGAAAGTAAATGAAGCCTTAACATGTACCTGTAGCTTTATACATATTAACTGTAATTGTTGAATATGCATGTGATGATGATGATGATGATGATAGGGATTAAGGTAGACAAGCTTATTACTACCTTGATTTGGAATTTAAATATCTTAGGGCCAATTCCAAGAGGGGCACATATTTTTCAAAGGTGTGCGCTTGTTTCTAGGATCAAAAGCAAGTGGAATTATAATTTCACAAGAAAATTCACAATAAAAATAAAAATAAAAAATTTGTGAATTGGGTTGCCCTGAAATTACAAAACCGTGTATAGAATGAAGCCATAAATGTACCATAAACAATCAATAACCACCTTTCCATGTATCTATTGGCACTTAAGTTCCCACCAATCAAAGATTGACAAGTACCCATTTTGACATTAATACACTAATTTTGTTAATAAAAAACTAGAATATTTTCTGGACAGATTTGAATGTTTGAACGGATGGAATTGGGGCCAAAAGTAGGGGCCAACTGAATTGGACACCGGACGGAATTGGGCTGGTCGACCTTATTTCAGTGTTGTTTTGATTAATAAAATAAAATAATGCAATCCCTTTGTGTGCACGCCTCACTGCCGTGTGAGCCCCAATGGAGGACCTACAATGTTGGAGTTATCACGTTGTACCGGTATCATACAGTACCAGCAACCGACTGATAAGCTAAATCTAAGTTATGTCTGTTTGGAATTTTTCTGTGGATAAGGTAACAAGCTCGAGAATAGTTCGGGCATTAAGAACCGCCCACCTGTAAAATGTACACGATTTGTATATGTTGTTTTTTCATTGCCTTCATTGATGTACAAATAGTGTACATTTTGAGGGTGGACAATTTTAGAGTCCTATGTCAATTCAACTTCAAAATTTCATAACTAATTTCAAAAAGCTCCAAAAAATATGAAACAACTTTGGTTAGATGCCAAATCCACTTCTCTTTCAAGGAAATTTACTGAAAAATATTTCAAGAAGTTTTGCCTTCCCAAAATTTAGTTTCAGCTCTTAGGTGGGCGATTTCTGGACCTGTTACGTTATTAACTGAAGCCAAGCTGAAAAATGGGAGCAGTAGGCCTACAAGTGAGCACGTTTCCCACTGCTGGGGAGGGATGTCCTGCATGTCCTACAGTACACATCAGGGTTAGAATTTTTTTAACATAAACATTAGATACAGAATGGGGGTGAGAATGGGGACTCATCTCATAAACTTTGCATTATGGTACTTTTCACTCATGACCCTACTTTGAAGTGGCATATGATACACTCCACGTGGCTGCCTCAAATGGCATTCATAATCTATGGAACCAACTGATTTGAATGTGCCACTATGCATTGATTATGGCAAGACCAAGGCCATCAATCGTTCTTGGTGTCAAATTGGTCCAATTCTGTGCCTACTACACTAGTACACTTGCCATCGTCCCTTGGAGGTTGTCATCGTCACTTTCGATTGGGAATGTTTTTCCATTGTATTGCGTGCTCCTTAACCCTTAAATGACGGGCTTATAAATGTGGAAATCATCTATTTTGACACCGTGTGAATTGTTGGATTAAAATAATACAAAAGCACTCACTGGAAGTCAAGCTACTATAGATGATCTTTTCTTTTCCCACAAGATTTGGAGGATGAATAGTTGCACTTTTGTCCTATATAGGAAATTCTCTTGTCATTCATTGGCCGCAAAACATCCACCTCGATGTTTAAGGGTTAAACAAGCATTCAACACTTCATGAATACAAGTAAAATTTTGTTATAAGGCGTTTCAATGTCTAAGCAAAAGAGCCTAATATTGTGGCCCTCAAAATTTTCTTTAATGTAGATAGTTCTATACGTATAGAAGCATCTTCCTAGCAATATACAAAAACTTTTACAATCATTTATAGCTTGTAATTAAATTGGATTAATCAATAACTACTACTACCACCTTGTGCTACCCTTCGTTGGCATCAATTACAGCTGGCATGCATAGTAGCATGCTTGCACATAACTTGTACAACATCTCCATTGATATGCTCTTCCAAATTGCATTTCTGCATTTCACATTTGATCCTTATTTTTTGGTCAATGTTTTCCCAAATATTTGGACTTTTTAATTCCAAATCAGTATCATGTATGAATCAACTACCTAATTTGAATTACAAGGTAAAATCATCTTGTTACATATGTGAATGATGCCCAGGGATTACCTTACTTTCTAGTGGATAATATATAGTACTACTATGTTATCTAAGCTTTAAGATAAGCAAATTTATTATGGAACCCACTCATCCCAATCCAATTCAGATTTTCATTATAGGTTCTAATTTTGTTCTCTTGTCATCTTAATGTAATAAAAATTGCACACACTATGAAATTGGAGTTTAAAGTTTTGGAATTGAGTTAAAAAGTCACAATTTCACAAAAGCAATGAATACTATCATGCTTCTCCACATGGCAAAAGATTCTTTCAAAATCCCACATAGTAAAGGGACACTTTTGAATTGTTATTGGAATCATATAAGGAATTAAAAGAGGCACATTAGCATCCCAAAATTAAGTGTGTATATGGCAATTGCATTCAAGTATGCAAAGGTTGTGATTGGTCCCTAGAATTCCAAGACCAAATCAGAGCCCAAAATAGGATTAGACCTCTTGCACGGGGCACCCACAATTGCATTCTTCCATCTAAAAAGAACAAGAATAGTCCCCCCTTAGGATCCACTATGAAGAGTGATGTGATTTTGTTTAGACTCCCTATCAAATGTATCTTCTTCCTTTTCAAAAATGAATTGACCAAAATACATATAAACTACTCTCTATTTAATTTGTCGTTTTTTTGCTAAATTTTTTTGTAAATTTACTATTTATAACTTTCTATGCTCAATACCCAAAGAATCCACAGTTGACTTCCTACCTTATATGAAGAGCATATGTGCTCTCCCTTTCCCTATTGCTACAAGATGTTGTAGAAATTGTAAAATAAACAATTAGATATGCAATATAGGTAAATCCTAGAAAGGTTGCAATGCAATGTAGAATAGCCCATTGATGTCACTTTGATCATTGTATATATTTTGGAGGGTTATCTATTTTATATTTAAAAATAAAACTCAATTATTTTGTAACAGAATAGCAAATTAGAGGGCATTTCAATTTTCTATCTATTAATCTAGTATATTAAGGAAATAAAAGATACACTAGTAGTAGTGAAAAGCATAAACATATAGATTTTCATTATAGACATTAGAAAAGGATTATTTCTGAAATTATCTTTGACTTTTCTTATCCTATTTCAATTCAATTGAGTCATTAATATGATTATCTAATAATATCACTTTGAGATGTCTTGTGAGATGTGAGACAATGATTGAAGCTTGTTTGATGTTGACTATTTCAAAACTAAACACTACAAGAAAATGGATATTTTATGACTGCAAAAATATGACTGAGGATGACTGACAACTAGTTGCAGTCATATTCTTGAAGGCCAACACATTGAGGAAAAATATGACTGCAAAATATGACTGTCAGTCATTTTTGGGCCTTCTACTTCATAAGTATACACTATACGACCATTAGGAACACCAAAGTACTTCATAAGGAACGTAGGGAACATGTTTGGGGAACGTTGAGTCATATTGTCAGTCATATTTCCATAGTAGTGACATTTTTTTGTTTTGGGCAACCCAAGAAAAATACGGGCAATTAAAAAAAAAATTAGAAAAACCATTGTTTAAGATTTTAAAATCCTACTCACCTATTTTTTAGGATTTTGAAACCTAGTCACCACTTTTTTAGGGTTTTGAAACCCTAGCCGTCACTTTTAAGGATTTTGAAACCCTAGCCGCCACTTTTTTAGGGTTTTGAAACCTTAGCCGTCACTTTTTAGGGTTTTGAAACCCTAGCCGCCACTTTTTTAGGGTTTTGAAACCCTAGCCGCCACTTTTTAGGATCTTAAAACCCTAGCCGCCACTTCTTTTGACCCTTCTTCCTTGCCTTTTATTGTCTCTTAGCTCATACTTGTTATTGTTTCTTAGTTGTTGTCTTTTGTTGCATCTTATCTCTTCTTTCTTGTTACTTCTTAGTTCTAATCATGCTTCTTGTTTCTTGTTATTGCATCTAAACTCATTCTTTCTCTACTATTTTAACTCTTATCTTCTTCTTAGTTTTTTTTTTGTTTCTTCTTGTTGTTTTTTAATTCTTACTTCTTGTTTCTTTTTGTTGGATCTTAACTCTTGTTTTTTGTTGTGTCTTAGTTGTTGCTTGTTGTTTCTTGTTTCTTGTTGTGTCCTAGTTGTTGTTTGTTGTTTCTTGTTGTATCCTAGTTGTTGCTTCTTGTTTCCTATTGTGTCTTAGTTGTTGCTTCTTGTTTCTTGTTGCATCTTAACTCTTGCTTATTGTTATCTCTTAGTATTTGTCTGTTTCTTCTTCTTGTTTTTTCCATCATCATTCTTATTTTTCCTACCCTAAACTTGAGCTACATATTTTGTATTGTTGTAAGCCTTTGAAGGTTGAGCTTTGTTTTTCATTCACTAAAAATTAACCTCCCATTTCTTTAATTGTTTATGCAGGCACCAAAAGTTGAAACAAAGTCAATGGAGGCTACTTGCAACCCAATAGAGCCATCTTCACATTATTGTAAGGAATATAGGCCTTTTTGAATTTTGTGAATGATTCATTGTAGTATATATGTTTTGTATTGGTGATTAATAAATGTTAATGATGAGAGTTGCTTTCCTTCTTACATTCTTTCTTTCCAATATGATTATCTCTTGTATATCTTTAAAATCATACGTATTCATTTTTAACTACATGGAGTCTTTTCCAATATATGACTTTGTATTTTCCAAAATATGACTGCAATTAGTCATAAACTACCAATGACATCCACATGAAGTACCACATTAACCAAAATATGACTCATAAGAGTCATATTTCACATTAATAAAATATGACTCACAAGAGTCATATTCCACATCATTCAAAAATATGACTAACAAGAGTCATATTCCACATCTACAAAAAATATGACTGTACAAAGTCATATGCCACATTAGCCAAAATATGACTGACCGCAATCATATGCCACATGAGCCAAAATATGACTCACCGTAGTCATATTCCACGTCAGCCAAAATATGACTGACCGCAGTCATATTCCATGTCATCCAAAAAAATTGACTACGTGGAGTCACATGCCACATAGGATTTATTTTTGTTTGCTCGGGCAACTCAATAAAAAGTCAAGCCCTCAAAGATAGTCAAAATATACGCCTTGTTGGCAAAATACGGCTAATTATGGATAATTATACCTCCCAAAAAATATGACTGCCAATATGACTGATGTCCGAAGCGACTCGTCGGTAATGACTCATGTCAGTCATATTGCAGTCATCTACAGTAATTTCTGCGGCCAGTCATATTTTTTGATTTTACGACTCATCGCAGTCGTATTTTGCAGTCATAAAACACTGGTTTTGTTGTAGTGAAAACTTTGACACTCAACATGAAGACATTTACTTCCAATGTGCCACTATGTTGTATATAATGACAACCCTCTCAAAGAATTAACATTGAAACTAATGGATAAAGCAATGGATAAAACAAATGGGTGAAATCTCCAAATCCCTCTAGAAAAAACTAGAAGCTACATTACATGAGGCTCAATTCCATTTTATTTGTCGAGTAAGGTAGCTACACAAATTTCTTCACATTATCTTCCATGAGTTATGTGAGTTCTATCGAATTCCATGAGACATACACCCATGAAAGACTCTATCCATTTTCATTTTACATGCATCTATTGCCCTAGTGCATGTTGCACTTCCAAAAAGAAACACCAAAAAACCAAGTACCATACATTAAAAGGTTTGATTTGGCACTTAGGTGCCGAAATTGAATTTCCACATTAAACTCTTAGGGATCCACATTACCTTACACCATTCACAAGATGACATGTAATATTGTTTTACAAAAATGACTTAATTTAGGCCAAATTTAACTTTCACTAAGAGCTCGTTTCGATTAGTAACTAGAAGTAGAGGCCCATCCAGGTTGACTAAGGGTAGAGAGAAGAAAAAACACTTAAAATCTTGATGTGAAGTACAGTTTGAAAGCAAACTCCCGGTCTAGGGTTTGGAAAATGACTTTCTTTGGGGGGCTTTCTAGTGCCAAATTGCACCAATAATAATTAATTTGGCTAAAATGTGGCAACAACTGTACAAAGTTTTTTGTCAAAAAAATTTGAATAAAAAAGAAATCTTGGATGAAATTGCTAGATTGTGGATGAAAAGTGAATTATGGACATGTAATATGTGTTAGTGTGATATTTTCTATTCAATATATGAATGGATGTTGAAATTTGGAGCACCACTATAACATTTTATATCACCACTTTGACAGTTCATAAAAAAATGAAAAAATCTGATCCGGAAGGTCCAGGTATGTTTTCAACTTTTGTAGAGCTGGAGTGTGGACCCCTCCAGCGCCCAATCGAAACGGGCTCTTAGGGGATTGAATCTTCCTCGGAGCCTTTTTCCGGCTCCCTTTTCTTTCGCTTCCATTTCTTTCTATCGCTCGGGAATTTCTTTCTCTTTTCGGTGGAGAAAAGTGCCCGCCTGTGCAGTCAGGAAAGGCAAGGAAGGAAGAGCAGCGGACTCCAGGCAAAACCAAAGCGACTGTTGCGTAGACGCACACGCCATCCCTTCGCTCCGTCCACTACTCTCTGGCGGGGTCCCAAAGCCAGCAAGTGGGTCGGATGATTCCCCAGCCTTTTCTTTTCTTTCCTTTTCCGATCAGATCACACCCACAATACGATCCACCAACAACGTCCCTCCAATTCGCTCCACCAGTTTGTCCAATTTGCTGTTCGATACGCAAATTGACACTCTCAGGGACGGAGGAGTCTGCGCTGGGAGCTCGCGCAACGGGGCTAACGTAACGTAGACAGCACGCATTTGCTCTGTTTCGGAGCTTTCGAAAGCTTGTGTGGGAAGGTACTTCGCTGTTTTGACGTATTTTTGCGTGAGGTTGGTTGAATTGTGACTTTTGGGTTTGAGGATTTCAGGTGGTTTGCGTGCTTGCTGCTGTGGAGTGAGTTTGGGGGTGAGTCTCGGTTTGTGGTGTCGGCATGGTGGATCTATGAGTTTGTATTTTGTTTTCTCTTGCAATTGGTGTGCAATTTGTATGGAATTGTGTGAAATTGTGGTGGCGATCTGTTGGTGAGCTGCGGATTTGGCTTGGGTTTTGAGAGGAGTGAGTGAGTGCTCTTGAGTCGTGTTTGGATGGGTGGCGGGCGTTTTTCGGGGGTAGCGCATTGTGATGGATGGTTTTTCGGGGTTGAGCTGATGTGAGATTATTCGCAAGATCTTGTTGTAATTGTCGGCTCAAGAGTGGTTTGCTGTGAGATTTTCATGCTCATGTGCGTTGGAATTTTGTGCGTTGAACTTTGCTGGTGGGGCTCTTTCAGTGTCGTTTCTTGGGTGGATCTACGAGTCTTCCCTTTTCTTCCCTTTTAAATTGTGTCAAATTTTGTGACGATCTGGTGCTGAAGTGCTTCTTTTGGAGCTTTGGCTTGTTTTTTGACAGTCGGCCTTTCTGAGTACTGCGTGTATGTGTGGCGAGGCAGCACACATTGTGATGACTAGATTTTTGGTGACTACCTTAATCTGAGACGCTAAATAATTTATATGCTGTGCAGGTATGCACTAACTAGCACAGCCATCACCCCATCCCATCCTCTCCCCATCGCCACCCATTCATCAGAATTCGGTCGTAGCTCAACCATGGCCGCCCCTGCAGCAGCCATCAGCTTGCTCCACAGCCACGCCTCCCACATGAGCTTCCACCACCGCCACACACCCTACGCCTCCTCTCTCGGTTCCGCCCGCAATGCCCTTCTCCGCACAACCATTCTTGGCGGCGCCACTCGCTGCAGCTTGAAACCCATCAACACCAACACCCCTCGCTCCTCCTTCTCGCGCCGCAACTCCAGCATGTCGTTCAACAACGGCAGCATGGCGGAGAATTTCAGTGAGAACGACGAGGACTACGCGGACTCTTCCATCGTGGAAGCTCTGGAGGTCAAGAGTGGCCCTGATGGGTTCGTCATCAAGATGCGTGATGGGAATGTGCTCAAGTGCGTGCACAACAAGAGCGATGGAGGGAAGCTCCCCGTGTATGCGCCGCAGCCAGCCATCGTGCTGCAGTTGAACGATGGATCAAACTTGCTGCTGCCGATTATTGTGCTGGAGTTGCCGAGTGTGATGCTATTGGAGGCCGTGAGGAATGTGCAGATCGCGAGACCGACGGTGTACCAAGTGATGAGCAAGATGCTGGAGGTTTCGGGGTACACAGCGAAAGTGGTGCGCGTGACGAAGAGAGTGAATGAGGCGTACTTTGCGAGGATTTATATGGTGAAGGATGGGGATGAGAGTGCGGCGACTGTTAGTCTGGATGTGAGGCCCTCGGATGCTATTAACCTTGCTGTGAGGTGCAAAATCCCCATTCAGGTATATGACCTACACTTTCTTCTGACAACCTTCCGATTGATTTTATCAAATGTATGTAGCAAGTTTTTTCAGTAGATTTGACCGCGTCAACGAAAATCTCCACCGTGATTTGTGGGGAGATTTTCGTATGGTCAAAATGATGTTATTGAAAACCTTGTTTTATGCAATCTGGTCTTTTGGTTAGGAATGTTTTGATATGGAGGAGGCGTGACAAGTTTGCTCGTAATAGATTCCACTGAAATTTCAGTGTTTCGGAAACTTTTAGTCAACATCGTAGAGAAAAGTTTGCGTCATGAATTACGAGATCTCCCTGTGGTCAGATTGAATTTACTGAAAGCTTTGTTTCGTGGAATCTTCTCTTTTGGTGTGAAAGTTTTGATACGGAAGGGACTGCCAAGTTCTATCGTAATAGAATTCAGTGAAATTTGAGTGTTGCAGAAACTTTTAGACTGTATCGTAAAGAATAATTTACTCCATGAATCAGGAGATCTCCTTTGTTATCAGTATGATTTTACTACAAACCCGTTTTATACGCTAGCTTCTCTTTCGGTGTTGAATGCTTTGACATGGACGAGTGGGTGACAAGGTTGCTCATAGATTTCTGAGTGTTTTTTTCTTTTGCAGGTCAACAAGGACTTGGCGTTAGGAGATGGTGTCCGCATTGTGAGTGAAACGGAGAAGCTCCCATCCAGCATCATAAAGAATGGACAAGTCATCACTAACATGGACCAGCCCTTTTCCGGAGATTGTGAAGATGCCAAAGAGTTCATTATAATCCGGGACATGTACATTGCAGCTGTGGAGGAGAGGTTCATTGACGCAGCTAAGTTGCGTGATGAGCTCCAGCAGCTCAGGAATGCGAAACAGCAACAGAAGCAAACGTGATGGAGTGGATCATTCTGCATTTGTAAGGTCATGCGTAGAATCGGGTGGTAGTAGTAGATTGAAATTGATGAAGCCTGGATTGTGGCTTGCCAGTACTAACTTGATCCACAGTACATATTAGGTTACCAGGGTTGCTGGGTAGCATGTCTCAAAACCCACCCTATTTGGTGTTAGCACGTGGACGTCACTCATGTACAAAACAGGGGACGGAGGGAGGTCTTCACCAAGGTTGTCAAGCTGAAGCAGAGATGAACGAACATATGTACAGGACTGCCTGCTTGTCTTCTTCACAGCCCAGACGTTTCCAAGTTCAGCCATTCTTACGTACTCAACATCATCCTCAAACCTGCTGATTTCAATTCGTTCTTCTGATTGCAAATGGAAATTCCGCATATACTGTGTGTATAGTTACTACATAGAAATACATCCATTTAGATAAGTAGACCAGGGAATGTAGGATTTGGGGCCTTTCTTAAATCGATTCTATATATGCATAGCTTCTGTATAGCATGTAGGTACTTGCATATGTGTTCTTTGATAGTGTACTATCAACGGATCCTTCGTAAGAATGGATCTTGGTTGACTAGTTTGCTGTACTAACTCGCCGACATTTTTACGCAGCACTCAAGGAGAGTTCTGTTGTTGATTCAATTCTCAATTTTTTTGAGGCATGATTCTGGGATTTGCTACTACCCTCTTGCATCCGTGAATCCGTTTTGCAAAGCGTGAGCTGATATTGATCATTCAGTACGAGGATCTGCCTAAAGTATTTTTAATGTGGATTTGCTCAACTGTTCTGTGTTTCTTTCAATGAACCCTGAAGAAGATGTGAATCGTCAAGAAAGTAATGTAACCCTGGTGGATAGAATTCTGAAGCAGTTTGAATATGAGTGAGGTTGGTCCTAGTACCATCAATGCTTTGAGTGGCAACCTACTCGAACTTCCACAAAACTTTTTGCATTTTCTAATTCAATGTAGCTCTTGATAATCCCTACAATGGAAAATGTAGATTTGGAGATTTGGAGGCAAAATAATTTATGAGCTATTGTGAGACGTAACATAAGATCTTCATTTTTGAAAAATTTTCTTTAATTTCCATTTCTACATGAACCAATCTAGAGTCTTGCAAAAAATCAAGAGTCACTTGGGTGACTAAGCAAGTGGCATCATCAAAGAAAAGACAAAAAATATTTTTTTAGTATACTTAAATGTATAGTAGGATCTGCTGATCTTGCAAAGTATTTATTAAGCAATTCAAAGATTTTTGCGTACTATAGAGTACAATTGACATTTTTTTGTCTTGCATAATTAACATTCAATTCTTACGCAATTTCAATCAAGCATACCAAATTCCAATTTCAAAGAATAAAAACTCCCTTTTTGGGTGATTTTTATGGTCTTATATGATAATTCATGGGTTACATGAGAATTCATTATTTTTCATGGTTGATGATTTTTATAACTTTGATTGAGGAAATATGTAGGAAACATCCATTCACACATCTTCTCTTCAATAAGTACTAGTATGCCCCTGTGCCGTTGCCACAGGAATTGCCGAAGTAATTATTTAATTTTGTAATTCATAAAAAATTTGAAATTAAATAATTTTCACATTATAGGTTAGAATGCCATGAAACAAAGCCCGTGCACCCTTCGTCACAGAGAGCTTTCTGATGGTACCAAGCACGTGATTGAGAGATGCATGGCCTAGGTGATCTCACAAAAACAAAACAAAACAAACAAACAAACAAACAATTTTAATGGCTGAATCTTCAAAAATGTTTCACAATTCCCGCTATAAAGATTTCAATGTTAGAGTGACAATGCCCTAATTTTGAAAAACAAATATTTTTTTATTGTAATTAGATTTTGGGCAAGGTAATTGTACTATCATACTACAATGTACAAAATTAGTTACAAGGTGAGGGTTCAATAGCAAAATCTAATTAAAATCTAAAGATATCTATTTGTCACAAAATATTTTATAAAGTTGGTCATTTGACAGTTGACACCTCACACTGAATTATTCCTAAATTATGTTTTTATTAATTAATGGGATGTTTTTTAATATGAAAGTTGGGCATATGAATGTTTCCTACATATCTATGCAATTAAATTAAAAAAAAATTCAGCACCACTTGTTTTCAATGAAATATTATATAAAACCATAAAAATTGACTTTAAAAATTCATTGAAAATGGGATTTTGCTTTCTGAAACTGAAATTTAGTATACTTGATTAGGATTGTGAGTTTTAACTATGCAAGATGAAAAATTTCAATTCTTTCTATACTATGCAAAACAATCTGAATGGTAGAATAGGCAGTTTGTAAGATTATTGGACCCCTGCTGTATTGTACATCATCCATTTTTTATAGCTCCCATAGCAAGCTTTTGAAACACCAATAAAATCACTAATTCAAAATGTGAGAAGTAGTCCTTAAAAAAATATTGTATATTCCCAATTTCCCCCTTTCAGAAAACCAAACTTTCAAAGACTTCTATTTTTGATCAATTTGATCATTTTACTTTGTATTGAAAAACGATGGTGATGAAACTTGAAAATCTCGTTGAGCAATTGAACAATTATATAGGAAGCATCAATTTGCCTTCAAAATCATTCAGGACAATTGCAACACATTAGAGTTATTCGTAAAGTCACCCCTAGTTTAGTACCCAGTTTTAAACAAGCTCTTATACAAATTGGTGAAAGGAGGTAAAGCAACCCATATGGGATATGTAAATGGTTGGAGTTGTAAGTAACTTGTAAGAGCTTGAAGGAGCTCAATCTTAAAATAAACCCATATCCTTTAAGAGTTCATAAAGAACAATGGATTTCATTATAAAAACAACCTCTCCACCCTCCATTCTTATAGATTGTCAATGTACAATTTCTTTGACAGGTAAACACAGGTCCAAACTTTTTTAGGCACTATTTCGATGCGGAAGAAAGTTTGGTCCCAAGTTTTGTTTTGCTAGTGTTGATTGCGCGAGCTTTTTACTTTTTCACCTGCTTTTTTACATAAAGCAGGGGTTCAAACCCCAATTTTACCTCTAAACTCAGGTTTACTTTACGAATAACTCTATTCTCCTTCAAATTCTAGTTATGAAAAGAAGTCAAAACTAGTGTTGGAGAATCAAAAAAATTAGGAATGTCTTGTGGACATCAATGTACTATTTTGAATTTCATCTTCTTGCTTGGAAATACATACTAATTAGTATGTCCACTTATATCTGCCAAGACTACCCAATTGTTGAATGTTTGATGGGCATTTTTAATTCATGCACATTGGCATTTAAACTAGTACCGTAGTGTGACATGGATTTTGATTTTTATTAATTCAAAAATATAAAAAACGAATTTTTAGAAAATGGTAGGAAACAAATAATGAAATGTGTGAAAAATGAGGAAGAGATATGACGAAAAGTTCAATAATTGTCCTTTGGCAACACAAAATATTTTTAATAAATCCGTTGTAGTACATTGCATATTCACTATTCATTCACTACCATACTCAAGCATCTTTTCAAATTCAAATCTAGTGCTTTTTCACTCAAACTTAAACATTTATCCATCAATGCCTCTACAGTCTCTTCAGGATAGAACTCAAATAAGTTTGAATGAATTCAAATAATTTTGATTGGCCAATAAAAGCAAATAAATGAACCACTACTGCTTCAACCGTTACCGATTCAATTGAAACCTGCTAAACCCACTCGACTTTCATTCACCTTGATTGTCCCTTTAAATTTGAAAGGACGTGATATTTCGTTCAAATTGAATGTATGATGAAGAGTCTAATAATTATGTACTTACAAAAATGAAATCATCATTATTCCATTTAAACAAAAACAAACCTCTTCAAGTAAAAATAATAATTATTTTGTTTTTGCAAAAACGAAACCCATATTATACTATAGTACATGAACAAACTGCAAAAATTTGTTGTATATAGAGTTTAAGAATCTAACACAACACTACAAAAAAGAGTGAAGTTCATGGACTTGTACTTTTTCAGAACCTCAACTATTACAAAAATCAATTTTACTTATTGTAGTTCTTCCTTTCCAATTGGAATTTATGAAACTACAGCAAATTGTACTTACAACCACTACTATAACTGCCATCACATTCCACGTCCTTAAACTACGTTAATGATACTCTTACAACATTCTGAATTGCATTTATGGTAATAATATGAAGTCAAGTTTTTAAAAATTGAAACTTCTAAGGTTGGTTAACTTCTGTGGTAATTCAATTGGTTATTACTACTTCAACACTTGTATCCATAGTATTATAGTATGATAAATTTGAAACCAATTTGATATGCGGTTGAAATAATAGTTTTCAAAATTGAGATGATTCCTAGATTACAGTAATACCTATACCCAACACTGGTCAAAACTACATCCAAATATAAAAATTCAACAAACAAACATTATAATGAGTGAGTGGTACTATCAATAATAAATTCACTATAATGTGGGGGTTAGATATAAGGTTTAAGGTAGGTTTCCACTTGGTTGTATAGATGAATGGAACTCAAAGTGTAAGAGCTCAATCAAATTATTGTGAAGCCCAATTCACATTGAGGCTGCTGGTTGACGTTAGTAATGTCTAAGTATATACACTAGAAGAAACCTGTGTTTTTTTTGACGCATTATTTTGGACGTCTACTTTTTTAATGTTACAACTAATGTCAAAACTAGCATCTTAATGTTATGTTTTATGTCTAAAAAAAGTAGATGTCTAAAAAAATGTGTCAAGAAAAATACAAGTTTCTTCTAGTGATAATTATAAGTAACTAATACGTTCCCACTGAGAGGGTCGTATCTGATGTGTATTCTTTCAATAGAAAGTGAGGTAGTAGCCGTTTCCACCTGGAGCATTAGTCCCATCAAAAGTAGAGGTGAGGTCGGGTCAAGTCTGTTGCCTCTTCTCATAGACAATGCTAAAGATGAAGTATTGTGATCTTGTATGTCTTTTGATTGCGCATATTTGCATCTTTATTGTCGCTACAAGGCTTGTGGCCACCAATTTAGGCTATCCTTTTTGTGCATTTGGTACTATATCAGCCGTTTTGTGAAGCTCTTTTATTGTCTTCTACTTTTCTGTGGAGAGATTTGTTTCTTGTGTGTTTTGTCACTTGCGGCAACGACATTGTGTCTGTGATTTTGGTGCGCTTTGTAATAGTGCAATGCAAAAATTCTAGTGTCTCCATCATCATCACTCAATTGTGAGGTATTGTTGCTTGTTGCTTATGCATCATTTGTAAAAAAGGTTTAACTTCAAGTTCGTGAGAGGGAGAGTAGTGACCATGCTTCGATGCTTCATGTTCGCAAGCTTGTATTTGTATCGTGGCGTCAAACCTAGGGCGAGGTTGTTTATGGCAGCGTCGTCTAGAAGTGTGTGACGTCGCACTTAGTGACTTGTCCATTCCTCACTTCTTATATTTGTCCCTATTGCATGGAAGCTTTTACTTAAGCAGTAATGGTTGTCTACTTTGTCATCCATTGTAAATTATAGTTTCCTCACAATTGATTATTCTTCTACAATTAAAGTTTGCACCTTTGTTGTCTGTGCATATCGAGACTCATTTTAGCAAGCCATGGAACGTGGTAGCCTTTGCTTTTGTTGGCCCTCCTCCTTTACGTGAATCAATACATCCTACTGGCCCCATCAGAGGCTTCAAATGACAACAACAAAGACCTCATTTTCTTGGTTATTTTTGACACACCAATGCTTGAATGATACATTTGCCATCATAATCAATTCACTTTATTAACAGAGTCTCTTTTGTGCTTCATTTGCTTTTAGTGATAAATTAACTTATTGAGTTCGATCGTGTTGTTGTAATATAAATATGTACATTATATAAAATGTGTGCTAATTTGTATTTTAAAGAGATTTTATGATTTGAAGGTCAAAACTTACTGATGACGCTTTTAGTGGCTTTAAGGTGACGCTTGTTGCTAATGGAGTTGTTGAAAAGGCGAAAGCCTTGGACATGTTTCACCAGTTTGGAGTATTCTTTTTAAGTTTATTTAGAATTTGTGCGTGGGTTTGGAGTTCAACTCTAGAATGTCGAACTTGAGGGTTTTTATAGAGTCGCAAAATTTAGTCTCAACTAGAGTCTGAAGTGGAGCTTTTTTTATTACAGTTGTCAATTCAACCATCTCAACCGGCGATTTTTGTACCAATGTCAATCTATTTGCAAGATGAGGTTGGACCTTCTCGTCTGTTGAAGAAACCTCATGTGGAGCAGCATTGGCATGGTAATCTTTAAAGAGACACTTGTGCTTTGGTGACTCTACTCCAAATTGGATGTATTGAACTGGACACCTAAAAAGTGACATTTGAAGGGAGTTATGAAAGTCTAAATGACAACCAATACTATTGTATGATAAGGCTAATCAAAGAAAGCCTTGGCCACTAGCATTGGTTAAAAGGGTCAGTGAATCTTTTAACGAAGGTTAAACGTACAAATTATGTTGCAAACACTGTCAAAATGTATCTTCAAGTTCTTATAGATGGAATAGTGTTTTTCTTCAACTTCAATTTTTACTTCCATTTGATTTTGGTTGAAGTTTTATAGTTAATTTGAATTTTTTTGTACTCTATTTGTATGTTAGGAATTGAAAGTTAGGGGAATAAAGGTAGTTTACCTCCTAGATTTGACCTTAAAGGTTCTTTGGCCTTAAAAAATGAATAGGAACTTACCTTCGGGTATTTTTCTTGGACTAATAGGTATTTGAAGGTTCATGTGATGTGGGCGTGGGTTGATTCCACCTACTTTAGGGATCTAGAGGCTTGAGTGGGCATTTTCTTCCTCCCTTCTAATTGAGGTTTGTGGGTAGTGTGTTTATGGAATGTGTGTGTTGGGTTTTGAAAGGCCAAGTATTCAAGCGGTCATATATTTTGATGTATAAGATATTTTAAAATGAAAATTTGAGGATTGGTTCCTTTTTTCATTATCATTTTAAAAAGACCTTTTTTTGTATGATTTGGAGCTGGGAGCAAGAAGTTACAAGCATGTGAGTGGAAGAGAGTCTTTGTCACCCGACAAAAAGGAGCATAAATTTGAGAGGCTACCAAAGTTTGTATTTTTTGCTTATCTCTTTGAAATTTTGGAGAGTTAGAAGAAAAAAATTTAGATTTTCAAAGACTCATTATTTAAAGTAATTGGAGCTCTGTGGAGAAAGATATGGGTTTTTGAGTAGTAGAGGGTTTGAAACCCAAATCTTTATAAGGCTATAGATTTTGTTTGAAGAATCAATTGAAAGAAAAAAATTTAGTGAAGATAGGAGATTTTTTTAGCTTTTTGAAAAGCTATTAAATACTTAGTTTGATAAAAAAAATTGCAAAAATTATAGGTAGTGAAGCAAAGAAAGTTTTATTGCCTTTTTATTTTGAGGAAAATGTAGATAAGTTGGATTTAGATTTGTGTTTCTTTTGAAGATTTAAAGACTTGAAGACAAGAAAAATGAAGACTTGTGTGTTGTGACTTGTGGCTTGTTATTTCTAGCCAATTTTGGAGGCTTGTTGTTTTCATTTCTACATTGTAAACATTGTTGCGGGTTATATGGATATCCAATAATAACCCCATTTGTGTTTGTGGCGACAAAATGAGATTGATCATCTACATGGTCATTATTTTATGTCATTTTCACTGGTGAAGCATGATTGTTGATCACCGTGGGTTTAAAGTTTAGGAGCCAATCTTTCGGACAGTTCAACTTGTGGTCTAACCGTTTTGTTCTACCTTTCCAAAGTTTGTGGTTTCTTATCACCTATCTTGACCTTTAAATTCATTTAGAGTCATTACATGATAGGCCAACAAAAAGCAGTTTGAAGATTGAAAGACAAAAAGATTTGACTGAATTTTAAAGCAAATTATTCCCAATCGTAGCTAGATACTCTATGTATTCCTAAAATGTCCTCCTTTCTACCCGACATTTGGTGTAGAATCTGGATTACCAGGTTTTTAGTGGAGCAATATGATAATTGTTGGTGGTTTGCAATGTTCAAAATGATGAAGATATTAGTGTTTGCCTTCATTTATATTCTAGAGAAAAAATCGGAGGAATAAAAATACAAAGTACCACTTAGTTGTGCTTGTTGTCGTCCATATGGCTTGCACTTTGTTTAAATTGACACATGGTGCAAACTTGACAATTTATAGTGAAATGTTTGTTATAGATCGGAGCACCATTTGTAAAGTTCTTCGAGAGGTGGTGTTCGCCATCAACAACATTTTAAAAACCAAAATTTCTTGGCATGTTGGACAGCGATTGCAAGCGATGTAGGCCAAATTTGTAGACATTTGTTCTTTACCTAGTATAGTGGAAGCTATAGATGGCATGCAGGTGTCAATTTTGAGAGCCTGCTACAATTGATGTAGACTATTTTTACTTCAAATCCAGAGGATACTGTATGAAATGTCAAGTGGTTGTAGACAACAACAAATGTTTTTGGATTTCTATGTTAGAATGCCTAGATCTACCAATAATAGCAGAATATTTTGTTGTTCATGGTTGCATTATTTGGCAAAACATAGACAGCTCATGGAACACATATTTTGTGTGGATGGGCACAGTCCTTACTTGATAGATGATCTCATGTATCCATTACTTCCGTGGCTAATGGTGCTTTATAGAGGTGGCTGCGAACTTTTAATCTCATAGCGTCTGTTCAATAAAAAATTGAGAGAAGGGTGTTGGGTTGTTGAAAATGCCTCTGGCATATTTAAATAGTCATTTTGAAAGTGTTGGAGAAGAGTGATTTACACTTGATGTTTCTGACTGATATTATAGCGTATTGCATTGTCCTTTATAATTTATTGTTGCGTCAGTCGAGGAATTACTTCACATGTTAAGAAGCGAAGGGCTAGAGAACACTATGCTAGCATGGGACAATAACTATTTTGACACTGTAGTCGCAAACCATGACAATGATGTCAACGACTTAGTGAAGCAGAAGCAACACAGTCTAGGGACATACCTCACCAATAGGAGGCAACTTGTTTAGGGCATCCAATATTTTCTTACTTGTCAAACACTTCGTCTATGCACTTTTGTACTTCATTGACGACTCTGCAGTAGATGTTGTCATGTTGTACGCCAACTCAAATACTTCCACTTATGTTAATTTTTTTAATTTAAAAAAAAAATTGTGCATGACATATTTGTAATGCATGTAGGTCTAATAGAAGCATTCAATATTACTAGACCTCTACTGTGTCATAATGATGCTGTAGTTTCTCTATTGTATAGTGAAGACAACTTATTTGGAATAGTTTTTCAAAAGATCTGAACATGAGTAATGTGTCTGGATGGAGGATACAGAGCTCCGACATTATGAGATAGTCTCCATAGGACACAAGACTATTTGCTACTAAATTGTACATAGCATATACTTCAACTTCCTTAACTATAGAAAAGTTGTAGTTCTCAAACACTTTTGATGCACATGGCATATAATAGTAGATATAGAAGGAAAAAAATGTTCACAACTGCAGTCACGGATGCAAATAGGAAGAAGACACAGCAGAGCTCCACTAGTGTAGGCATCAACAATGCAATCACTAGTTATCTTCAAGATTAGCAAAAACGGTATCAG
The DNA here is from genome assembly GCA_951230915.1 of Antitrichia curtipendula. NCBI lineage: Eukaryota > Viridiplantae > Streptophyta > Bryopsida > Hypnales > Leucodontaceae > Antitrichia > Antitrichia curtipendula. The sequence continues at coordinate 7,296,542 of OX579639.1, read as the reverse complement.
TTGGAGGAGGTAGGTCTGAAGTTGTCGTAAAAAGATCACCTATACGGATGGCCGCTAGCCTTGCATATAGAGGGCTTTGCAAACATGGCTGTACAGTCTAGAAGTTCATGAACTTTTGTATATTGAGGCTAGTTCCTAATACGTTGGTTAGTTGTGTGAAGCACTGCACCATCTCATTATGTTTCAAAATGGTTAGTTGTGCATTCTCATGAGTAAGCATGGCACTTTTGTAAATTCATCGGTCTCTTTCTCTTTGATAAGCCATCTATACAATAAATAGTTGGAGTTGAATGTCAATTTCAAAGCGTTTGACTTGTAGGGAGGTGTCCAAAATGTCTTTCATTTGCAACGTCATGAATGATCCAATCTCCTTTGTTGCTTGGGCAATTACAGTGTGTCCAAAAATATTTTTTCTTTTGACACTTATGTTTATAAATTGGTGCTGCACATCATTTGTAGTATTGTCAAAGGAGCTTATCAGTACAATAATGTTGCTAGAAGGGACTATTGTAAAGGTTGTTGGGAGAAGAGGTCAACTAGGACTTTTGAGAGGCAACTGAGGTGCTATTTGGAAGTTGCAATTGTTGTAGAGAGATGTCGTTAGTTGATAGAGGCACATCGTGTTGCTCCAAATCCATAGGGTCTTTAGTCTCTGTGTTAATGTTACCATTTCCGCCTTAGTTGTTGTCATGTACATGTGACTTGAAATTAGAATTTATTGGAGATAGAAATCACAAAAGTATGGAGGTTGAATCATCGGGAAACTCCAGAACCACTCATGTAAAGCACGGAAAAACTCCTATGAGAAATGATGGGGAAGTCCTTGTGCCTTGCGTTCTATTGGAGTGAGGTCCCAATAGTTTGCAATGTTGTGTCTATTTCGTCCAAAGTAGTCTGCAATTCTCTTGTAGTTGGGCACTAGTTGGTTCCATTTAGTTTTTCATGCAAGTCCGTCTCAAACACAAGGTGAGAAACCTCCACTCATTACTTGTTGTGAAATTCAAATCCATTTGTTGATGTCTGGAGTCATGAGATCATTGGCGTCTACAACATCCTTCTTTGAATAGTATTGTTGTCATTTTACTTGGATGAGGACAAGGATTTTGTCAATCTACCAATTAGGTCTTTTGTTTTTGCAACAGTGTTTTGCACTGCTAGGTCCAACTATAGAGTCATCTTTCAATTCCGTGATTTTTTGGTTCATCATGTTAAGAGGTAGGAGTGGCCAAGTTATAGTGAAGGAAGGCCGTAGTATTAGAGAAGACATCCCTACGCACAACACACAGTTATGTGTAGTCAATGAAGGCAACAGAGTAGAATAATATAGTTGTAGTTGATTTTTAGCAATTACATGTAGAAGGGAAATAAATGATACAATATAATTGTTAGTAAGTTCACACGTTTTTTGATGTTCAGTTGAATACAAAGTTGCATTGTAGAGCGAAAGCTTACGTTCATAGACACAAAAGAGACGTAGCTTTATAAGGGATACCAATGAAAACAAATTATGTGACTGCAATCATGTCGATTGTAGACTTATACAGGCGGTGGTCGCCATATTGGTAGACTCTACTTCGGACAAAGGTCACGGTCAATTTCTAATCCTAGTAGAGGACGATACAATGATAGTACAAAATATTACGTTCACAAATTATGTGTCTGTTGCCTACAAATATGGACTGGCAAACACGACACCGCTCTAGAAGAACATGGAGGGGAGACAACTAAGGCGGCATTGATGTTTTCAAATCCTAGTAGGTGTTAAGGGGTTTTGAAATCACATTGTCATTAGCATCATAAGATGCACTTCCAATCGCTCAATTTTGAGGTAAGAAAATTCACTTTCAATGTACTATGCGTTTCTAAGCTTCAAATGGGCAAGTCAATCTCTAAACTTTTACTTGATGAATTAAAAAAAAACATGGGTGGACAATATATGAATTCCTACATCGCTGTATAAGAAGACTTATCAAAATTCACAAGTTTTTTTTATTGTATTGAAGTGGCTGTATTCATTGAGGCATCAAAGGGATGTTTGTCTTGTGCAGGTATACAATGACTTTTCAATCTACAGTATTGAAGTCATAAGAAACGTTCACATCAACGCTTATATGTACAAGAATGTTTACCATTAATAGGAATGGTAGTGGATCGCAATGATCCTGTAAAATGCGGAGAAGCATGTTGATTTTCCATGGTACTTCAGCAATTCACCGATTGTCCACAACAACAAGCACTTCCAAATGAACCATTGTTTATACATTGCGAGAGAAGTGAGTACAAATTTTATGATTTGCTAGTCTTCACAATGACAAATTCTTAGAGCAATTCATGATTGTCTAAAGAGAAGTGAACAAACATTCAAAGCACAAGCAGAACATCCGTTTGCAGAACTCACCTCCCAGCAGTTGCACACTTCCAGTTCAAAGTAGTCAGTGCAAAGCAACAAACTTCCTCAGTACTACTCTTACAAACGACAATTCTAAAGAGGCCTCTCTTGGCCATTGTGCCAACCATTTCTTTTACGTTCAATTGCTTTGGCACTTGTTAGTTAATGGCACTAGAAGCCCACCATGTAATTAAGAGCGTACTATACAATACAAAATCTATGTTTTAGTAAGACTTTAATTATCTTCATGATGGCTACAAAGGCAGTGGTGGACCTCTAAGACTATCTTAGTCACTTGTCATAAGGTGGATGTTGGGAGTGAACAATCAATGTTCCGCTAAGATTATTCCTTTGTTCTCTTAACTTTCAATTACATCCGTCCATCTCGCCATTATCCATCTTCCATTGTTCGTTCTCAACATTTGAACAAAAAGGGTGGTCAAGGCTTGTTCAAGGTGCATGTGAACAATGGAGATTCAATAGTGGAGCATATTTGTAGTAGCCAATGAGAAGCCACATTTTTAGAAGAAGCTATGACCACCCTCTTTGAGGTAGAATGTGGAGAATGGATAATGGAGTTACCTTGGAGTCCTTTTTGGAGCCAAAAAGGTGAAATGAAGACGAAATTAGAAGTCCAAAGGTCAAAGTGGGAGTTCAAAAGGGAAAGTTAAGAGAACAAAGGAATATTGTTAGCGTGATATTGATTGTTCACCTTCAACATCCACCTCCGGAGGTGGATGTTGAAGGTGAACAATCAATATCACGCTAACAATATTTCGGTAAAAAGAAGTCAACCCTACGTCGCCACCACATAGATGGGTTAAGTTCCTATAAGGGTACTACTTTTTGGACATACTAATTAGGTGATTTTTGCTTAAAACTTCCAACATTTGTCTATTTTGTTCATTTTGATCAATTAAGAAGACTATAAAAGGATAAAAAAAACTCATGCATGTAAATGAGATCAAGACGTCCATTCTTGATGAAATTTTTTTTGAATTTTATTATTTTTGGATCTATTGAATGTGTTGGTATAAACTCTTGAATTTTGAAATTTGCAGGCATCTTAGTGCACAATTTATTAAATTTTTACTTATAAAATAAATTATTTTATACTATGTACAACTAAATGTAAGTCATGTCCAAAAATGATATTAAGATGAAATTGTTTGATATTCCAAATGCTTGATTTTGAAGATTCTAGGTACATAAGACACAACTTACTTTTTCAACTAAAAAATCCATTAAAAATATTTTAAAATATTTTATTGTAATGAAATTTTTTTTCTTGATATGTTTTAAGTGTAGATAGTTAAAACTACATTTCTTGAAGTCATACTTTATTGTAAGTAAAAGATGAACTTGCTTGACACACCGACGTAGACTGAAATTGTAGTGAAGACAACTTTTTTGAGTACCCCAAGTAGAACTTTACCCAGATCTCCATTGTTCACATGCACCTTGAACAAGCTGTGACTACCACTATTGTTGTTTGCATTTTGCCACATCATTTGCGAGGTATATTAGGCATATACCAACTTCCATTGTTGGGAATGCCCCACCCCTTTAATACTCTAACATCAAGCCCCAAACACCAAGTAGAAACACACCTTTAGATATATTAGATTTAAGATCAATAGCCAAATTTTACCTAGGTATAACCTAGATTTGATATAGATATCACCCAAGTATCCCGTGAATATTGAAGAAACAGCTGGCTACTTCTCCGAAATGATTGAAGAAAAAATGCACTGCAGCCAAGCCACGTGGGGTGCCAGGAGTGGGTGCCACCCTCATATACTAACTTATCCCATCAGCATGGGGACCAATGGGACAGCGCACACAGACAGGCCCCGCATTCTAAACTAAGCAGCAATCTCCCTCGCGAGCTCGGCCGCGCCGGACCCGAGAGTCCTACACAGATTGACCGACCGACCGGCAGCACATAATTTCTCCACGATCACTCAGTCCTCCGTTACGTTACCTTGGACCACCGCGTGCACCTGGCAATCCCACCCCAACCTGCTGTTTCTCCTTCCCAAAAACTGAGCATTAGAATTACATATTTATATCCTGATGGCCGCCGTACTCCAGGTGGTCGTTGCAGGAGCAGGGCGCTCCCCTGGCGCCATCGCCACCAGCACACGACACCAGGATCTGCTACTAGCTGGCAACACCCGGAGCTTGCGAGCGTTTCCACGTCTTCTTCCCGGTTCCAGAGTTTCAGACACGCGACCTGTCGTTGTTCGGTTGTCGAAGGAACATCTGGGTGTCCAGGAATTCCCCGGTAAGCTTCGGAACTCGGTATGCACAAGCTAGGAATTCGGTAAGCATTGGAAGGAATGCCATCGGTTTGGGGATTGGGGAATCTCTAGAGTTCAAGAGTTCTAGTTTGGGAAGACCAGTACGCAGAAATTACGTACATGCATCCTTTCTGCAGAACGGAAACGAGGTGTCACCTTCAGGAGCTGCTGAACTATTCTCTTCTTTTGTTCCGACTTTTTATGTTTGGGAGTTGAGGTGGAGAAGATGTATTTTGAAGTGAGATCTGGATTTTTGATGCTGAGATAGATGAAGTCGTAGGAGACTGAATGTATGGTGCCCGGGATGGTGTGAGTAGCCGTGTTTGTTGTTGGTAGTTTTAATGGTGGGAATTAGCTTGTGTGGCTGTGCATTGTTGTTAGCTGGGTTTGCGCATATTGTGAGTGGTACGGTTTCGATGGTAATTATGGTGGTTTTTGTGCGTGATTGGGGTTCGCAATCCTGAATCTGCGATTGGTTAATTTGCTTCTTCTTTTTTTAATTGTGTGTGTGTGTTGCAGGTGATTTTGGTTTGGAAAGGAGGGCGTTTTTGAGGAATTGCGTAGCATCTTGGTTGCTTGTGTGCACGGCAGCTATGGCTGAAACAGCGGGAGCGCAGCCTAGTGCAACGAGTACGTCTTGGTGCTTGACTTGTAGTGTGCTTGTGAAGCTTTTCTGAATTGTGGGAAGAGCTGTGGTTGTGAAGTTGAAAATGGTTAAGGAACCAGTTTTAAACGCTTAACACGGTAATTATTTGGGATGCAGATTCGGATGGAGCTCAAGCTACTGTGATCTTCTACAACTACGCACTTGCCTTCAACCCTGCAAAGGCAAGGCTTGCGCTGGAGGAGAAGAACATTAAGGTAAGTCAATCTTACATACCAAGGCTCATCAGCTCATGCTAATATCACTCATTTCAGTGTTCGATTTCGTGTTCTTATGTATCCCTCTGCTGTCAGCATCGTTCTTGCCATTCTTTTGGGGCTATGTGTCGCCGGATATCGACAAACAATTTTGTCTTGCTAGAAGCCTGTAGTAAGTTGAAAGAGGGAAAGAAATGCAGTTTTTAAGCCAAATTTTAACAAAACTTGTTTTAAATTTCCAGAAATTGTATTATAGCTACCAACATCTATTATGAAAAATGTATCAGCATTAGGAGCCTCAAACAAAACTTTGGAACCACCCCATCAAAGTATAAAAAAAATGAAAAAGAACGGCTAGAGCTGTCGATCGCTTGGATGAAAGGGTTCTTATAGTTGTAGGATAGAGGATTATGACTCCGGATCGTCCTCTCTTCCGATTGCAATTCAGACACTGTTTTGTTAATTTACTTCTCTGTCTGTCTGTCCGTGAACTTGTGAACTTGTGTCATTGTGCATTTCCGAAGAAGTTTTCCGGCCATTCTCGCACTGGTTATTTGCTGGTTTCTTCTTTACTTTTTTTGTCTGACTGTCTGTGACCTTGTGAAGTAGCCATTCGAGCATTGTCTGGAAACTTGTGAACTAGCCATTCTTGGTGCAATTGCAGAAGGAGTTCTGTCAGCCATTCGAGCACTGTTGGTTTGCTGGTTTCTTTCTTTCTATGTTTCCTTATCTGTCTTGTCTGTTTGCTTCCCTGCCTCCAGTACGTGGAGAAGAAGGTGGACATCTTCAACGGCCAGTCCCTGGAGCCCTGGTACCTCAAGCTCAACCCCTCCGCCTCCGCCCCCACCCTCGTGGTCGGCACCGAAGCCATCCCCGAGTCTGCCGATATTATCCGCTGGGTCGACCGGCAAGGGTCCGCCCCCCTCGGCGGCGACTCCATCGACAAACCCTTCGTCTCCGCCTGGCTGTCCAAAGTCGACGCCTGGGACGGCAACTTGTTCGCGGCCGCCAACGCCGGTGCCGCCGCCGGCGCTCTCAAGACCGCCACCACCTTCAAGATCAAAGTCGCCGAGGCCAATGCCAAGCGGTACCCGGACATGGCGGAGCTTTACCACGAGAAAGTGTCGGCTCTCCAGAAAACCATCACGGAACCCACGGATGCAGCGATTTCCGACGCGAATCGCAAACAACTCGCGGAGCTTCTGGAAGAAGCGGAAAGCAGGCTGGCTGGGAATCAGTTCCTGGCTGGACCGGAATACTCTGCGGCCGACGCGATCTTCACGCCTGTGTTGTACAGAGTCTACAAGTTGAAAAAAGACAAGCAGTATCTCGAGAATCGGACGAATGTGAAACGGTACTACGAGGAGTTGAAGAAACGGCCGAGCTTTCAGAAGGTGTTCGGGGTGTCGGAGAGCGGGATTTCGAGCGCGCAGGAGGTTCTTCCTGCTTTGGGCAAGATTTTGTTCTCCAAGGTCACGGGGAAGTACTAACTTTACGGGGCTTATTACGTCGGGAAGCCCACGCTTCACGGCAATGTTGTCACTAGATTGTCGAACAAAAGTTTCAGACTTTGGAATCCATGATCTGCTCAGTGTTTGAGGAACTGATCGATCAAGGTGACGGAGCTTTTGCTGATTCAGGTTATTAAAGGTCTACTGATTCTCATTTGTATAATTCAGTTGCAGTTAGTAGTAGAAGCATTGTAAAGGATGAGTCTTTGAGTGTCTACGAGTGTAAGGGAGCCGACCCATTTCCAACCGCTTAAGCAATTGAGAGTATTTGGAATGCGGATTTCTTGAGTGGGGAAATTTCCCCGTGTACAGAAATAGAGTTTGGAAGGATCCCGTATTGGCAATATAGGTCTTCCCTATTTTTCCAACCAAGGTCTTGAAACAAAATTGACCAAGGGTTGGTTGCAATATCGAGAGACTTGTAGCCAATAATCATAAAGCATCACAATTGCGCCATAACTGATTGCTACCTGCACAGAAAGAGAGTAACCTACACTGATAAAAAAAAAGGGTTGGTTACCTTACATTTTGTTGTGAAGGATGAGTGTGTCTATGTACATTTTGTAGTTGGTTTTGGTTGTTGTAGAAATGGGGGGTGATAAAAAAAATGGATTGGTTACCTTACATTTTGTTGTGAAGGATGAGTGTGTCTGTACATTTTGTAGTTGGTTTTGGATTGTTGTAGAGAGGAGCGTTTTGTCTGAGTTTAGAAGTACGGGAGATGGAACTGTAGATTTGTGGATTCAGATTTGGGAGATACTTGGAAGTAAAGGGTGTGAGTAATATGTTTTGAAGGTGAACTCTTGAGAGTCTTGACAGTAGGGAAATGGCTTCTTTGATATTTGGGAATTGGGGAACTGTAGTTGTTTTATTGCACTTGCATCTCATCAAGGTTTGAGTGTTCAATATTCTAGTGACTACGAATCAGATTGAAAGTGTCATATGGGTGTATGATTGGAGCCTTGTGAAAAAGACCAAAAACTATTGATTGAAGGCTGTATCTCATTACAATCATCATATAGCCCCACAGCCCCATGTATAAAGCTAAAAACATTCCACAAGAATGGCTTAATCTTTAAACGACGGGCTCATAACTGTGGAAATCATTTGTTTTGTCACCGTGTGAATTGTTGGATTAAACTAAATGGAAAAGCACTCATTGGAAGACAAACTATTGTAGATGATCTTTCCTTTTCACACAAAGTTGGGAGGATGAATAGTTGCACTTGTGTCCTATAGGGAGAGATTCTTTGTCATTCATCAACTAGAAAACATCCTCGGCCGCGTTATATGGGTTAAGGTCATAATGATAACACAATTGAACGTAAGCCTACTTGGGACCTCTAGTCACATTTTAGAAGATTATCAATTTGTGACTTGTTTAAGGAGAGTTTTGTTAATTTGATGTAAAGAGTCTCTTCTAGTGTTTTCTATGTTAATAGTTCCCCCAAAACCATCTCCAAAATTGTAAACTTTTGTTGTTAAGAGGTCAACAAATTGTAGATAGTAGTCTTTGTGTGATTCTTATTTCCTCACATCGAGATCCATATATGCGTGTATATCAGCTATGCTATATATACAAGTAACATTGAGAGTCTATAGAATGTCCAAAGTCTATTACTTTGGCTCCATCTTGGAGCTTCCCTTGACACATGAAATTGTCAAGTTCATTGCCTCAATGTGCAATTAAATTCTCTTCTACATGCAAGTGTTGCATTGCCACTATAACTGGAAGCACAAGATCAATAGCTATTGAGGGGACAAACCCAATGGATTTGAGGGATTTAGAATCAAGCTTCGCAGATGAAAAGAAGCGGAACAGGATATCCAAAATTAAAAGCAATTGTGTCACTTTCTCATTGCTCAAACAAAGTTGGGTAGCCATTCTTCAATTTTAGGATGGATTTATAAACATTTCTAATATGTCATTAAGAAAAAATTTAGTTTTGAATTCCATGCTCTATTTTGTGCAATTATCTTCTTCGGGTTACAAGTTGTATTAATCCCTAAAGGATGGAGGGTATTTGAGCATAGGCCTTGTTTTCTTTACTAGCTCTTGTAAAAAGCATAGTTCTTCATTCATGTGGAATAATTTTGATGATCACCACCGTTGAAATGAAACAAGACTTATTTAGCTTTCCAATAATTAAATAAAATAAAATAAATCGCACAATTTTTGAGAAAATGCCATCATTGACAAGATTGATGAAAGATGTTTGGTTTAGTTAGCACTTTGTATGAACAATGAAACCAAAATGTTGAAATCGGAATGCTCAAAAGTGCTCCAAAAATTCTGATTTTTTTCCACATGTGCATATCACCATAATATTGATGTGTAATTTTTTCCAAATCATTTTGAGATGTAGAAGAAAAGATATGAGAATGTGAAGTAATGGCCCACAATACCTTTTCCATTCTCAAAATATTCACCAAAAATTGCACTCAATCATTTCTTGATTGGATTGCACTAACGGATTCAATAGAGAAAATCATCTAGGGTCTCTTTGTTGCTTATAGATTGTTAGTGAGGTTCACATATCAATTTTTTACAAATGTAGTTGTAGAAGCCATGTGGTGGCCTTATGGTCCTTTATGGTTTAAGAAAGACCCTAATGCCTTCAAAGAGGTTGGATTTGCAAGGGTGAACTACTTCAATGTGATATATTTCACTTTGTTTTTCATGCCACCTTCAAGTTCAATAAACTTCAAACCTTTGTATCTCTTATTCTCTACTTCCATTGTTTGAATGAATTTATAAATTGAGTCCTTAGGGGTCTACTATTACTTTGGAATGATAGAATGTTTTCTATTGATTATTAAATATACTTATATACTAGAAGTCAAAGGAAATTCACAACATTTAGATTACATTGATTTGTCCTATTAGTATGTATGACAATACATTATCAAATCTACACTATTTTGAATTCATTTGGTGTAGCCTCAAATTTTGTTGTATTATATCAATTTCCCCTCCAAAAAAATCTAGAGATCCTAATATTGTAAACGATAGTATTAGTGCAAATCATTGTAGATTGTGTTGATTTGAAAGGTAATCGAGAACCCAATTATTAAAAATTTATATTCTAATAAATGTTCTATACTATGAAGTTCTTCTCAATGTTCAAGAAGTTTACAAAGTTGTTTTGGTAATTTGCCTCCTCTTTGTAGAAGGAGATGGTGTTCTTTTAAGGGCATTGGTTGCATCCTCTCCTTATCAAAATTAAATTTCCTAGTTCATTTCCTCTAGTATCAAATTCTCATTGGCCACTTTCCTGTAACTTTTTAATTTGCAAAGGCTACAATCTTCTGCTTTCTGAAACATGTTGGTTTTGAAATTGAACTTGAAATTTCAGTACATTAGCAAGTGTTACCTAATGTAATGAAATTAGGTATTATGCAACAAGTACTAGCCGCGAAAACCAATTTTGAAGCAATACCCACCTTTGCCCTATCCAAGCACTCCAAGTCCTTCAACAACCAATCCAAAAGCAATACTTTGACTTGTCCAAGAACATACTTGCCTCCAGTAACTCGAGAATTGGATTCAAAATGACAAGTGACTAAATCCTTACAATTATTTTCATGAAAGCAACAACTACATATTTGCCTTTTATTTTTGCACACCGATTGGTTGTTGTTCCTACCAATTTTTTAATCAGTTTGAAATTCTCTATTTTCACACTCCGAATGGTTATTTTTCTAAAGGCACCGCCTAACAAAGAACTAACTAATAGATCTCCCAAAACATTGGTATTGTAAAACTTTTATAAAGTAAACTTTTGTAAGCCAATAACCTCTCTAAAGTGATATTGTTCCGTTGGTCCCAACCTAGATACATTGAAAATGTACAAAATAAGTATTAAAAAAATTTAAAAAATTCATTGAATTTGGAATCTAAATGTTGCTTTGGTGAACGTGACTTTAGTCTAGGAGTGCGACAAAATTGTAGACCATTAAAAAAATCTTCAAACATCATTCATTAATGCCGCAACCCCTTTCTAAAACAATAACCTCACTAATGTAATATTCTCCTATGCTCTTCGGGCTATTATTGTTATAGAAGTTATATTGTGTTTCTATTCTTAATTTTTTTAGATTTTTTAGATTTTCTTTGCATCTTTTGTTTGATATGAATGTTATTCATTTTGTCTTCAAAAATTCATTATGATATGAAATTTTCAACAAAAAACAAAAAATCTGAAAATTTCATGACATACAGAACAAATGAAATTTCATCTTCTTCATCTCGGAAGAAGAATAAAAAAGTTAAAAAATTAAAAAAAAGCACTCATCAATAGCAACAAAATGGAGAATTTAGAGTGGACACGGTGGGAGGGTTTTGAGGTTTGATTACATGGGCGTGGGCTGCTTCCTTGAGGGAGTGGTTTATTGCTACACTTGGGTCCACGTGAGACGGACCTCGAAGTCTTGAAGGCTAAAATTAGGGTTTGGCGCTCTGTTCGAGAGACGTACTCTCCTTTCAGGCGATCATTTCTAGACAGCAATTTGCTTCAATTTCTTCTGTAAGATTGCGCTCTTCGATTGACGACGAGGTCTGCATTTCGAGTAGGCAGTAACGATTCTTGTATGCACCGTCAAAACCATCAGTGTCCGATCTCGCCACAGTTTGTTGGAATGATTCCTTGAATAACAGAGTGCCGGAAGCTCGGAGAACACAGCTCCATGTGATTTTCGCTTATTTCTGTCCCTGTAATTTCTATGTTTCCTAGCGGTATGTGAGTTAGAGCATGAATTTGATTGCGCTTGTAGAGATTGTGGACTTGGTGCTGGCGTATTTGGAAGCGACATGGCGGCGGTGTGCGCGCATAATGGGGACCAGGACGCTCAATGTGGCCTACGTCCTCGTGCTGGTAGTCCTCTCTTCGTGGCTGCTCTTGGCGAGTTTGACTCGCATCCCACGCATTCGTGTCCAGCAATGCAGGCACATGCATTCCTGGAATGACAGTATGCTCACACTTCACTTTGTCTACTTTTCGTTTTTCGCCGAGCGTGTAATTTGTACATCAGAGTCTTACTTACGATGCGATCTGTGTGTCACGAAATATCTGTTTTAGGAGAATCAACTCGACTAATCGCGATTAGGAGAGTTTTAGTTTCATTTTTGAAACAAGTAGGCAATCTACTGTACTGCTGCAAAGCCATGAGAATTTATTCATTGCTTGAGATGTATGATTTGGCTGTGTCATGTAGCTTTTCATGTGTATGCAATGCTTACCCTTGGAGTTAATTAAGAACTTGTTAATGTCACTGTAGAGCAACTTTGTTCAGTGCAAGGTAGGTCATACCATAATTCTTCGTTTTGTTAGTATTTGAGTCTTGTTTTGTTGGCGGTGATATTGTTTCTCATTGCAGAAACCGCATACAGCCATCAGAATTACGAGCGGTCGAAGCTGTATGAGAATATGGCAGCTGAGCTTGGGAAGCAAGGCCCTGTATTTCTTGGGGAAGGTGAAACCTCACAGTCTCTGAAGGTTCGCTCATCTACACTGCGTGATTGCAATTGGTAGTTCTATTGGTATGATACTGTTGATGATGCTTCTTCACGAGGATAAGATTCAACGATTCGTTTCACCTACTAAGGATCATAATCGTTCTGTACACGCAGTTGTCGGAGCTGTTTTCTGTGTTGAAAGGGAAAATCGTCCCCATCCATAAGGTATGTCTTATAGTCTGCGAATGGATGCTTAGACGCAGTTGTGGTGTCGTTGTGAGTGTGAACTTCAAAAATGTGATACATTGGAGCTAATCCCTGTTCGCATTTTTATATTGAAGTTCTTTATACATGTTTTAAATCATTTCTCTTGAACAGGCTGCAAACCCACCAGTGCGGGCAGTTGTCTTGTATCTCGACCCTGATGCGGCTCATGAAATCTCGTATGTTTGTTCTGACTGCATTTTGCAATCGGTCAAGTCATTCTTCGATAAAGTACCACGGTAGCTTAGAAGCGTGTCAGCAACCATGAATCACAAGGCGTCCTGGTTAATCACTTAATTCTCTGTGGGAATCAGATCCTGCTTTCTTTTTCATGGTCCGACCTTGAGCTTTATTTCAAGAGTGTTGATACTATATCAATGGTAGGAAGGAACAGATTTTCATCTGGTTGGCATTATGTCATCTTCCCCGAACTTAAAAGATTTGGGGGTTATTATTATTTTGGTGAAGCCATAATGGAGGCAATCATCCATGTTTTGCTTCTAATTCGGTTAACCTCGAAGTGCCCAAGGTAAAAATAGAAATTTCAGTTTGGAAGCTAGTATGTGATTGCAGTAACTTTGAAAACAAGTTTCCTTCGTTCAAAAATGTAGGGAATGACTTTAATCTATCGGTACTTTTGTTACAATTAAGCTTCCTAAATTATTGATTTCAACTCCTACAGATATAGAAGTGGCCACATTAGGTCATCTAGGCACTTAGGGGTTAAAAATACCTCCCACCACAATATCCTTACTTGGGCACAAGCTCGTTAATGCTCATTAACGATATTTGAGTTCGTGCAGGCGGACAGTGAAGAGTGTTCTTTCTCCTCATTTTCCGGAGTCAGGTGAATAACATATCTACTCAAGTCTTGTTAATATTTAGATTTGATGATTTAGTTGCGATTCAGGTTTAGATTTATCATGAGAATATTGTGGCGTAACCTGAATGCAGACTATATCGTAAACGTCTTTATACGTGATCATGTTTTCAGGGGTATGGTATCAAGATCCGGATCTTTACCATTTTAGTGTGCATCATGCGTCGCACCATCAAAACCCTGTGCCTGCCACCTCAGAAGAGGTAAGGAGGTCCCGAATTGAAATCGACTTATAGCTGATTAAGTGCCGATAGAAATGGAAGACTGGACTTCAGACGAGGCAAGCTCGGCATGTTACGATATTCTGTGTTTCGGTTGAGTCGTTTCACATTTCCTTTACCATAGGTTGCCTCGTTGTGTAACACGGTTGCTTTTATTGATCCAGGTAGAGATTGAAGCTGCCGCAGTAAGGCATGTGGCAGATCAAAGTTTCCTTTTGGATATCGAGCTAGAAAGAGTAGTACTTACTCCTTCAGGCGTTCTCTTAGGATGCTGGCAGGTGCTTTTTCTACTCTTCCTCTTCGCAACCTCCATTTTTTTGTCAATGAAGTCTCTTGGCTCCTTTGCTTCTGCTCTAAATTTTTTTTTGAGATTGAAATTCAATGAGGTGACCTTTCGTTTCGATGCCCCCCTGGGGAATTGAACTATCGCTACGTGACTTCTGCAATTTTTTGGAGCTATCATACCTTGTTTCCAGCAATGTTTAGGACAGCCGCAATCTGCAATGAACAGGTACTGAAGGGTACAGAGCCGTCGGTTTTACGAGAAGAGCTGAGAAAGGCTCTCCCTCGTTCGCCAGAAAAGCAGGTGGTGAGTTCTCAGTAAATCATGAACTTCCGCATTCATATGCATTCAAGACCTGAATTGGCACGTATGCTGTCAGGCACTAATAATCTGCCTAGACTTGAGATATTGAGTTCAAAACTGTGCTAATGGTAAGTGTTTTGAAATCATGGAGTTATTTGCTTTGCAAATCTTATGCATTGGCATCTTTCGTTTGCGGAAATATCATCGTTTGTATGCCTGTTGCAGTATAACCCAGCTATATTTTATACTTCCTTGGCAAGAATTTTGAGCCCGCCAATCACAGCACACAAGGTCAGATAAACACCAATCTATAGTCCGTTGACAGATTAAATATCACAACTGCATGCTAGTAGAATCGCCATGCAACTTGTTCGAGTAACAATTTTCTTGTATTTAATGCTCAAAGTCAGAACTTGAAATTTTGCTGAATATTACTCAACTGCAGTCTCTTAAGGTAAGTACACCTAAAAACACATGCTACCTAGAATCGCACACTACAGATTGTTGCCTAAAATGTACTTCCACCGTTCATGAGAGTCTATGATTGCTTTTAGGAACACCTATTTTCAGCACTCTGAAAATTTGTAGTTTATTCATATGGTGTCCAAAAAATGCATTCTAAGAGAATCTAGAATCCCCTTTTCACTATCAAGAGGACCCACAAAAAGTTTTCCTATATAATAATGGGAACCATGCTGAATTGCTTATTTGTGCAATTTTAGGTGTAGTTACCTTTAGGTATGTTTCAAGGCTTTTTTTTTGGACTTGTATCCCCCTTGCTGACTTCACTGGAGAGGCCAGTTTTTGGAGGGATGAAGCCAGATAGGTCAGATTTCTGACAGTCTGGTGAAATTTCGCCCCAAAAAAAAGCCCTGGTATGTTTGCACTTGATGTTAGGGGTGATGTTTGCAATGTGAATTCTGGTCTAGAAGTAGGTCTACAGTTGTTCCTAAGACCCTCAGTAACAACACTCTTTTAACACCAAGTATGAACATACCTTTACGAAATCTTCTTCATGTTTTTGACCTTTTTGACCTTATGCAACCTTCTCTACCAAATGGCTCTGTAGGAGTCGATACTGGAAATTTTCAAAGAGCTTGTTTTGGAGTTGAATCGAAAGCTTTGTACCAAGGTACGATTTTACTGAAAGATTTGATATTGTCCATCATGTGATTAGTTTGCTAACAAGAAAGGAATTTGGCGCGTATCCTCAATGAATGGGTGTGATAGTACCTAATAAATCTCGGTGAGAGTCGATATCAGATTGCTTTCTTAGTAATTCCGTCGGTGTGACTCGTCTTAATCTTTAATTCAGCTCATGCATGTGTACCAATTGCTTCAATGCAATTGTATGTTTGCAGGCCAGGGTTAAGGAGCTGTGGTATGTTGAAGAACTTGACATTCTTGCCTTGGCCTTGAAAGGGAAAACTCGGATCAGGCGTTTTAAACTCCAGCATCAACCTCATCCAGAAGACGAACAGGAGGAACATTAGAAACAGATTTATTGGTATCAATCCTTCCAATGATACTGCGAGAAATATTCACTGTACTTACATTGTGCAAAATGAGAACAATTCACCAATGTAATGTAACATTCTCAATTGTTAGAGATTGACTCGTTTTTAGCATACAAGTAAGATTGACAGTTAGCAAATTGGTGCATTGTGGACGGTGATGAAGTAGTTATGACCTCCCTCCGTTTTTATTTGCACTGGCACTATATCAAGGGTGTAATGGCATATCCTACTTAGAATCCTTTCCGCTTATATTGAAGTGACTTTGTTACGTTTATTTTGGTTTCAAATATTTTACTCATTTTGTCAGTGTCATGTACCTGATCATCATTCTCCAAATAAGTTGAGGTTCAACAGGAGGAGAGTTTTGCGAAACAAGAAAATTCGATGAGTTTGATGGGTTTGCCTTATTCCCATGACATCATTAGTTTGATGAACAGAATTGTACATTAATCTTGGCCTCAAGAGTAAAGAGTAAAGTTAGAGTGAACTGAAATGACTTCAAAGAGCAGGAACTCTGAGTTCTTTGCTCAACCCCTAAATGGGATGCAATACTTTTGTACACAGCTCCTCTTAATTGAATGCACGAAAGCTTATAATTTAGAAGTAATGTGGAACATGAGAGGACCAAGTGTCATGTTTGAGAAATTTTGTATGTCAAATGTATAGCAACAAGTGGCAAATCGCAAGTATCTCTAACCAAATAAATATGTGTTACTTATGTACATCTCCTTTAAGATGCTCTATAGTAAAATCCTCTATTTGATTATAATATAAAACTCCCTATGTGATAATTGTAAAATTCTACAATTCTTAAGTATCCACATGCCACAATTCTACTATACATAAGAAAATGAATTCTTAAGACTGATGGGACCCAACATGCAACTATTGCTTTTAACACATGTTTCATTTTCATCTACCTATGTAATTTTTGAACTTCCACACCATTGCTATATCTCTCCCTATAGATAGAGATACGAAATGACAACAACTAGTTAGGGAGGTCAAGCAATGGTTTGGAAGGTCAAGTAACAATCATTTAGCAATACCGCTATGGTATATTTTATTAAAGAAAACAATGTAGATATAAATAAATAAAAGAATTTTGAAACATGTGAAATACATTACAATTTTTTGCCTACCAAATTCTTCTAGTTCATTGGTGCAAAAATTGTATCAAATTTCTTTACCTCATATTACATAGGCTAACCTTGTAGCATCTAAGTACAAAATCTCTAACGTGTGCAAATGGGTGAATGCAAGAAACACTTGTACTATTTTGTGTCACATCTTCAAATCAAAAGTCGTTGTGTGGTATAAGTTTTAGGGAAATGATGCAAACAACTTGAAACTCATATCAAAGTTGGGCGTATATGTGCCCAACGCGCTGCAATTTTTTGGATTTTTCCAAAATTCATTGTGGAGGAGAAAGTGAATTTCAAAAAAATGTCACAAATTCACTTTTGGAGGTTTCTAGTACTATGGAGTACCTTTTTTGAAGTCATTGAAGTTGTAACTTGGCATGCTTGTTTATATGAGTAAATTCCAACTTCTCAGGGAAGGGATTTTGAAAATATTGCTTCTAGTGCTGTGTGGAAGGCCCTAAAGTGTCATGACTTCCACTGTAATTTCGGAGAAACTGAGAAATCAAATTCAGTTTGTCATTGTGCGGATGCCCTCTTCAATGACTTAGGAGAAATGGCCATTTTTTTCCTTAATTTTTTAAAGTCATTCAGTATTTATGAAAAATCTAAATCTAAACTGGCATTTTCTACGAATTATGGCAGCCTGTGGCAGAACATAGTACTGGAGCGTAGTGAGTAGTAGTGCATAATACTGGTTCATGAAAAATTTCCTCTACTGTGACGTTCCTTTGCTGTGACGTTCCTAGTACTCACAGTACTCGTAGTACACGTAGTACTGGTCATGAAAAATACCAAAACGCAACAAATAGTACAAGTGTTTCTTGCATTCACCCAAATGTCAAGGGCAAAACTAAAATGTTTGGAGATTGCTAATGTTGTACTTCTAAAGCAAGACACAAGTAATCTCTAAATTATTGCAACTTCTTGATAGACATGCATTTAGGAACATTTGTCAAATCAATTTAGAAGCTTCTAACTTCAAATGTTCACCTAAAAATTAAATTTCTATTTTTTGTCAATTGAATTCTAGTATAATAGTTTAAATCAATGAAGTTATCAACATTAGATAATATATATACTAAATAAATTTTTTTATTTTTATTCGCATTTAAATTTCTAAATACTAGAACATATGAATCTTAACAAAGTAAAAACTTGATTGATTTCTAATTTATTATAAAGTATGGTCTACATCTATAAGAATTCATATATATGAAGAGAAGAATAATTCCAACCACTCTAAGTAGTTGGCATACATGACAAATCTATTTGTTTATGGTCCCACATTGAATTCCAAAAAGTCAATCCAAAAGTAACACCTAGACTACTTATCGCTCTAAAAAGGAAGACTTTATACTAACTAATTTTAATTAAGAGTCCATACCGGTATACATTTTATGATAGGGTAATTTCTTTATGCATCCCAAAATGTTCACACCACCCTTATGACTAACACATGAATGTCTTGCAAATATCATCAAGTAATTTGGGCCTTCTTTGTTCAATTTTTCACCCAACAAAGTGACAACATGTAGAATTGCACCATTGTGTTGGTTCTATGAATAGAACACCTTATAAAAATTACATTACAATGTCCAAAATCAAAATAATTATGCAACAATTCCATTGATAGTTTATAAGGTAAATTGGAACTTACTTGTGTTTGTAACACATCTTTGTGTCCTAAAATCCACAAACCATATCACAAGGAAAAACATATTTGAATTCCTTTTGTGGTTAAAATAACAAACTTAATTCCTAAAGTTCTTTCATATTTAGAGGCCCCAAATTGCTTCAAAATATTTGTATCCAAAGTAAAGCTAAAATTTGCATCTATATTTATTTTTCAGCAAATTGAACCATAAAATTCTTCAATTAACTTATTTGAGTACATCCTTTTCAAATTTTAGAGTGAATATCCCCACTAATTGAAGTTCAACATGCCCAAACTTTAAAAATATAGGCTTTTGTTTGCTAGTTCAAAATGTGAAGTTCAACAATTTTAGAAAAACAACAACATGAATGTCCCATAACTTGTGCAATTAGTAAATGCGTTGAGAAATGTGTTGAGAATACATATGTACTAAATTAACCAACAAAAATTTCATACTCATCTATAAGTAAAGTGGAAGTTAGGTGGTATACACAATGAAAGAAAAAACTAAATTGCAAACAAACTTCTACAAGAAATTGAGAATTACTAATCTTGATGATGATAATGTTCTAGTAAAGAAAAGGTATAATTTTTGTTGGATTTTATTACGACATTTCCAAAATTGAGGTCAGAAAATGACTTTATGTATTTTTCTTTACTTCCATTGCCCATAAAATAAGACTCCTTGTAACTTTTG
Source organism: Antitrichia curtipendula (assembly GCA_951230915.1). NCBI lineage: Eukaryota > Viridiplantae > Streptophyta > Bryopsida > Hypnales > Leucodontaceae > Antitrichia > Antitrichia curtipendula. Next base: position 7,277,059 of record OX579639.1, on the reverse strand, counting down.
CCTCATTATTTGGAATTTCATGGTTCGAATGTCAATACATTCTACTTGCAGCAAGCATCTGTCATGTTGTGTCAAAATTGGCTGAAAACACTTTTTAGGGTTTTGACCTTTCCCTCCCTGGTAGTACTTTAGAACCCAAAAAAATTCTTCATTCCCACCATAGAATTTTGGAAGGGGAATCATTGGGCGATTCTGAAATCCCCTTCTTCAGTGGACCAGCTCTGACAAGCCCCTTTTGGTTGGAAGAGAATGCACTGGAAGAATAAACCAATGAAACAGATGGGAAAGATAGCGAAGGGCGGGATTAGGGTTACGGACTAGGACGCTTTAGCTTTTGCTCGTGCTTTCCGGCTCTGCGGTTGCCACGGCTGTCTCTCTCTCTCTTTCTCTCTCCCGCGAACCCTGTTCTCTTTCATCCCAACACGGGACCCTTCAGTTTCTGCCTCTTCCAGGGGTTCTTCACACGGTGTCGTTAGAATTCCGGACACGGACGGAGAGCTCTACTTGAACTTCGTTAGTTCGCACTTGCTGTTTCAGAGATCGCGCCAGCGGGCCATGGGCGCCGCCGACTCTCGCACAGGTTCCATACCCCCGCTTCCTTGTGCTTTGCGCTGACCTAGGCCTCGTGCCGCATTTTCGAGCAGGCCTACTTAATGTCTGTCCTCTCTCTGTTCCCTGTCTGCCTGTTTTCTGTTGTGAAGTTTCCTGGATATGTTGCGACGGTATTTTTCCTTACTTTTTTTGTATTCGTATCGTTGTAGTCGGCGACGTCTAGTCTTTATGGGCTCGACACGCGAGTCTAAATTGTATCCTACCAGTTGTAATTTGTGTTCGTTTTTTTCCCGTGACAACTGGACACTGTGGACAGAGGTTTAGGTTTAGGAAATCGCTCAGACAGGTAGTCCTTGCATGAAGCTTTTCTTTGCTATCTTCTTCTGATATTTTGAGTACGATTAGGGTCAGTTGCGTCGTCTTTTTGTGGTGATGTTCGATGTGATCTTGCCACGCTGTGTGAGCGTATTGTGGAAATGTTTTCGCTCCGGAAGTTTGGTATGCTGACAGAGCAGGTGTTACGTATGTGATTGTTCGTCTGTGCAGATTTCGAGATCAGACTTCGGGGTTGACCCTTCCGGCAGTGACAAAGAAGTTATTCAGCGTGTTTCAATAGTAGGTTGTAGATTGCAACGAATTGCAGAGCGAGTTTTTCAGCAGACGAGTAAGAGCGGTTTCTTGATAGAGATATGCCATCAACATGGGCAGAGTCGCCACCCGAAATGGTGGCTACTGAGAATGGCAGTGGAGCCGGAGGAAGTGGTGGTCGTCCTGTTAGAGCATCGTACGTGCCTCCTCATTTGAGAAACCGTCCTCGGGGTGGTCCAGTAGCAGACGGTGTGGGCGCAGCGCCGATTGTGGATAACCAAGGTCCTCCCAGAGGCGCGCCAGGAGGTCGACCAGCTTGGGGGAACCCTAACGCAGTGGCGGTTGCTCCGCCTCAAGCGGAAGCCGGGGGTCCGGGCAAGTCCGTGAACGGGTCTGGTTGGGGTGCGAGCGGAGCGGTGAACCATTCCGCGAGTTGGGGCACTTCGAACGGTTCGGGCAGGAGCTACGGAGGAGGCGGTCGAGGGAACAGGGGAGGATGGGAGAGGGAGGCGAATCCTTTCGCGAACGACGAGCCGGTTTCGGAGACGATATTCGAAGCCGAGAACACGGGCATCAACTTCGACGCGTACGAGGACATTCCGGTGGAGACGAGCGGGAATAACGTCCCGCCTCCGGTGACCACGTTTGCCGAAATCGACTTGGGTCCGGCGTTGAACGAGAACATCCGTCGCTGCAAGTACACGAAGCCTACGCCTGTGCAGAAGTATGCGATCCCGATCAGTTTGCACGGTCGTGATCTGATGGCGTGCGCGCAGACTGGATCCGGGAAGACGGCGGCGTTCTGTTTCCCGATCATCGCCGGAATCATGAGGAACACTCCTCCCGGTCGTCCTCGCGGCGGAAGGAAGGCGATGCCTTTGGCTCTGATCCTGTCTCCTACAAGGGAGTTGTCTTGTCAGGTGTGCATCCGTTTTTTGTTTTTCATTGGCGTTCTGGATTGTTGTCGGGACCCTTGGTGTGTTCAGCGAGAGGGTTTGGAGGTTTGTGTTTCATGGGTGCCTCTGATGTCCCGATTGGCGTTCGAGGAATTATTTTCGCTGCTGGTTTCATGATGTCGTCGAGCTGTGGTGACGGGATTGTTCTGATTGTGCAGATCAGCGACGAAGCGAAGAAGTTCGCGTATCAGACGGGCATCAGAGTCGTGGTCGCTTACGGTGGCGCTCCGGTCCATAACCAGGTATGCAGGGTTTTCTCTGGCTGTTGTTGGCAAGTGCGATGGATGGAATGCTTGATTGAATTCACTGTTGACGTATCACTCCCCGACAATGTGCACTTCCTGATGATTTTATTGTGGGGCTTTCGTAGAAATGTGCGTTAGAAATGATATTGCCTTGAATGATCTGTTGTTTCTGGTCCTGAGAGAGACGGTCTTGCGGCCAGTTTAGCAGGCTCTGAGGAAGTTCTTCTTCAGGACCTGCGCAGGACCTCTAGGTTCTCGACTCTGCTGCTTAGAAAAGTTCGGTAAGAGCGATGCCTGTTTTCGGTTCGTTTACTGTTTTGTTGCGTTGTGTCTGCAGCTGAGGGAAATGGAAAGGGGAGTGGACATCCTTGTGGCGACCCCCGGTCGTTTGAGTGACCTGTTGGAGAGGGCTCGAGTATCCCTTCAAATGGTTCGCTACTTGGCCTTGGACGAGGCCGATCGAATGCTGGACATGGGTTTTGAGCCCCAGATTCGACGGATCGTGGAGCAGATGGATATGCCAGCTGCGGGTGATCGTCAGACCATGCTTTTCAGTGCCACATTCCCTCGCGAAATTCAGGTATTTGTCGATGTTGATGAGCCGATGAAAGCTTATTGTTCGATTTTGAGGTCAGTTAGTGTGGTTTGGGCCTGTGAGCGAATATCGCTGTATTTCAAGTAGGCAGCCCTGATTTGTTATAGTCTTTGTATCGTTTAGGCCTTTGCATCGTTGTGGTTTGGAGGTTTGAGTGTTCCCTTTTACTGGAGAGAGATCTGTGGAGTATGTTACGGTTGAGATTCCAAAACGTTGCGTGGACGGGTTCGCAACGTTGTGTTGGTGGTTCGCTTTGGTTCGAAGGTTTGTTGAGGGTCCAGGATGGGAGTTTGTTTCCTGGTTGTTCCGTACAGTTTATGTTGTGAGGAAGAAGTTGCGTTGGTGACCTTTATTTTGTTTGATATGTGTTGTTTCAGAGGTTGGCATCGGACTTTTTGTCGAACTACATTTTCCTTGCCGTAGGAAGAGTGGGTTCGAGCACGGATCTGATCGTGCAGCGCGTGGAATACGTGCAAGATGTGGACAAGCGCAGCATGCTGATGGATCTGATCCACGCTCAAAGCGCCTTGGCTCCTCCTGGTCAGCAGTCCTTGACGCTGGTCTTTGTGGAGACGAAGAAGGGAGCCGATGCTCTGGAGGATTGGCTTTGTCGCATGGGTTTCCCGGCGACCACGATTCATGGTGATCGCAGCCAGCAGGTATGTTGATGCGGCCTTCTCGAGTGTTTTGTCATGTTCTCTTTGAGTAGTTCTGTGAGGTGTTGATAAGCGTGAGTTCTGTTTTGGAAGTGTGAGCGAGGGCCGTAGGGCAGGTTCTTGAACAAGCAGTTGAGCTCCCTGTTCGATTCTGGAGGATCTTGTTGGAGGTCTATGATTGAGTTTTGGGTGACTTCGATATGTTGATGATGTCCCCAGCGTTCGTGCTTGAGAGTCTCTATTTTGGCGCTTCTAGGTCTTTTTTTGTTTGTGTCCTACCACTTTCCTTGCAATAGTGAATGAGGTCTTGGTTTTGGTCCGTTATTGGAGTGGCCTTGTCTGTAGGCTGCAATTGGATTTACTTTGTGATGCTAGGTTCTGAGTGTGTCGTGATGTTGATCCCAGGAGCGCGAACATGCTTTGAGATCGTTCCGTACGGGTGTGACTCCCATTTTGGTTGCGACGGACGTGGCCGCCCGAGGGTTGGACATTCCGCATGTGGCGCACGTGGTGAACTTCGATCTGCCGAGTGACATCGACGACTACGTGCATCGCATCGGTCGTACCGGTCGTGCTGGTAAGAGTGGCGTGGCGACGGCCTTCTTCAACGAGAAGGACCAGTCGCTAGCGCGTCCTCTGACTGAGCTGATGACGGAGTCGAACCAGGAGGTTCCCGGTTGGCTGACGAACTACGCGACGCGAGCCAGTTATGGAGGTGGCGGTCGCAACCGACGTTCGGGAGGTGGCGGATCCCGTTTCGGTGGTCGTGACTTCCGTCGCGAGGGCGGTCGAGGAGGAGGTGGCGGAGGCGGTCACCACGGTGGGTATGGCGGTGGTGGCGGCGGTGGCTATGGAGGTGGAGGTTATGGCGGGAGCAACAGTGCGTGGGATTAGATTTAGTTTTGTCTCCGACGTGCAAAGTTTAGATTTTAGTTGGTAAAATTTTGGTAGCTTCAGCCACAGTCCCTGGTCCGCTGGGAGTTCTGTGCACAGTTTTGCTCACAATTTCTTTCTCGGTTGTTTCGACATGATGAGTGCCTCCCCCCCCCCCCTTTTTTTTTCTTCGAGGTTGTTGATAGGCTGGTCGGCTCTTACTTGGCCGGGTGTATATTAGCGCTCAGTACTTTCGGTAGAGCTGAAGAGTCATGGATAGCCGGGGCCTGCATTTGTCATGGGGTTCTGTCCCGCAATTGTCTGCAAAATGTAGAAGAAGCTACATATGCAAAAGTACACTTGGTAACGAAATTTGTTCAAATTGCTTTCATTTATTCTGTTGGGCTTGGGTTATTACTGTTTGTCCTAATGGTTCGTGTGACGCTGTTTTAACAGAGTTAGTCTATTTTGAATTAGTGCAGGTTGTAGTATCTTCCGGAAACACAAAATATTGTCGTGTTCTCTAATTTTCTAGGTAGCGCTTATTGGAATATCCCTTGTACATTTATCACAATGGCATTTGTTCGATAACCAACTTGAGAAATGGTTGATCAGTTTGTGCCAATTTCCGCTCTCGTATCGAAGTGTCGTGTATGTCCTTTGAGAGTGGATATTTGCACAAATTGCTCAGCACGCTGTCTTGGAGTTACTGTATTGCTTGGAAGTGATAGAACACTTCGTGCTTGATGGAAGTGATGGGACACTGGAAACGATCCGATTTGAGGCTGCTGTTGATTTGAATGCTCAGGAAATGAAGTTCGAACTTTTGATGAGGAAACATTTTGAATAAGTTACATGTAGACCAAAAATGATGTTTCAAACATTTCAAGATTGGCAAGTGTATTTATCCAATTTCATTCCCACACTGACATGAATATTAACCCCTCATAATCCTTTGCATTTTTGAGTCCAATAAACACAGAAAAATGGTGACTTTTGGATGGCAAGATTTTTGGATGGAAACGTTTGTAAAAGTGAATGATGATTATATCTTAATAGAATCTTAATTTCATCTTTATACAAAACACATACAAAAAGTTCCAATTTGAAGTTCCTTACCATTTGTAAGATTATGTAATTGAAGTGTAAAGGGTTTTTTTAATTGGATGTTCATGGGTGTACTTCAATTTCAGAATTCAAGAAATATTAAGAGTATGTGGAATTTAGTTTACGTATTTTAGTATGATGTAGATGCTTGGTTTGAGAATTACTAAGCCTAAAATCTAAATTTGAATTGACTTTGTGGAATATTTATCTCTCTTGCATTATCATAATCTTTTTTGCAAGGAGTCAAACCATCAAGAAATAATCATAAATTCACCAAATTTTAAAAAAAGACTTGTTCCTAAGTCTAGTTGATTGTTGTAATAAAATAATACAAAGTGGAAGGAGGGTGGGGGGTCAAAACGGAATTTTTATAGCCTAATAAGTAATTTCTTGCCACTATAGTACATTCTACGAGCAATTGAAGTGCCATGGCCTCGTGTGCCCCAAAACTACCAAGTGAGAACTCTTCATTAGTCCTTCAATAATTACAAATATTGAATTTTTGAGGTTAAAACACTCGATAATTCAAAGAAAATGCATCCAAACTCACATGTGCAAGGAAGTTACATTTCAAGAATTGCAACAAAATTCTACATCTAAAATTTAATTTGTGTGCTTAGAAAAGCCAAGGTGTTTCAATTAACCCATAAAGTTCCTTTGGTTTTCTCAACTAAAAGTTATTTTGGTTTTCTTGACTGGATTATGTAGTTTTTGACATAGTTGGAGTTGTCCCACTTGCATGAAAATAAAATCAATTAATGTGGAATAGTAACCATATGATTTTGAAGTTACCTTGATAGAAAGAAGCTATACAATTTTCACCCTCTTATTCCATTGGATCGAGGAGATTAAAATGTTTGAACATGAAAGTAGTTTTATTTCATAGTTTTCTCACAATGAACTTCTCCACTCATAATTGTATAATGACTAGAGATTATTTTTTAGATTGACCAAAATGACTTTCCAATTTGACTTACCCCATATTATCCAATTTTTAGACTTGGATAAATAAGTGTGAAAGAGTTATGTAGTATTTACTTGTCAAGTGTTTTCATTCAATAATGAAAACTTAAAAAAATATTTTAGAACCTTTCAAAACCTAATATTCAAATCCAATTGGTCAATTTGAAGATATTTGTTTGTTAAACCACTTGGAAAAAAATTTGAATTTTTTTTTGAAAATCTTAGATTACATGTGTAAAACAATCATTTTTTTTTGGGAAATCTAATGAAAAATTCCATTCTTTAGGGGGGAATAAATATTTTTTAAAGTATTTTTTTCAACTCCAAGGCTTGCCTAAAACAAAATAAAATAAAAAATATAATTGCAAGGAATTTTACGGGCTAAACATTTTTTTTCTATCCATAGCTTGCTATTGATTAGGAGTGCTTAGTTTACATTTCAATGAATGGCTTCATTATATTGGTCATTTCTATTAACTATGGTAAACAATGAAAAGAGAGCCTCACTGGATCCAAAATGTACCAAGTAATTCGGTATAGCAAATTTAAGACAAAGTAAAAAATTTAGATTCAATCAATTCAATGATGATTTGTACATAAAAACTAACAACTTCCATTGAAACGGTTGTAGCATGTAGGGGGGTTGTTTGATGGAAGATGATGAAGACTAGGGAAGAGTATTACCATTGCAACACATTAGTTTGAATTCTAAATAGGCTCACAACCTATTATTGTTTTCACCTTCTATAACCTAAGGAAGTTAGGATTTGGCCTTGAATTGGGACTTGAAACATAGTGAAAACCAACCCTTATTTTAAACAGTGCATAATGCAAATTTAGTTGGAATGGTGAAGCTATTTATGTAGATGAAATATATAGAACTGGGATGAAAATCCCCTCAAACTATTCATTCAAATACATATTGGGATGAACGTGTATAAATGGAATGAAACATGAATAAAATTGGGATGAAAATTCCTTCACACATTCATCTCAAATTGTGGTAATGTCCCAAGATTTGTAGCACATCAACAATTGTTTGAGGAAAAAGGAATCCATCTCCATATAATCCCTTGAAAATGTTTTGAATTGTATATTGTTTTCTCAAAAAAAACTACACTCAAAGCTCATTTACACATACTCACAAGTGAGTCACTTTGGGGCAATGTCAACTTAATTAGTATTCCATATAAGATAGGCCAATTTTATAGTGAGTATTATGGACAAGTCACAAGTAAAGCTACACTAGTGAGCCTACCAAACTGCCTTCTAGGAACCTGCCAAAATCTTGTTCAAAAAATATTCTATTGCAAGGTATATTAATATGCCACAAGGCCATGCCAAACAAATGAAATCTAAAAATACTTTTATAGAATGGCTTGACTCATAAGTATGTGGAAATGAAAAGTTGGTGACAAGGGATATTGGTTAAGTCACTAGACTTACTCACGAGTATGTGGAAACGCCTTATCAACCTTTTATATTAACCCCTGAATGCCTTAGTCCTAATTACCTCAATTTCATCAAATTCATCATATAGAAAGTGTAGTTTTCAAAAAGTCAAGCATTGGTTTGGATGAATGAAAAGTTATATGGTAAAAAAAGTCCATGGAACCTCTCTATTTGTTGTCAAGAATTAGGACGTAGGAGTGCCAAGGTTTTAACTCCTAAATGTCCAAGGCCTTTTTTGAACTTCTAGAAATTTACTCTATTTTGAACAAAAGGCATTATTTTGATAAATCATATCAATTTTTTTTTAATTGTAATTGTGCAAATTCAAACTAGACATATTAGAAATCACACAAGAAAAAAAAAAAAAAAAAACTAAAAATTTAAATTTAAAAAAAAATAAATATATATATATATATGAATATATAATGGATTGAAAGATTATAATGTTTGATCATGTGAGTGTTAAAACTACAAAAGTGATTTAAAGTCTTTCAATCTTCTATTCACATGTCAAATCTAAAAAGTTGGTCACCAAAAAAATATGAGGATAAAGGGCCTAACATGCATAACCTCAATCAATTTATGGCTTTTCAAAATCTATTATATAATTTTCTTAAATGAATTTCTAATGTGATTTTTTCTCCAAGATCTAGTGTATTTGAGGCTCATTTCCAAAAGCCCTCAATACTACAGAAAAGTTAAGATTGCAATGGACACTTTTGCACAATCATTTTTAAAATTAGATTTTTGGTGCTAAAAATAGACTTCAAAAAGTTTTTTTCAAAAATATGAACTATTAAAAATAGCAACTTGATTAGATTTTATTTAACCCCTAAAGCCCCGAGGCCTTTTCTCCATCAAAACACACTCAAAACTGCCACTTCTATTGCAAAGAGCAAAAAACTATAAAAATTGTTATTTTTTGCATATCTAACCGTAGGATCTTATACTAGACTAGTATGAGAATGTGTGCAAGAAATTTCAGAAACTTTGACCAAATAGATTGCAAGATATTTGCATTCAAAGTGAAGAAAACAAGTTTTTTTGCACCTTGCTTGACTAGATTTTTGGGCTTTGAACCTATTTAACTTAAATTTTTTGTACTGTTGATTTTGATTTTCTAAGTTTATATATTGAATACTTTAGTTGAGAATCTAGGAAAAAAAATTCAAGAAAAAAACACTAAATTTTTACTCATTAAAAAATTGCTAAGTAGAAGTACGTTCAAGATTGAAGGAAAAATTAAATCGTTAATAGCTCTAAGACAAAATTGAAATACCATAATCCCAACGGTGAGATTGTTCTAGCAAGCAAATTCAACCTTGTCTAACAAATTGTTTTTGAAAATTGTAAAAATTTCATTCAAAAATGAATCTTAAAATTTATTTTTTCAAGAAGATGCTTAGATTGCCCAAAAAACTAAGATTGTCCATAACTTTTTCATTATTAGTCCAAATAGAATGAATCAAAGCTTCAAATGTAGACAAAAAGACATAGATTTTGCAAAAAATATTTAAGAAATTTATCTTGACTTTCTGTGATTTTTGTGCGCTGCCCGCCAGATTCTATTTTTGGCATAATTTTTTTTTCCGAGCACCAATTGAAATAAAAATTATATATCCACAAAGCTCTCGCAGAACCGCACAACCTCAAAAAATCCCAAAATATTTCTCTACAAATTGAGGTCATAGGAACCTACCCGGACCCAAATTGTCCCCTGAGGGGACAAACGGGGCTTTAGGGGTTAACTTCAAAATATTGTTGATACCAAAATTTGGTGCTTTGGATATTTAGGGGTTAATGTCACTCACATAGAAGTGCCTCTAGATATTGATATTTGAATATATATTGTCCAATCCAACAAGATATAGACATAACATTAGAGATTCTTCGGATATTGTACCCACCTTAGCAAGTTCATTTACTTTTATTATGATAAACATATTTAAGTGAAGTCTAAAGGAAAAAATTAAATAAAAACCAATATGAACAGCTTGTCTTTGTTCAATCTATACCTTAAGTTAGGGTGTTTGTTTGTTTATTACAATGAAATATTTTGGATTGTGCATCTCCCAGCCACGTTCTTGGTACTGTTAGAAAGCCCTTAGCAAGGAAGGGTGCATGAACTTTATTTTGTGGTGTTGACATACACGTGGAAGTTATTGAATTTCGAAGTTTTTATGAATTAAAAAAAACAAAAAAAGCTTTTACTTTTTCCATACATTAAACCTTGTTGTTTGTTTGTTTGTTTTGTTTTGTTTATTACAATGAAGTCTCTGGAATCATGCATCCCCCAGGCACGTTCATAGTACCATTGGAAAGCCCTCAATGAAGAGGGTGCATGGACTTTGTTTCATGGTGTTTAGATATGCAGTGTGAAAGTTATGGATTTTGAGCTATGGGCCAACAACATAAAGCTACACTAGTCTATACACCTTAATCCATAAATGCTGCTGAGGATGTTTTCTGGCCGATGAATGACAAAGAATCTCTCTCATGTAGGATAAAAGTGCAACTATTCATCCTCCTAATTTTGTGCAAAAAGAGAAGATCATCTACAGTAATTTGTCTTCCGATGAGTGCTTTTGCATTATTTTCATCCAACAATTCACACGGTGACAAAACATATGATTTCCACAGCTATGAGCCCGTCGTTTAACCCCTAAAACCCCGCTTGTCCCCTCGGGAGACAATTTGGGTCCGGGTAGGTTCCTATTGTCTCAATTTGAAGTGAATTTTTTTGATATTTTTAGAGGTTGTGTAGCCTTGCATGAGCTTTGTGGATATATAATTTTTGTTTCAATCGGATGCCGGATGAAAAAGTTATGGCACAATGAGCAAGAAATGGAGATTGGCGGGCAGCCCAAAAAAATTACAAAAAGTCAAAATAATTTTTTTTGAATTTTTTTCCTAAAAGATTATGTTCTTACCTATACATTAAGCTTTGATTCATTCTATTTGGACTAGGGATGAGAAAGTTATGGACAATCTTAGTTTTCGGGCAATTTAAGCATCTTCTTAAAAAAAAACTTTTTGTTCAACTTTGAATGCTAATATCTTCCAATCCGTACGGTGAAATTTGATGAAATTTTTACTACATGATCTCCGACAAGTTAAGTACAAGATTCTACGGTTAAATTCTCAAAAAATAAAAATAAATTTCCTTAAGTGAATATAACATAAGTGGTGGTTTTGTGTGGTTTTTGACAGAAAACACCCTCAGGGTTTTAGGGGTTAAGGGTTAAGTGAGGTTGTTTGTTTGCCACAACAAGGTTTCTCAAATTGTATGTCGCCCGGTCACGTGCATTGTTCTGTTAGAAAGCTCTCTACAAGCACGGGTGCACGGCCAAGGAGGATTGACCCCTGTTTTTTACCACTTCAGAAAACATTGAAATCTTTTATTTGCCGCATATGATAAAAATTTCAAATTCTGAATTCATATTTGAAATCAGAGGCCCCAAATTAGCTAGGAGGCATGATGAAATACAAAATTTAAACAGCACAAATTAGGGGGCAGTTTTTACATTTATCCTTTGATGGGGCAATACGGGGGTCAATCCTCCCTGGCCCGGGTGCACAACCTTTGTTTTGTAACACAGGGTGCGAAAGTTACGAATTTTATTTTTAGCTATTTTTGGACCTTAAATATAAATTATCCTAAATTGTGAATCTTTTGAGCATGACGAAAGCTGGGCCAACGTCATAGGGCTACGTTAGTCCTACCGTAGCACCTTCATTAGACTGAATAATTCTCGGTTCCGGACCTCCATAAGGCCATGCCACAAATGGAATCTAAAATACTTTTATAGAGTGGCTTGACTCATAGGTATGTGGAAATGAAAAGTTGGTGACAAGCGATGTTGGTTAAGTCACTAGACTTACTCACGAGTATGTGGAAACGCCTTATCAACCTTTTATTTACCCTCTTAACCCCTAAAGGACCAAGGCCATTTTTCTGCCAAAAAACACTCAAAACTGTCATTTCTATAGCAAAGAGTAAAAAAAATTGAAAATTATTTTCTTTTCACATCTAACCGTAGGATCTTCAGCCTAACTAGTATGAAAATGTATGGAAAAAATTTCAGAATTTTTGACCGCACAGATTGTAAGATATCTGCGTTTAAAGTGAAAAAAACAAGTTTTTCAGCACATTGCGGGACTAGATTTTATGACTTTGAACATTTTTAACTTAAATATTTTGCACTACAGAGTTTTGAGCGTTTAATCTTTATAGTGGAGAATTGAGTTGAGAGTCTAGGAAAAAAAAGAAAATTCAAAAAAACTTAATTTTCATTATTAAAAAAATTGTTAAGTAGAAGTAGGTACAAGATAGAAAGAAAATCTAAAATATTAATATCTTTTATATGGAATTAAAAAGCACTAATCCCAATGGTGAGATTGTTCTAGCAAAAAAGCTGAACCTTGTGGAACTTCTTTTTTTGAAAAATTATAAAAATTACATTCAGAAATGAATCCTACAAGTTATTTTTTCAGGAAGATGCTCTAAGTGCCCGAAAAACAAGCTTGTCCATAACATTCTCATAAAAAATCCAAATGAAATGAATCAAAGCTTTTCAGATAGACAAAAATATAACCTATAAGAAAAGAAAATTAGAAAAAAAAGAAAAAAAAAATTGCAAATTTTTTTTGCTGCCCCTCGAACACTGTTTTGAGCTTATTTGGGCATAACTTTTTTTCCTGGGCACCGATTGTGAAAAAAATTATATTCCCACAAAGCTAATCAGATTTTCTACCTCCAAAAAAAGTTTCAAAAAATCAGGAGAAAATTTCAGCTCGTAGGTACCTGCCCGAAAACCCATTTGTCCCCCGAACGGACAACGGACCTTTAGGGGTTAATGCCTCATTCCTATTTACCTCAATTTCATCAAATTTATCATGTAGAAAGTGTAGTTTAAAAAAGTCAAGCATTGGTTTGGATGAATGAGAAGTTATGTGGTAAAAAAAGTCCATGGAACCTCTCTATTTGTTGTCAAGAATTAGAACGTAGGAGTGCCAAGGTTTTAACTCCTAAATGCCCAAGGCCTTTTTTGATCTCCTAGGAATTTGTTCTAATTTGAACAAAAAACCATTATTAAAACTACGAAAGTGATTTAAAATCTTTCAATCTTCTTTTCACATGCCAATTCTAAAAAGTTGGTCACCAAAAAAATATGAGGATAAAGGGCCTAACATGCATAACCTCAATCAATTTATGGCTTTTCAAAATCTATTATATTGTTTTCTTCAATGAATCTCAAATGTGATTTTTTCTCTAAGATCTAGTGTATTTGAGGCTCATTTCCAAGAGCCCTCAACACTACGGAAAAGTCAAGATTGCAATGGATACCCTTGCACAAAATCTTGAATAGAAAAATCATAAACAATCATTTTTAAAATTAGATTTTTGGTGCTAAAATTAGACTTCAAAAAAGATTTTAAAAATAGAAACTTGATTAGGTTTTATTTAACTTCAAAATGTTGTTGACACCCAAATTTGGTGCTTTGGATATTTAAGGGTTAATGGCACTCACATAGAAGTGCCTCTAGATATTCATATTTGATTATATATTGTCCAATCCAATAAGATGTAGACATAACATTAGAGATTCTTTGGTATGTTTTACCCACATTAGCAAGTTCATTTATTTTTATTGTGATAAATATATTTAAGTGAAGTCTAAAGAAAAAAAATGAAATGATAAACAATATGAATAGCTTGTCTTTGTTCAATCCATACCTTAAGTTAGGCTCTTTGTTTGTTTATCATTTGGACCGTGCATCTCCCAACCACATTTTGGGTATTGTTGGAAAGCCCTCAGTGAAGAAGGGTGTATGAATTTTGTTTATTGGTGTTTGGATATACGGTGTGAAAGTTATGGATTTTGAGCTATGGGCCAACAACATAAAGCTACACTAGTCTATACACCTTAACCCCTAAAGGACCAGCGTGCGTTTTTTGGCAGTATAGAAAATTTGGGCAAGTACCTGTGACCAAAGATTTTGTATTTTTGGCTGAAATTTTAATAGAAGTTGTGCGCGAGGAGTGTCTTTCATATGCACTAAATTTCATTACATTTGGAAATACAAGTCAAAAGTTATGGCCTAATATGTTACTTTTTTTTCTCGATTGGGCAGTCCGGGCAGATCATAAAAAATCACTTTTTTCAGAAATAAAAATTTGAAATTGGTTTTCTAGAGTTATATATACGTGAGAAGCTTTTAATAATTCCATTTGGACCAATGAGTCAAAAGTTATGAGGAGTTTTAGTTTGCGGGCAATTATGGAATCTCTAATCTAAAATAAACTTTGAAGTCCTTTATTTTACTCAATTTTCAATATTTAAATAAATAAATAAAATCATAGGATGTAGATTGTTTATTACAACATTTTGACCATTGGAATTGGCATTTTCCAATTCCATATCTAAATTCTTAACAAATTTGTATTTTGAATCATTCTTTACTTTGCTCTACTTACTATTTTTTCCCTATATGTTGTACAATTCCAAATGGTGTGAAAATTTTTAAGCATGTAGCCAACTTGTCTAGGAAAAAGAATCCAAAGAAGCACCACCATTTTGGATATTTTTTGATAGAAAATTGAGCTTCTGAAGTGCAGCTGCCCGATTTTTCGCAGGGTCAAGAAAATGATTTCAGTGATTTTGAATGCTTATATCTTGCAATCCAGGCGGTGGAAATTTCTGAAATTCTTACCACATGTTCTCAAGTCAGCATATTACAAGATCCTACGATTACATGTGTCAAAAAAAGTTTTTTTTTTCAAAAATTTGATACTTGTACTAGAAATGGCAGTTCTTGAGCGTTTTCTTTGAAAACATAGTCTTGGAACTTTAGGGGCTAACCCATAAACGCCGCCAAGGACGTTTTCTGGCTGATGAATGACAAAGAATCTCTTTCCTGTAGGACAGAAGTGGAACTATTCATCCTCCCAATTTTGTGTGAAAAGGGAAGACCACGTACAATAGTTTGTCTTCCAATGAGTGCTTTTGCATTATTTTTTTTTGAGTTATTTTTAGACCTTAAATAAAATTATCCTAAATTGTGAATCTTTTGAGCATGACGAAAGCATGACGAAAGCTGGGCCAACGTCACAGGGCTACGTCAGTACCACCGTAGCACCTTCCGGACCAGTCTATCCAGCTTGTGGCTGACGAGCGAAGAGAGCGGTGGGAGATATTTTGGGAGATATTTGTGGATAGCTTTGGCGGTCCGTTTCCAGCCTCTCAGAGGACCCTCAGACTTGTGGTCCGCAACTGGCTGCCAAAAGGGCTGCCCCACCAGGCTTCTTTCTGGCTGCTCTGTCCTTCAGATGCCGCCTCTGCCGCTCCATGGGCTAAGGGCTCATCCGCAGGGGCTTTTTGTTTATTTATTTATTTTTATGCTCTTTGGGGCCAATCTGGCACCAGAAAAAAGATAATTTGGCTGAAAAATGACAACAAAGCGTGAGGGTGTTATTTTTGCTAGAAAACTCCAAATTAAATAAATAAATATTAGATGAAATAGTTAGATTGTGGATGAAAACAAAATTATGGACATGTGGTATGTGCTAAAATATGGGCCATTTTGTTAAAATGGCAAAATTCCTTAGCTTTGGTAGTTTTCATAGTTTAGAACAAGCAGTCTGGAATGTACAACGGTCCTAGATGTCTGAAATCTATATTTTTCCTGGATGTTCAAAATTTGCATTTGTCATAGATGTCACTTTTTACAATTCAGACTGTGTGGTCTAAAATCTATACTAGTCCAAGATTTTTGAAATCTATATTAGTATTAGATATTATCTTTACGGTTCAAATTGGGCGGTCTAAAAATGACACATGGAATATCGCCATTTTAACAAAATTCCCTACTAATGTGGTATTTTCTATCCAATGCGTGGATGAATGTTGAAATTTGGAACTCTGACCACTATAACATTTTATATCGCCACTTTGTCACTTCATAAAAAATGAAAAAAAAAAAAAGCCTTGCTCGTCAATCATTCAACTAGTGTCAACATTTCGGTGTCAAAAATCAACTTCACATAGACAATATTGACAAGCATAACATTGTTTACTAATGAGGTAGGCCAAGGTCCCTTTTACATCCTTGAAAAAGAGCCCTCTGCTGTGAACAAAATTGGCTTCTATAGCTCCTCAATCACCTCCAATTTCTTTAATTACTTCATAAGTCTTTCCCGAGTATCTAGCAAAGTATAATACCTTTCCAACATGGGGGAGGACCATTGCCTAGTTATACAATATATGGGGTTATAGGAATTTCAAGATTTTTCAAGGCAACAACATTTGTTGAATTTATCAAAACTTTCTTAGTATAACATTAAAGCAAGCTACAATACAAGAGACTCTATCCCTCTAGCAAAGGGAATGAAGTTGTAGGTGCACATTACAAAACTAGTACCTCTATTTTGGGGTTGCGTAGGCCTTAAAAATTCTATGGTCAATGACAACCCTTGCACACTTAGGCACACTTGTGCAATATACACCCACATAAGACCACCTTCTATAGCAATGACTCACATTTTCAAGTAAGGTACCTACTCAAACTTCTTCAAGCTTCCTCTTTTTTAATTTGAAGCCATTAAACTTTTAATATAGTTTGAAATAGCCTTTTTCATCTTGCACCATCCAAAAAATGACATATTGACTCATTATATCATTCCTCAACCCGGCACTCAAGCCACCCTTCACTACACTTATAATGAAATGAAGTGTTATGGTATCCAATCATGTAACTCACTCTACTTCTCATTTAGTTAGCAATTAGTATTCATGTTGAATATTGTTTTAGTGCAAGGTGAACTATCTCAATTTAGTTGACAAATTAATATTCATGTTGACATTTCATGTTAGTAACATTAATTATTTTTTTGCCATTCAGTTGGTTAGAATTTGTAATTAATGCTGCAAACACTAAATTTTATTATTTGTGTATTGTTTGAGTTGTTTGTGGTTCATATTCACTCTCTATGCCAGTGGCTCTCATTAGGGGTAGTCACACCTTCTTCACTCCGCACTTGGAGAATGGAGAATGGAGATGTGGCGGCTTAAGGTTGGCTTCATGTTGGCCCTCCGTGCTAGAATATTCTTAACTAGTTATATCTTCCGCACTCCTAGTCTTCACCTCCGGAGGTGAATAATGGGAGTGATGAAGACTTGTTCATTTAAGTATATTCTCCATCTTGCGTTGTACACCATCTTCATGTTCATCCTACGCTCCATGTCAAATGTTGGTCTCCGATTCTCCACTCTCGTTCTCCAAACAACTTTTGGGGGTGTCGCACCTTCTTCATCCACCGTGGCTCCCCATTGGTTCCTCCAAATCCTCATGAACTTGTCATTCTCCATTCTCCACTTGCCTGGGGAGAAGGTGTGACTACCGCTATTATATATAAGGTAGAACCACCCATTCCCAATCAGGGACCTAATTGCGATCAAATGTAAAGACAGTAATCATTTTAGAACTTAAATGTTCTTACACCATAGATAGCTTATGGTTTTGGTCAACAAACCATAAGCTATCTATGGTGTAAGAACATTTAAGTTCTAAAATGAATACGGTCTTTACATTTGATCGCAATTAGGTCCCTTATCGGGAATTGATCGGGAATGGGTGGTTCTACCTTATCAGTTAGATATTATTTCTTTCTCATCCATGGTCAATCAGATATTATTCCTTTCTATTCCCTTTTCTGATATTTTTCTCAAGGTCTATTTTTTTAATTTTTTTTCCTTTCTTGCACAACCAGACACGTCCAATTTGCTCTGTTTGACGTCCTTGTGGACTGCTGTTGACTGGGTTCCTGCACCCAAAGTCCTTTCACCCGGGGCCCACTAATTTAGTAAGCACAGTCATCTGATTGGACGGGGGAACGAAATCCTCGCCACTGATGGGGGTCACACCCTTGGAATAAAAACTAGGGCTGTTCACTTCTTGCTGCAACAAAAATGCCTTAAAAAAACAAAAAAACAACCTCCTATAATGGCACCCTCTAATCAGGGTTTCTTTTTAAGCAAATTTTTGTCAAAAAGGGATGCCAATTTTTTATAGGGAATGTTTGGAGAGATATTTTTTGTTTTCCAGTGGATGAAATCGCTAAATTGCTTACCAAATCTTGAGAGGATATCACTCTATTTTGGATGGATGTACACTCTATTGGATGAATAAACTCGTTTTCATCCATATATTGCAGATTACACCCATTTTCATGGATGTAAATAGATTCATCACTCTAGTGAAATCATCACCGCTTTCTGCACTGCCAGAAAAAATAAATGAAAACAGAAACCCTGCCTCCAATGAAACCAAAATATCGATTTAGCTGCAAGATTCCAGTACCGCAAAATCACCCACAGTGTGGGACAGAGCCCTGTCACTGTCTAGGAAAAAGACAAAAAAGAGTTTTCCCAAGCTTAACTTATTCGATGGCGGACTGCCGGAGTGGGGTCCCTGGCTCCGAGAGTTAGCGATTGCGGGGTTTTGCAAATGCGGTTCCAGAGTTTTCGTCATGTACAAATGTGCATTCACGATGATTCTTCTGCAGAAAAAATTTCCTTCTTACGGTTTCGGAGCTCCTTGACCGACCTCAACTGGTGCATCGACACCAACCTTCTTCCACTTCAAGCTGCAACTTGTGCGATCCTGTCTGTTGCTGCAATCAAATTTTCTTGCTCGCCCCAAGTGCCAGGCCAGGTAGCGACCATGATCTCGTCGCAAGTGGGCACCGTCTGAATCCTCTTCTTCATTGTTGTGGTGTTCAGGATTTCAATTTTCAGTAGCAAAGGCTCACCGATTTCAAGTGGTGAAGAAGGTTCTGGACTTTGTCCTCTTGAATGCCAAATTCTTCTGGGAGTTGTGTTGCGAGCGATTTTGTAGATCGGTCTGGTGAGGAAGGAAATGTCTGGTGCAATTGTTGCACTCTGTTCTTGCGTGTAGCGTGGCATGCAATCTCCCTTGTTGTCCTTGGTTTTCGAGTTGTGATCAAAGGTTGGATAAAGCGGTGGGCGATGCAATGCTGCCTGTTTTTCGTTTTAGGAAAAAGTTCCAGTTCCTTGATTGTGCTGCCGGGCATTATGCTTTGTAGAATCTGGAGGGTGGGCCGTGTGCAGTGCTGTGTTGCCTTGTTGCTGATGACTGCTGTTCTAGGTCTTGTATTGTTAAGTTTTTGAAGATGGGTGCATTTGTACCTCCCTTGAATGCATTGACAAGTTATGGTTTACCCCCCGCCCCGCCTCTGAAATCTCAGGACTTTAGGCCGTGAGAAAGAGTTGGCGTTTTTGGAAGCAAATATTAAATGAATCCTGCTGTTTCAGAGAAACTAGCTTTGTGTCGATTGAAAGTCGAGGGAGTACTTGAAATGCAATGAAACTCAAATCGGTCTCATGTTTTTCCTAACAGTTTTCAGTAGGTCATATGGAGCCCTTTCTTTTTGTCCCATTTTATTCATTCTGGACCAACACAAGTAATGCTTTTCACTGATTCTGGTCATAGAACATTCGGCTCAGCTGAATCATTGATTTTTCACAGCATGTTCAATCAAATTGCTCATTTTCCAACCATGATCTCTTGGTTAAAATGCTAGACCAACATTTTGAAGTGATATTTTTTTCATGTCTGGATTGCAGTTTGAAGTGTGCCAAGCAAGAGGGAGGGAAGACCTATGTCAAATCAGAGAAGCAGTCCCTCAGGAAAGGGATGGCATCCTCCTCAGGGGACCATTACCACGTCTCCTTCAGTGGGGCGCTTCGAGAATGAACCCGCAACGACGACGCTGTACACCAAAGGCTCCTCAGCCAAGTTCACCGATAATGACGGAAGGAATAGCATTGCCCCGTATAGCAACCATGGACAGCTCTCTCAGCAGCAGCCGCCGCCGTCATCGGGCATTGTAGGTCTAAGAAATGCTCCAAGTACTGAGAGAAAGGTATGTTTGCAACCACCAAACCCTAAACCCTAAACCCTAGTTTCTCTCAACCTACATTTCGTGCATCTCTTGCAGAAATTTGACCCACTGACATTTCTGCAATTAGTCTAACAGACTGACTTGTCGCTCTTATAATTTAGGATGCCAATTGGGGAGGCCATGAGACCAACAGGCAGCAAGTGTGTCCATTGCTTGCTTCATATTGCTTTCATATCAGGATTTGCTTCTCAGAGTATCTTGTGAGCTGCTTGAGCATGTTGAGTAAGTGCATCTTGCTGTATAACCCCACCCCACCCTTTTGTATTACAACTTCTTCACCGACACAGAACGTTCTCAGTTCACATTAATTGTGCGATGGTATCTTGTGTGCAGATTGAGGGGAGTCAGTTATTGGATATTTGTTGTTTGTAATCCAAACACTCCATAGTTTTGAGCACACGTGTGGTTTGGTTGTTTGGCAGCCCGTGAAGTCAGGAAAGCGTAATACTTTCAATGAATGGTGATGTTGACGACCGACATTCTCACCTGTAACTGATGAAAATCCTCTTGAGGTGAGAGCCAAGGCTAAATTGTTGGCGCCTTTTGCATTAAAGTATTGAAACAGTATTCCTATCTAGAGAGCAGCATTAATTGTCGTTTTTGTTTCTACTGCATTTCAACTGGGTGTATGTATATCAGATTATATGAGGATTGCAGCACATTAGAGTGTGAATTGAAATATATTTCTCTATGCAGGCAGAGTTGCTGATGGAATCTGAGTTACAAGGGTAGCAGTACAAGTTAAGCTGAAGTGATGCTGCGCTAGTGACGTATTACTAATTAATCAAAGTATGAATTCTACAGAGGAATCTTCTGGATTCTATATAGACCTCTGTTTTTTTTTCCACTTTTTTTGACACGACTGTAGCTGCAAACGAAGTTCAAGTTCAAGTTACCTCCTACTTGAATCCCTTAAGATTCCATGAGTCAGGAGTCGTGCTTTTGTAAATTTATTTTATCAATCTGTTACTGAGCAAGGCAGTGTGTCAGGCTCTTGCAAGTAAATTTAATTTAGTTGGTAATGCATTGGGAGGCCAGCTTATGATCCATGAGGAAGTCTGCGATATTTGTGAATTAAGTGATGTTTGTGTTAAGCTTAACTCCCTATGATCAATCTCCCTACAATGGTGTTTTACTTGCTTGAAACAATTTGATTTCATCGAACAACATTTTGAATGCTCTAAGTGTAAAATCATTTCATAGGTGTAAGAATAGAATGAAAGATATGGTTTCCTTTCATTGATAGAAGTAAAATGGAAGTAAAGGAGAGTTCATGCCACAAATTTCATGTAAAACGATCTGAAAGAAAAGAAAAAGAAAGTAAATTAACCCATATATGACACCTTGGGCATTTTATGGTAGGACAAAAGTGCAACTATTCATCCTTGGAATTTTGTTGTGAAAAAGGGAAGGTCTTTTACAATAGTTTGACTTCCAATGAATGCTTTTGCATTGTTTTAAGCCAATAATTCTCACAGTATCGAAAGGGATGATTTCCACAATCATTGGTCCATCCTTTACGGGTTAAACTAGGGCTTTAATTCCTTTAGAACT
This sequence comes from Antitrichia curtipendula, assembly GCA_951230915.1. Classification (NCBI taxonomy): domain Eukaryota; kingdom Viridiplantae; phylum Streptophyta; class Bryopsida; order Hypnales; family Leucodontaceae; genus Antitrichia; species Antitrichia curtipendula. The sequence continues at coordinate 7,255,535 of OX579639.1, read as the reverse complement.
AGGCATTTTTAATAATGAAAAAAATGGATGCATGCAAATATGCCTCATGAACACATAATCTTGATTATTCCATTCATCTAATTGTTTGCAAATTCTTGTGTACGTTTTCTAACAATTTTACAATAGTGGTAGTCACAGCTTGTTCACCGTGATGGTGAACAATGAACAATGAACAATGGAAAGTGCTTTGAGGGGCCAATGAGAAGTGACGAATATTGAACAAGCCGTGACCACCCTTTTTGTTCAAATGTTGAGAATGAACAATGGAGGATGGATAATGGTGAGATGGACGGATGTAATTGAAAGTTAAGAGAACAAAGGAATAATTTTAGCGGAACATTGATTGTTCACTCCCAACATCCACCTCTGGAGGTGGATGTTGGAAGTGAACAATCAATGTTCCGCTATGAATATTCCGTCGAAAGCAAGCCAACCCTACGCCGCCACCACTTCAATGTTCATTGTTCACCATCACGGTGAACAAGCTGTGACTACCACTAATATAGATTTTCAATAGGTTGTTGTGCAAATATTTTATAGTTCAAAGGTTATAAGAGTGTTTCATTTCAGTAAACAACTTTATCAATTCAGAAATGACTATTCAAAAATGACTATTCCATGACAACTTGAATCAACAAGTAAGAAAAAACTTTTAAAAATTTATTGTAATTAGAAATTAATATTTTTAACTTAAAAAATTATTCTTGTGGAAATTACAAAAGTCATTGATTTTAGAAGGAATTTCAAATTTATGGTTAAATTTTTTACTAATTAATATTGGTTTGTGTATTCTATTTAGTAGTAGATTCAACCCTGTGGATCGTATTTTATAATTTTCTTAAAAATTGGTCATTAAATTATATTCTTAAGATTTTTTTTATAATATGTCTTTGTAAATTTTGCAAATTTGAACTAGCTCTAGTTTCTAACCACTGAATGACCTAGTGATAGTCCAAAGTTCAAAAAATTGTGAAGAGATATTATTATAATAAAATTTAGATTAATAATTTAATGATGACTTTCAAACACTAGTTAGAAAATATAATCCATTCATCATATTTATATGGTAAAATCAACTTCTGTACTAACCAACATTTTTCAATAAATTTAAAACCTATATAGAAAATTTGGTTCTAAAGTTGATTATAGGTTAAATATTTATAATTTTTAAATTATTTTATTTTATTTCAATCGTTAAATTTTGATTTGGATGATTTTTCAATAAAAAATTAATTATTAATTTATTCAAGTTGTTTTTGAAGGGTCATTTTTGAACTAAAAATGAATTTTTTTGAGGTCAAAAAATTGAACTATAGAAAAGTTGCAAAGAAAAATTATAAAAATCTATACCTTGAAAATGTAAGAGAATTAATACATGAATAATTAACAAATGTTTCTAGGCAATGTGATGTTTTCACATAGAATGCTAACCCCTAAAGGACCAAGGGTGTTTGAGCATAGTCCTTGTTTTCTTCACTAGCTCTTGTAACAAGCATAATTCCTCATTTATGTGGAATAATTTTGATGACCTCCATTCTTGAAATAAAACAAGACTTATTTAGCTTTCTTATTAAAAATAGATCAATAAAATTGCAATTTTTTTGAGAAAATTCCATTGTTGACAAGATTGATGAAAGATGTGGGAGCCCGGAAAGTAAGATAAGTCTTGATTAGTGAGGAAAGTAGAGGAAGGAGTTAATAGGGGTATAATTTTTTGGTTTATCTAAGAGTAATCTAAACACCTTACCACAATTAACGTTCCATACTAATAGAGTAATGGTAGATAGATAATTAGGTTAAGACTAGTAGGTAAAGTTTCTTGTTCTTATTGAGAACCGGAATCGGATTGAGATCCGAGATCGTTCCAAATACCGGGGCCGGGTTTCAAAATATAACGGGAGGTATCTTTTGGGGAGTTACCATTCGGGAGAAGAGAAGTTGCCTAGTCAGTTAGCAAAGGAGGAGAGCAAATCCAAATCCGGATCTGAATCCAAGTCCCAACTCGACTTGGAAGAGGAAGAGGAATCTGACTTGGCCCTGATTTCTCCGTCCAGCTTTAAGGGGAAGACTTCAGCTAAGGGTAAGACAACTAAGCCTTCAACCAATAGAAAACAATCACTAAGAAAGGGCGTCTCCAAAACCGAGGGACCTTCTCTAAAGAAAGGTAGAAAGTAGAAGTAGAAGTATGATTTCTTAGGATAAGCCTAGGAATAGTAGGCGGAAAGTACAATAAAATAAAGTAGAGTTCAATTAACTTAATTATAGGAAAGTTTAGTTCAGTTAAGTGAAGGAAAGTTAAAGCTTTTGAGTGTTAGAAAGTTAGTTGACAGCTACTTTTTGAGATGCATGCACCTAGACGTGAGTTTCTATGATTTTAGGATCTAAAGATCCACCTTTTGCGGATTGTCTTGTAGTTAGACAGTTAGTTTGGAAGGATAAGGAATGATCCTAGTCCTCTCCTTTTTGATCCTTGGGCCTTTTAGGATTCCTTGGGATTAGTATTTAAGGGTTGGAAATTAGTTTCAACTCCGGGCGTTTTCATATTCTTGTTTTCCTATTCAATTTTTGCAAAGAGAGCTTGGGTTTCACCTTCATGAGTATTGGTCTGAAAAGTCTTGGTCTTGTGTTGAGGAGTTAGGCAGTGTTTTGACCATTGCTAGTTCAAGTAGTTTGGTAGTGAAAGCTTAAAGAAGAGGAGAATTAGTCCCCGGATTCCTTCCGGATCCGCGTCCGAGAGTATTGAGGATTGGTTTTGTAAACCCTTGTGTATTCGGAGGGAATTCCATCTGCTGATGTTTCTTGGAGAGTCTTCTGAGCAAGATAGCCATTCTTAGGTTAGGTGAGTCCTTGAGAGGAAGGGCAAATGTTAGCTGACGTCTGAGAGGTCTTGTTGCAACCGGAAGAGAGGAACTGGAAGGTAGGAGGAATCTCCTAGTTAATAAGGTGCCACATCCCACTGTTTGGATTGCATCCGGATGAGTCTGTCATTGTAGTTATGTAGAGATTGTAGGGGTTTCTTGAGTGACCTCCTGGCGTGTATTAGTTTTCGGGTTAGTTGTGAGGAAGAACTTGCGTCCCATCCTTTTCTGTCCTTTTGTTATTTTCCTTTTTAGTGAAATCTTCAGTCACTCTAATCATCTGGAAGGTAGGATTTACGCGTCCTTCCTTAACATAAAAGCGGACCTCTCCGTATACGAGGCTAAACTTCTACTTTCGGTTACTAATAGTTCCGGATCCTTTTTGCTTTGGTTTGGTTTTCCGGATCCCATTCCGGTAATTTTGAGGAAGCTGCAGTTAAAGTCCTTTGGGAACGATACACGGGTCATCTTGGGTGTTTTGTCATTTAGAACACCTAAAGGTAGGATTTGTGCTTCTTTGTGCTACGACAAAAGATGTTTGGTTAAGGAGTACTTTATATGTACGTTTAAATCAAAATGTTGAAATCAGAATGCTCAAAAGTGCTCCAAATATTTTGGGTTTTTTTCCACATGTGCATATTATTATAATATTGATGAGTAATTCTTTTTTCAAATCATTTTGAGGTGTAGAATAAGAAATACGAGAATGAGAAGTAATGGCCTACAACGCCGTTTCCATTCTCAAAAAAATCAACAAAAATTGCACACTCAGTCATTTCTCAATCGGATTGCACCAACAAATTCAGTAGAGAAAATCATCTAGGGTCATTTTCTTGTTTACAGACTATTAGTGAAATTCACATATAAAAAAATTTACAATGTAGAAGCCATGTGTTGGCCTTATGGTCCTTTAGAGGTTAAGATTCTATATGCTTGGGACATTGTTGCATTCATCTATTGTTTAAAATTTTACATTTGAAATAGGGGCCTCAAAAGGAACACCAAATCAGTGTGGACCATCAATGCAAATAAAAATAATAATTTTCTCTCTTGAAAATAAATTATCTAAAAAAAATTTAACTTTGCAATTTGACGTGGCTCTTGAATGTTTGGTCTTTAACAAGTAAAATAGTTAAGCCTCAAAACAACTTTTTGTGACAACCAATATACAAACAAACAAAAATAATCTTGATAGATAATAGACTAGTCTAACTATATGTACCATAATATTTGGTCAAGCCAAAATAGAATCCCAACTCTTTTTCAAAGTCCCCACTCTTTGGCTCCAAAATATTCAAAACAAATTGTTATGTACCAAGCCATGTGGATATTTGTAAGTAAATTGGGACTTGAAGTTTGGAACTAAGTGTAAGACTACAAAAACTAATTTCTTAGCTTTCAACCAATCAAAATTTGAGAATTCAATATAACATAGTGACCCTAAGAATTTAGTCCAGTTGTAGATTTTATGATATTATCCATGTTCTTGACTCAAAAATAATCATACTACCTTCAACAAACTCTTCATTCATAATGGTCTTCAAACTAGTGTTATGATTATGATGTTTTTTTTGTGTCTAGTATTAAAACATCAATGTGGTGAATATCTACTAGTAAGGTAGGCAAATCCGTACTTGCTCCTTCAAAGAAGTTAGGTATTAAGGTAGACATGCCTATGACAATCAAATGAGTGTTTTGCCTTGTTACAATTGGTAAATAATTTAGATTTTTTCCTAAGCAAATACAATTGTGAGAAGTGAGGAGAGCAATTTATTTATTTATTTTGACAAAGTATGAATTTCTCATGAATTTTTGAAGTGTGCTACTTGATTGGCCCCAAAGAGTTTGTTGACTACCTCGAAACCAACCAAAAGTGTATGCATGATGGCCATCCTACCACCTAAAGCAGCGACAATATTTCAAAACATGACCACAAGATGAAGGAATAAAAAAATCACTTGCTTTGATGAATTTACATTGAAAAGGTAGAAGTTTCTAAAGCATTCACTAATAAATCCATCACCATTACTTAAGGCATTGATTTTGGCTACTAAATCATGATTGTTTCACTTATTCTAGATTGACCCACCATAACATGAATTTAATTTATATTTGCTCTTTGATTGACCGATGCAAATCTCCTTGGTGAACTCAAAGAGGACAGAGGAATGGTGTGCAAATTGTTGTTGATTGTATCGCCCTTTCTGTCTCTACAAATTTTCTACTTCTTTTATGATTCTTTTGTTAGCTTTAATTTCTTCTTTTTGGTATAAGGTGGGAGGCTCAAAAATGGCACATCTGAGGGATGTTCCGCCTTTTTGTGTATTTTATTGTACGTAAATAATTTTAGCTCATTTTTCAGACAAAGAGAAATAGATGAGGAATCTAACCCAAGTGGTTTCGTATTTTTCCAAGCCTTTTTGAATTACTTATGAATTTTCAAACGAGTTGGGTCACAGGTCCCTATTTATGACCCTAGGTCTTCTATAAACGGTTCACTTGCAATTGCAGTTCTAAAGAAAGATGGGGAAAGCAAAGCAAATGATTGGTTCTTGCAGTTGATAATATTTTTTTCCTTGATTCATACAATGATTATACATGTCAATTTTAGAACCAACTCATATCCATTTCACAGCCATTTATAGGTTCCGTTCTTAATGCCCGTTCCATTTCAAAGCCTCCTACCTTAGCACACAAGTAATCATCACTTGTCATAACAATCTAAGGTGAACCAGCCTATTCCCGTCAGCTTCCTATTTTCGACATCTGACTTTTGGCCCCATTACCACCCTGAAACTCATCTAAGTCCATCTATTTTTCTGACAAAATCAGCTCATTAATTCAGCTTGGGTAACGTGTCTACCATTGATTGGAGGATATCCAAGTACTCAAAGATACAATCTATGGCGGTAATGGGTTGTTGATCTGACTTTTATAAATTAATCCATGGGCGGATTTGTAATTTCAGGGCAGTCAACTTCAAAAATTCATAGAAATTTCAATTTTCATCAGAAAATTATAATTCCACTTGGGTTTGATTTGTGAAACATGCATACACCTTTGAAAAATAGGTGCCCCCATTGAAGTTGACTCCAACATAGTCAGATCGCAAATCAGGGTGGTAATAGGCTTGTCTACCTTATATAAGGTGAAAACACCCATTCCCGTCCTTGTACCTTGCCATGGACCCTAGACTCACCCAATTATGTCCCTAGACTTTAGTTAATCCGTCAGCCAAATGCTTGGCTTTAATTGGCTGACATATTTGAAGGACACTTACCAATATCTGACTGGCTTAAGAGCTGATTTCCGCAGGGTTCAGTTTTGGGTGCACCTACATGATGGTTCCAGTGATCTAGAGACCCACAACTTTGAAAAATCATAGAAATTACATATGACATCCGAAAATTCTAATTTTTTTTTGGAAAATTCATGATTTTCTCTCGCTAACATCAGAGTTTTTTTATTTTTTTGAAATGATGCCTCCAAGTATGCTGAATTCCTTAAAGTGACGGTTTTGGGTGCTTCCACCTTATAAGTAGAATAATCAATGCTGGGGTCCTTAATTACCACGCCACCTGCTTGAAGATTCATGGACACGCAACAACTCAAAAGAAATTTTGGGGTCTTTATGCAAGACTGCTTTGCATTTGGAGTGCCTGTTCCATCGCCCAACGTCTGCCTCGTCACTTCCGAAATTGGAGGAGCCCCCAACGTTGGACTTTGCCTAATTTTTGACACCCCCCCCCCCCCCAAAAAAAAAAAAAAAAGGCTCTCTTTTGGTTGCGACTGTAGCCAATTTTGTCCTCAAGGAGCTCTTGCGTACTGGCATAGTCATTTCGTACTGGGATTGTGTCACTATCCTTCTCACTGTCGGAATTCCCCTGTTCTGTTGCTCAACTGCTTTGTCGTCATGGTCCTTGATCATTGTTGCATGTTTTTATTTTGTAGATGCCGTAGAAGTGTACATTGGATTGATTGTCTAGCCTATTAGGGATACTTGACAAGGTCATTGCTCGACTCTTGGCCACATTCCCATTCCTTGCGACATCGCCTTGCAGGATGCTAAATCGTCCATTCGAAGGTGGGCCTGCTCGACATGGCCCTGGTCTCAACCACAAGACCCGGTCGAGCACGCCGGTGACAAGACCATGACCTGCAAGACCACGCCCCCAACAAAACTAAAGATGACAACGACCATCCACGTCTTTTGCAAGGGGGGCACCTTTAGGGTTTTGAATAGGAGGTTGGGATTTTAGGGTTTTCATATAACTATGAGTGGTTGAGCTTCTATTCATTCTTATTTAGATATTCCACATGTTTTGGTTTATCTCTACCCCCACCCCCCATTTGTATAAAGAGCTTGTCTTTTCATCTCTAATCACATAAAGTAGGCAACTTTTGAAGCAAAGTGAGTTAAATGTGGCATCATGCCACGTCATCAGCATGGACCCATTTCAAATGGAGGATTTAACCCCTAAATGACGGACCTATAACCACTGATTTCAGGCCTCAGTGCCTATCACTCAATTTGCTGCCATTTTGCAACTAGATATGTATGAAAAGAATTTAATTTATTTTTCAAAGATGAAATTACATGTTTTCTTTACTTCACAAAAAATTTAGATTTTTTTGTGGAAAACTGATTTTTTTGAGAATTTTTGAAGAAAAAGAGAAGAAAAATCACATCAAATAGAAAATTATTTCAAAAAAACTGAAAATTTCACCATGTGTGTATATTACAATGACAAACATCATGGTGTAAACTCAATTTCCGTCTCATTCTATAATTAGAAACTAATAGACTTTGAAAATACACCCAAAGTTCAAATTGCAATAAAATGTGCAGTATTAAGAATTTTTTCAAAATTCAAATTGGAGAAGAAACTAGATTAGATGACCTTCATTTTTTTAGTTGGGCTCAAACTCAAAAAATATCATTTTTGTGGAGAAATTTCAGACTTAGAGCAAGGAACAACAACTTCCCAAAATATACTAAAATAGCATATTTTGTGATCCGTTTTTTTTTAATAACTTCTCATTTATGTGAAGATAGACACTTGCATGACTACAAATTCAATTATATACTCTTTGTAATCCACCATGGAGGGTGAGCAAAAATGAAATGGATGAAAAAAAGTTTCCAAGCAATGTTATAGATGACTGCACAGTCATCCAAACGCCAAAAATTGGCGTCCTCGGCGTTCCAGGGTTAACCTTCTATAGAGAAGGACAATGTCTAAACAACTTCCAAATTTTTTTTGAAGTTTGTATGGAGCAAGTTGAACTTTATGAATTGAATGTGAGTTGGATTTCTATAAATTAGGCAATCCTTAAATGCATGAAGTTTTTTGGGGCAAATTAGGTCAATAATTTTCCAAAAATTTGAACACCCTTCTAATTATTCTTTTTTTGGCCAAGTTGCTAAGTTAATTGTAGCTTGTAGGTTAATTTGGAACTTAATTTGGATGCTTCTAAGATAGGAGGTTCAAACTACTTTCGGGAATTTAGAACTGCCCACCCCTAAAATGTACACGATTTGAACAAGCTGTTTTTCCATAGCCTTTACTGATGTACAAATAATGTACATTTTAGGGATGGCCGGGTAGGCGGTTTAGAAGCCCTGTGCCAATTCAATTTCAAAATTTCATAATTAATTCCACAAAGCTCCAAAAAATATGAAACGACTTGGGTTAGATGCCAATTTCACTTCTCTTCCAAGGAAAATTTACTGAAAAATATTTCAAAAAGTTTTCACTCCCCAAAATTCAATTCCATCCCTTAGGTGGTCGATTTATGGACCTACTACCTTAGCTACTACCTTAGCTACAATTAACCTAGCGCCTTTCATCGACCAGCACATGCAATGCTCTTCACTGATCATGCCGCTACAAATTTTACCATGTTCTCAATTCCGTAATATCACTCCAATTGGCCCTTTTTTCACCATGAAATCACAGTCCTGAAGAGGGTTTTAGGGTTTAGCATCTGCATTGTCAACACAGCAGCAGCAAATGAAGGACATCCCAATCTCGCAGCCTATTCGTGTGCTGCGGATCACGAATGATTCTCGCGAGCTGGATGGCATTTCGCAAAGCGGAAATTAGTTTTCAAAGCCTCTTGCGATCAATCTGCGACATCGGGAACCTCTGTCTCTTCACTCATCCACCGAGGTACAGTTCCTCACCACACGTTTGTATGTGAAATGGTTCCCGATTGAATTCATGAAGTTATTTCAGAATGGTAGCATTTGCAGGAGCCTCACGGAAAAAAAAAACTAGTTTTTGTGTTAGGAAATAAGAAACCTGGCGGGGTCAAATCGCTTGGATTTTCTGGGATGGATGAGATTCCCCGAAATCTGGGTTTACAGGTTTACGTGCTTGGAGGTGAAGCTCATCGGTCTACATTTTGAAGAGAGATGCTTGAGTTCTGCATTGAATGGGAAGAATGCTTGGTGTCGAATGCTTTTCTTTATCAGAGTGGAGAGTTAAGGTTGGCCTGCTCATGAGAACGTGGTCCGTTTAGTACGTGAAAGCCCAGTTATAGAACCGAATTGTTGCAGCTAGAGGCTTCTTGAGGTTGCGTTCGTTTATTGGTGATGTGATCAGATATCCGAACTGGCAAGAAAGTAGGTTTGCAACCGCGTTTGGTTTATGACAATCTTTCAATCTACAGAGATTTGTACATTTCTACGGGAAGAAAAAAACGAATTTGTAATGTAGAGGATGCCATTTGCGTCACACTAAGCAATCTGGCGTATTTAGAAGTGTGATTTTTGCGAGATGTACATAGCCGTGGAGAGATCTTTGCGTCACACTAAGCAATCTGGCGTATTTAGAAGTGTGATTTTTGCGAGATGTACATAGCTGTGGAGAGATCTTTGGGTACGAGGGCCAAATCTATTGAGCTAAAAGTGTGTGTATGAATTTCGGATGGAATCATTCAAAGTGGGATGTTGTGAACTACTATAAGTGGCAGTAGACAACCCCATTCCCATCCAAAGATGAGTGCCCAAGGACGTTTAGCCATGTCATGCTAATAAGATGAAGCAAGTGTGAGAATAGATGACTTGCAATTGGTAACAGCGGTCAGTATAGGAGGCGGGATCAGGGTTTTTGTATCCTTTAGTCTCTTTTCCTCACAAAAGAGAAAGCACCTTTTTCAGTCGGGTTTTGCCTTGGAATCTGATTGTACAACATGTGATGTATTACTTTTACTTTCATATGTACTTGAAGGGACCAACAAACACCTCAATTTTAGAACCAGCACTTTAAACTTTGATGGCCAGACTAGTTATTATTATAATTTCTTTACTATTGGGGAGGGTTTCAGTTATGTGATGTGATGATGTGATGTGTTGGCAAAACCGAATTGCCTGAAACTGATTCGCATGTTTTCAGAGGACATGGCCTGATCTAGCTCGACAATCATCATGTCAACAAGTGAGGAATCATCGAAGGCGGAGGTTAATATTCGAATTCTTTCTCCTGTTAGAAGAAGCGAAAGCACAGAAACAAGGCTATTGAGCCGGCAATCTAGTAGCAGAATCGCCCGTCCTTCGAACGAGGTCTCTCTTATAACTGGCAGCAAGCTGAGTAACTGGTGGGTATGGGGTGGCTCAAGATATTCGGGCATGGTCTGCATGGTGATCTCATCTGTTGCATACAGCTTTATGGGGCTCTTTGTGAAGCTGCTATCTGGTGCGCGCATTCCCAAGAAATCTCACATACTTCTTTCTTGTAGTTTCTTTGCCAACTCTTTATCACCTTTGGCGACATCTGTCTACATACTTGGTGGATAAGTCATTGATTATGCGTACCAAATTTGAGCCTATATTCACTAAAGCATTCTAAAAGTACATCTTCAAATTTCATGTGGTGATACTTGATTCTTTTGGTTGCGTTTGTATGAATCGGATTGTAAATGTTCGACATGTATCAATAGTTATGATAGCATAATTTGTCAATCTAATCAAGCCATGCTCGCTGGGTTTTGCGGCTTTTAATGTGTTGGCGAACTTCTCCAGTGAGCGGAGTGCCATCATCAGAAACGGTGATGTGCCGCTGCACTGTCGTAGCAGTTTTGGCTGGGGCAGGACTAAAGAGGATGGGACATCGATTACTCGGCAGCTCTAAAGTGAGGCACCTAGTGTTAGCTCGAGCTGTAGTGGGTTACTTTGCCCTATCCACTTATTTCTACAGGTGATATTTCTGATCACATCAATAACACTAGATCAAATTATCAAGCTCTTATAAAGACCGTGACCTGAGTTGCGGCAGTGTGATATGCAGTAACTTATATTTCGTCTGCGTCCTTACCCTGTTTGGGAATCCGATTCTTGCTTGACACTTGATCATTAGGATTCCTGGTGAGTCACTTATGGTGAGAGAGTTCTACCCTATGAGCTGGTTTGGTACTCTCTGAAACTGTGATGCTGTCGGTGGCTATTCAGTAATTTGGTTGGACTTATTGCACACTTTGCATGATTCGTGTTTTTAATCCTTGAGAAAGAGAACATGAGCCTATGCACTTGTTTGAAAGGTGTGCAGCATTCAAGTGTTACCTTTGCGAGATGCAACAGTGCTCAACTTTACAATGCCCATCTTCACGGCAATTTTGGCAGCTCTTATACTGAATGAACGCTGGGGGTCACGTGAAGTTGTCGGTAAGTCAGTTCACCAATTCAAGCGAATATGGTTGGTAAATCAGAGAGTACGTTTGGCTGGAAACACGATTTAAGTCTAGGTAACGAAAACTGAATACAATCAATCAGATATGGTGTGCTTGTTCTGACAATCCAGGTAGCTGTGAACCTTGAATTGCCGTCACTCCGTAATGAAAGAGTTTCTTGCTCTTAAAATCCAAATGGACGATTTACTGAGGACTTGGTTGATAACATGCCTATTAATGATATATGACTTGGGTGTTTCAATTTTGTAATTTCAGGGACTTTCTTCAGCTTTTTGGGTGTCGTTCTTGTCTCACAACCGCAGTTCATCTTCCCAGGTTTGCTCTCCGCTTTACTGCTTCTATAAACTATAGTTGGGATTGATTTGCTTTCTGGTACTGCATGCAATGTTCAGCATGCACCTAGCTGTATGGCCAAAGGAAGAATGACCAGTACATGTTCTTATCGCAGGCGGGACAAAGGTGAACTCTACAAACTCCACATACGTGGGCATCTTTGCAGCCATATTAGGATCCTCTTTAGGAGCTCTTTCGTACATCATTTTGCGAGCAGTTGGTCGCCTGGGGGAACCACCACTGTAAGAGACAGCATTCTTAGCTGTTGGACCTCTTTCACTTGGAACTGCTTTGGTGCATATACATGTATTGCACGGTTGTAGAAAAGTGAGGTGTTTTTAGAGACATTGAGTTTCCAACATATTCTTTCACGGGTCAGGTGGTACACAGAGTGACTACCTCTGTTATAAGTCACAATAACAGTAACAGTCCTTTCTTGTGGGGTTCTCCTACAGGGTTTGCGTCTTCGCCTTTGCTGCTTTGTCTGCTCCGTTTTCTGCAGTGGCCATGTTCTTCCAGGTAGAGCTTCTATCATAGAATATTGTCCGACTTCTGATTTACTGAACAAGGCAGTGGGTTTTGGGGGGGTTGCTACAGTATTCTCATGCCTGTGTAACATCTCATTTTCTTGTTTGTTTCTTCCTAGGGATTCAAAGTTCCGACTCCATTGGAGGCAGCTGGATTGTTGATGGTGGGATTGACTGCATTTACTGCACAGGTTGGAGTTTCACGTCCTTTCTACTGACTTAAACTTCATTAACCACTATGTGCCGAATTTGAAAATAGAAAGTCTCTTTTGGAAGATAGTAGTCTCTAGTATAGTAACTTTCAAACATGTTTCTGTTCAAAATTGTGGGACATGATGTCACCTAAAAATTGGTATATTTAGTTGCCTTCGAGCTTCCTAAATGATTTATTTCAACTCCTGTAGATATGGATGCAGCCAGTTTTTGGCCATTTGGACACTAAGATTAATATCCTACCAAGTGATATTATCTTGACGAAATGATAGTTATGGACTGAGCTTGAGCGTGTGACAGGTATTTCTGACAAGAGGCCTGCAGCTGGAGAATGCAGCTAAGGCAACCTCTCTTCAATATCTCAAGGTACTTATCTCTCTCTCACCTCTTATTGAGATCCCGCTTAACCTGACTATGTGCATGAACCTACGGAGTATATTAGTGTATCATGCTTAGCTTTTCTAATAGAGAGGCTTGTCTCCCCAACATCGAATAATATTCTTTGTATATTGATAATCGAATTTTGTTTGTACTTTCAGGTAATCTGTACCTACTTGCTTGGGGTGGCATTTCTGGGCGAAACTCCATCACTAGTAGGTTTACTCGGAGCCTTTTTCATAGCTGGCAGTGCAATTTCGCTTACGCAGAGTCAGGGTTGAAATAAAGCAGCAAATTAGTTTTTCATCACGTCGAGGAGCTGTGTTTTAATTCATTGTTAGGTAAGGGCATGCCATGGTGATTACGGGGAACTACAGTAGCTTTTTACGTTACAGGTAGAGTAGATGTCCATGTAAATGCCTTTGACATGATCTAATTGTCTAATTTTGAAGCTAATGATCCTTCATATTTGACTCCGTTGCCACAGTCAAAATAAAAAGTAGAAGTAAATTTTTAATTTTTTAACTCATAAAAACCGAAATTCAATAACTTTCACACAATAGCGTCAAACACCACAAAAGAGAGCCCGTGCATCCCTCCTTGTAGAGAGCTTTCCGATGGTACCAGAACATGATTGGGGACATGCAGTCCAGGATATCTCAATGTAACAAACAAAGCCAAATAAAACAAACAAACAATCCAACTTAATGGATGGATTTTGATTAAAGCAATGAGTGTATGTTCCCATTTAGAAATTGGTAAGTTTTATATGATAATACTTCCATAAACTTTAGAAAACAAACAAAACAAAACAAACAAATAGCCTAACTTAGTGGATGATTTTGATTAAAACTTTGAAGGTATGTTCCTACTTAGATTTTGTGTCTTTTGGATAATTTTAGAGAGGCTTCACAGATGGAAAAAATCATTTTTCATCCAATTTTTTTGGGGGGATTGCTTGAACCTAATTTCATTGAAAGGTGTTGGATATGCACTCCTTGTAATATTATTTGACTTTCCTACATAAGCAAATGGCAAATCTATGAATCACCATATAGTGTATTGTGGTAGTTTTTTTCTCTTTTATCTTAATTTGAAATTTAGCCATAAAAATGATCTTTTCTAAATTTGAGTCCACCTAATAAATTGAAGCTTATCAAGTCTAATTCCTACTCCAACTTGAAATTTTGGAATTTTTTTCAAATTCAATCTCTTATTGCAATTTGAACTTTGGGGGCCTATAACCATGGAGTGTTGATTTTCTAACCTTAGAATGACACACTAAATTTTTTTTTGCACCATGATGTTTTAAACTATAATATACACCTATAAAGAAATTTTTAGATTATTTAAGCATATTCTATATGAACTTTTCATTTTTTATTCAAAAATTCAAAGTAATTTCAAATCTTCACAAAATGATTTTGAATTTCTTATGACTTATAAAGATATAAAATTATATCTTTGAAAAATAAAAATAAAAATTTCAATCATATATTGTTGCAAAAAGGAGCATATAAAGTTCTGAACTTTCAAGTTTGAAAAGTGGTCATAGGCATGTCTTTTTAGGGAAAAACATGGAAAGTATTGATTTATATTGTAACTCTTAATTTTTTCAATTTTGGTTATATTGAATAGCATTGGAAGGCCCACACTGCCATGGGCCACTAGGAGGTTTGATATAAAACAATTCTAAAAAATCATGTCAATTTTGAAAACTCTACCAAATTCTACAGAGTTATATCAACTAGCTTCATTTATATGCTCTTGGAAAGGGTGGAGAGGTCATTATAGGAGTGGATTGTAATTGCAGCCCTCTTCTTCAAAGCTTCTCTAGAAGAAGTTCTGGAATGAACTATAGGCAATTCTGAAATGGATATTTGATGGCCACTAAATGAATTGTCAATAATGTGAGCATAATAAGATTTGTTGGATATGGATGAAATAAGAATGAACTATCGATAATGTGATGGAATAAGAATGGACTATCAATAATGTGAGAGCGTAATAAGATTTGCCAATTATTAGTTCATACTTCACCAATGAAATGGAGTAAGAACAAATGTGAGACTTTAGTAAGATTTGTCAAATATTAGTTCATACTTCACCAATGGATGGAATAAGAACCAAGATGGGGTCATTTTGAACGAAGTAGATACTGGACAAGTATTCATTGAATTCTTCAAAATAAGAATTGGCAGCCCAATTGCCTTTTTATGGATGCTAAAAAAATATGTAAGGCACATTTAAGTTTAACAAGGGTTGCATTTTGAAACCTTGTGTATTACTTTCTACATGCTGCAACGCTTGTTTCTAATAAAGTCAAATCCTTTTCCAGATTGCACGTGTGGGTTTTGCAAGGCCTTTGATCAGGAATAGGTGCCTATACAGAAATCTTTGGAAATTCATCAATGCTCCAAAAAAACCCACTTGTGTTACATTGTACATCAAAGTTTCTCTCCAAGAGAAAATACTACTGTGCATCTTCAACCCATCAGGAAGACCGACCACAGCACACTACTGAAGCTCATAGTTCATCATCACGGACTCTCAAACTGAAGTTCATAGTTCTTCATCAACTCTCAAACTGAAGTCCTTAAATCTTCAACTCTCAAACTGAAGTTCATAATTCTTCATCAACTCTCAAACTGAAGTTCATAATTCTTCATCACTCTCAAACTGAAGTTCATAATTCTTCATCAACTCTCAAACAATATGGGACATTTCAAGCAAAAGAGGCAGTAAAAGGTAAAACACAATAATCGGGTTAAAACTATAATTTCAGACCTCATTTACCTATAATTACCAAATTGATTTATCCGATTGCAGCGACCTCAGAGAATGAGGGAAAACAAAGTAACTTTCATCACAAAAAAACGGTTTGTGATTCGAAGACACTAATTGAAAGTTTTACACAAGTAAGGGCACAACGTTTCTTCCCTTTGAAACCCTAAAATAGCGGATCAACAGAATGAATGAAAGCAATTTGAACAAATTTCGTTACCAAGTGTACTTTTGCATATGTAGCTTCTTCTACATTTTGCAGACAATTGCGGGACAGAACCCCATGACAAATGCAGGCCCCGGCTATCCATGACTCTTCAGCTCTACCGAAAGTACTGAGCGCTAATATACACCCGGCCAAGTAAGAGCCGACCAGCCTATCAACAACCTCGAAGAAAAAAAAAGCGGGGGGGGGGGGGGGGGGAGGCACTCATCATGTCGAAACAACCGAGAAAGAAATTGTGAGCAAAACTGTGCACAGAACTCCCAGCGGACCAGGGACTGTGGCTGAAGCTACCAAAATTTTACCAACTAAAATCTAAACTTTGCACGTCGGAGACAAAACTAAATCTAATCCCACGCACTGTTGCTCCCGCCATAACCTCCACCTCCATAGCCACCGCCGCCACCACCGCCATACCCACCGTGGTGACCGCCTCCGCCACCTCCTCCTCGACCGCCCTCGCGACGGAAGTCACGACCACCGAAACGGGATCCGCCACCTCCCGAACGTCGGTTGCGACCGCCACCTCCATAACTGGCTCGCGTCGCGTAGTTCGTCAGCCAACCGGGAACCTCCTGGTTCGACTCCGTCATCAGCTCAGTCAGAGGACGCGCTAGCGACTGGTCCTTCTCGTTGAAGAAGGCCGTCGCCACGCCACTCTTACCAGCACGACCGGTACGACCGATGCGATGCACGTAGTCGTCGATGTCACTCGGCAGATCGAAGTTCACCACGTGCGCCACATGCGGAATGTCCAACCCTCGGGCGGCCACGTCCGTCGCAACCAAAATGGGAGTCACACCCGTACGGAACGATCTCAAAGCATGTTCGCGCTCCTGGGGTTCAACATCACGACACACTCAGAACCTAGCATCAAAAACAAATCCAACTGCAGCCTACAGGCAAGGTCACTCCAATAACGGACCAAAACCAAGACCTCATTCACTATTGCAAGGAAAGTGGTAGGACACAAACAAAAAAAGACCTAGAAGCGCCAAAATAGACTCTCAAGCACGAAAGCTGGGGGCATCATCAACATATCGAAGTCACCCAAAACTCAATCATAGACCTCCAACAAGATCCTCTAGAATCGAACAGGGAGCTCAACTGCTTGTTCATGAACCTGGCCTACAGCCCTCGCTCACACTTCCAAAACAGAACTCACGCTCATCAACACCTCAAAGAACTACTCAAAGAGAACATGACGAAACACTCGAGAAGACCTCATCAACATACCTGCTGGCTACGATCACCGTGAATCGTGGTCGCCGGGAAACCCATGCGACAAAGCCAATCCTCCAGAGCATCGGCTCCCTTCTTCGTCTCCACAAAGACCAGCGTCAAGGACTGCTGACCAGGAGGAGCCAAGGCGCTTTGAGCGTGGATCAGATCCATCAGCATGCTGCGCTTGTCCACATCTTGCACGTATTCCACGCGCTGCACGATCAGATCCGTGCTCGAACCCACTCTTCCCACGGCAAGGAAAATGTAGTTCGACAAAAAGTCCGATGCCAACCTCTGAAACAACACATATCAAACAAAACACAGGTCACCACCGCAACATCTTCCTCACAACATAAACTGTACGGAACAACCAGGAAACAAACTCCCATCCTGGACCTCAACAAACCTTCGAACCAAAGCTAACCACCAACACAACGTTGCGAACCCGTCCAAGCAACGTTTGGGAATCTCAACCGTAACATACTCCACAGATCTCTCTCCAGTAAAAGGGAACACTCAAACCTCCAAACCACAACGATGCGAAGGTCTAAACGATACAAAGACTAGAACAAATCAGGGCTGCCTACTTGAAATCCAGCGATATTCGCTCACAGGCCCAAACCACACTAACTGACCTCAAAATCGAACAATAAGCTTTCATCGGCTCATCAACATCGACAAATACCTGGATTTCGCGAGGGAATGTGGCACTGAAAAGCATGGTCTGACGATCACCCGCAGCTGGCATATCCATCTGCTCCACGATCCGTCGAATCTGGGGCTCAAAACCCATGTCCAGCATTCGATCGGCCTCGTCCAAGGCCAAGTATCGAACCATTTGAAGGGATACTCGAGCCCTCTCCAACAGGTCACTCAAACGACCGGGGGTCGCCACAAGGATGTCCACTCCCCTTTCCATTTCCCTCAGCTGCAGACACAACGCAACAAAACAGTAAACGAACCGAAAACAGGCATCGCTCTTACCGAACTTTTCGAAGCAGCAGAGTGGAGAACCTAGAGGTCCTGCGCAGGTCCTGAAGAAGAACATCCTCAGAGCCTGCTAAACTGGCCGCAAGACCGTCTCTCTCAGGACCAGAAAAAACAGATCATTCTAAGCAATATCATTTCTAACGCACATTTCTACGAAAGCCCCACAATAAAATCATCAGGAAGTGCACATTGTCGGGGAGTGATACGTCAACAGTGAATTCAATCAAGCATTCCATCCATCGCACTTGCCAACAACAGCCAGAGAAAACCCTGCATACCTGGTTATGGACCGGAGCGCCACCGTAAGCGACCACGACTCTGATGCCCGTCTGATACGCGAACTTCTTCGCTTCGTCGCTGATCTGCACAATCAGAACAATCCCGTCACCACAGCTCCACGACATTAAGAAACCAGCAGCGAAAATAATTCCTCGAACGCCAAGCGGGACATCAGAGGCACCCATGAAACACAAACCTCCAAACCCTCTCGCTGAACACACCAAGGGTCCCGACAACAATCCAGAACGCCAATGAAAAACAAAAAACGGATGCACACCTGACAAGACAACTCCCTTGTAGGAGACAGGATCAGAGCCAAAGGCATCGCCTTCCTTCCGCCGCGAGGACGACCGGGAGGAGTGTTCCTCATGATTCCGGCGATGATCGGGAAACAGAACGCCGCCGTCTTCCCGGATCCAGTCTGCGCGCACGCCATCAGATCACGACCGTGCAAACTGATCGGGATCGCATACTTCTGCACAGGCGTAGGCTTCGTGTACTTGCAGCGACGGATGTTCTCGTTCAACGCCGGACCCAAGTCGATTTCGGCAAACGTGGTCACCGGAGGCGGGACGTTATTCCCGCTCGTCTCCACGGGAATGTCCTCGTACGCGTCGAAGTTGATGCCTGTGTTCTCGGCTTCGAATATCGTATCCGAAACCGGCTCGTCGTTCGCGAAAGGATTCGCCTCCCTCTCCCATCCTCCCCTGTTCCCTCGACCGCCTCCTCCGTAGCTCCTGCCCGAACCGTTCGAAGTGCCCCAACTCGCGGAATGGTTCACCGCTCCGCTCGCACCCCAACCAGACCCGTTCACGGACTTGCCCGGACCCCCGGCTTCCGCTTGAGGCGGAGCAACCGCCACTGCGTTAGGGTTCCCCCAAGCTGGTCGACCTCCTGGCGCGCCTCTGGGAGGACCTTGGTTGTTCACAATCGGCACTGCGCCCACACCGTCTGCTACTGGACTACCCTGGGGACGGTTTCTCAAATGAGGAGGCACGTACGATGCTCTAACAGGACGACCACCACTTCCTCCGGCTCCACTACCATTCTCAGTAGCCACCATTTCGGGTGGCGACTCTGCCCATGTTGATGGCATATCTCTATCAAGAAACCGCTCTTACTCGTCTGCTGAAAAACTCGCTCTGCAATTCGTTGCAATCTACAACCTACTATTGAAACACGCTGAACAACTTCTTTGTCACTGCCGTAAGGGTCAACCCCGAAGTCTGATCTCGAAATCTGCACAGACGAACAATCACATACGTAACGCCTGCTCTGTCAGCATACCAAACTTCCGCAGTGAAACATTTCCACAATACGCTCACACGGCGTGGCAAGATCACATCGAACATCACCACAAAAAAACGACGCAACTGACCCTAATCGTACTCAAATATCAGAAGAGGATAGCGAAGAAAAGCTCCATGCAACGACTACCTGCTTGAACGATTTCCTAAACCTAAACCTCCGTCCAGTTATCACTATACAAAGTGAAAACAACGAACTAAAAGCAGAATTCAATTTTTACCCAGGCCGGTGGCACGCCACCGAGACCACACCGGCCAAGACACAGTAGGAATAACTTTTCAAGCTGTCCAGGAAACTTCGTACTACTACCAACGATCAGAAGCTAGAGAAAGAGCGCAGACACAAAGATTACGTAGGTGAAGATGCTGCGTGGGGGTCAAGTTAGGTCAGCGGAAGGCACAAGGAAGCGGGATATGGAACCTGTGCGAGAGTCGGCGGCGCCCATGGCCCGCTGGCGCGATCTCTGAAACGGCAAGCGCAAACGAAAGAAGATGAAGTGGGACTCTAAGTCGGAGACCGGAATTCCAACGAGACCGTTTGAAGAATCCCTGGAAGGAGCAAACTAAGGAGTCCCGTGTTGGGATGAGGGAAAACAGGGTTTGCGGGAGAGAGAAGAGAGAGAGCCGTGGCAACGGCGGAGCCTGGAAGCGCGAGCAAAAGCTAAAGCGTCGTATCCCGAAACCCTAATCGCAGCTTGCTGTGTTCACCCCTTTTCCCACAGTATCGCTGGGCTCCTTCGAAACTGTTATTTCCTGTGGCAAACTAACACAACCGCAGAGGTCAGATGCGACATACGGTATATTAAACCATATAATATCTATTATTAAAAAATTAAAATTAAAAGCTCCACGTGTCATCGTGGGGTTGGCTTATGATGATATGAGCCTTTTAAAATCTGATATGGAATGTCCACATTGACACTTCCTTGTTGAATATGGCCCTCATGTAGAATGTTGTAAGGTCCGTAATTATATCATATGGTTTAACCCAAAATTGAAGGATAGATTAGTCATTGTGGAAATCAACCTTTATGGTAGCGAAAAAATTAAGAGGATTCCTTGGAGGTCAAACTACTATGTAAGATCTTCCTTTTCACACAAAATTTTAAAGATGAACATTTTCACTTTTGTCCTATATAGAAGGATTCTCTATTGTCATCTGTTTGTGTCTTTCTAGGGTTAAGACACATTTTGGTAGAATTTTGTCTAGAAAGTTGCAATCAAAGATCAAATATATTTATTGTGTATATAAGGCATCCCCTCCTATGCTTTACAATCTTTATATCAAATCCAAATTTAAAGAAGCTAAAATAATTTTATAATTGAATGTTTAGTTTTATTCAAAACAATGAATCCTTCAAAAGTTAGTTAGTGTTTATGCATTATGCTACTTTTCTTGTAGTCCGTCCTTTATAAACCAACAATATCAAGATGAATTAATTTTTTTATACTACCTTGCCATACCAAAGAAGATATTTTTACTTTGAGAAGAATTAAATTACACCTAATATGATGAAGGATTGAGACAAAGGTTGGCAGGTGGGATTATCATTCTCAAGATTAAGATATTTTTTCCTTAATTAACAAAAATAATTTCTATAAGATAAAGTAGTACATAATATCTTACTTTTACTACCAAAGTTTGCACTCTTATTTTAATTGTATGTTTCTCTTGTAGATTACGAGGCCATGCTTTTACTAGTTTTACAATTCCAAAGTTCCTACATTCAATTGAGGTGTTCAAAAAAGTGGGTGTAATATTACAAGTATCACGTAATACAACATGGATGGAGTATACAACATAGACAATGGACACACACACTCGATCAACTTAGATAACTTCTCCTACTTTTATTGGACTTTATAGAAGTCAAACCATTCATTGTTAAAGTATATCATTGGACTTTAGTCATATATTTATGTATCCGCTTGAAACCTTCAAGTAACTCTTCTAAACTAGATATGCAGCTTTTGCAAGTCTCCTAGTATCCCTTTTATATCTTAGTGCCTCTTTGAAGAAACTCAGTTCAAGGCATAGTGATAGTATATATTAAAAGCAAGATGATGGAGACCTCAATTTTGCCAACAAAAATCTTGGATATTCTTGTACTTTGTTTTTCAATCTATGAAGTCTACATTACTTTTACATTTTTTCACTCTTATTTCCTCTACTCAAGGTCATCTTGTTTAGTATGTTGTGGACTGACAATACCTATAATTGTATTCAACCTTCTTGTGTTGAAGAGTCTCTAGTACATTAGAAGTGATTAATGACAATACTCATTGTGCTCAACATTCAAGTGTCTTTGGTCCTTGAAAGGTTTGGGTGGCAATATCCATTTTTTTCTATTATTGTAGCATAAGATAATCTTTGGTCTATTTTTGCCAAATAATTATTTAAAATTAGAAAAGTTGATTCATCACCTCATTTTTTTTATTAGTAAATCATTTTACAATCATTAAATAATTTTCCGTACTTTTGACAATCCTTCAAATAATCTTGGAAGTTGAACGGTTTTCTTCATTGCATATGAAAATAATAGTCATGACTTTCGATGAACTCATTATTTTCTAGTCAAGGCACTAAACCCATTACTTTCTAATTAAGGTTCTAAAGTAGAAAAGTGATTTTGGATTCTGCATTATTTAGAAGACATGTCCTAGGACAAGATGTATAAGTATTTTCACCAAGAATCTGAAGCGTAAAAATTTTATTTACATTTTTTATTTAATGTGCCAAAACAAGTAGGCCATAGTATGCTTTTCCTCAAAAGCTACTATAAACCTTAGTCACTCCAATTACAAACTACACACAAATCTAAAAAATGCGACTTTCACTAATATGAAATTTCATTTGCTTGAGTCATATTTCACAATATATTTTGGCCAAAATATGATTGGCTGTAGTCATATAATACTCATGATTATACCAAAATGTAACTCTATATTTTTTTAAATATGACTACATTCAATCATTAAATTATTAATAACACTCCATAGAAATTGCCACATTAGTAAAAAATATGACTCACAACAGTCATATTTTACATTACAAAAAAGTGACTCGTGAGGGTCATATTCCATATCAACAAAAAATATGATTCACAGGAGTCATAATTCACATCAGTAGAGAATATGAATTACAAGGATCATATTCCACATCAATAGAAAATATAACTCATAAGAGTCATTTTCTACATCAATAGAGAATATAACTCATAAAAGTCATTTATTACATTAACAAAAAAATATGACTCACAAAAGTTATATTCCACATCAACCAAAAATATGACTGTACCAAATCATATGCCATATCAACCCAAATCTGACTCACTGTAGTCATATTCTACGTCAGCCAAAAATATGACTACATAGAATCATATATCACATAGGATTTTTTTTCTTTGCTCGAACAGCTGAAGAGAAAGTCAAAACTTCAAGGGTAGTCAACATATATGCCACGTTGGCAAAATATGACATATTATACTATCAATTTAGATGATTGACTACAAATATGATTCATCAAAAATATGACTAGTCAGTAATGACTAGACCCAATTATATCGTGCGTCATCTACAGTGATTTCTACGAGAGTCATATTTTGAGATTTTATGACTCACTGTAGTCATATTTTGCAATCATAAAACATCCATTTTGTTGTGGTTGTTTCTAGGTTGTTTCTAGGTTTGTACGTTGAGTGTTTTTTTATTCTCTTAGCATTGATGGACACTGCCCACAATGATGAAAGCAACCGTTCTGTCGCTTACCCAAATTAAATAGAAAGCATGGTTGCACCTCGGTGACTCCAATTGGTGCTTCTTCTTCTCCAGAAAATGTTGTTACATATGCATTAGAAGGATTCTTGTGGCGAAAAAGAAATTTCATCGCATTTTTTTGCATTCAACGAAACATTGGAATTTTCAGGCATTATTTGTTTCACTCCTTTCTACTTTCAGATTCAGCTTGTTTGATTTTTGTGCATGTCCAACTTGTCTATGCGCAATCAGTGAAATCTCCAAATTTTGTAGCGTAGAAAATAGGTCTTTAGCCAAATTTGAACTACAATTGGTCGTGGCATATTGTAGCCTTAGCTTTCTTTAATTTCTTCATAATTTGAGGTCGACATTGTACGCAATAGTGATCTTTAGTGGCTGATGATGTTATAAGAGAGTGCATCATGCCATGGATTTTTAACACTTAAAAGGACGCAAGCCCTAATGACCAAAGTAGTCACCAAAATGCTTGGATTATTGAACCAATAGATGCATTCTTTGTTTCTACAATGAACAATTAAGTCATCCATTGGACAACTTTTCAACCTCCATGTCCTTTCTAAGGGTCAATTGGATGTGGCAATTTGAATGGTTGACATGACAAAGAGAATCTACAATGGTAGCCCATCTTGTTTACAACCAATGACATTGAACTGAACAAACTTACTCTCAAGGTAATAATGCAACGTTGACAACATTTTCTTCACTAAATTAAAATTGGCATTACTTATTTAAATTTAGGTTATCTCAAAGTTATGATCCAACACTTTGATTGCGTTAGTTGATTGGCATGAGTAGAATCATAATACATAGAAGATTTATAAAGATCTTATATTCAAATTTCAAAAACTATGTAACAAAATTTAGCTTTGAAAAGTCAAATTTTAGAAGATAGACAATTGAAAATATAACTTTGGATGGACATTATGTTGGTAATAGTTGCGAAGGCCAAGATTATCACTAACTATCGGAAGGTCGTACCTATATCATTGATGGTAAAAACTTGTAAATTATTTTGTTAAACGATAAGTGATTTTAATCACCTAATCCAATCAGGTTTGTTTAAAGCAGCCATTAAACCATAGTCAAAAAATGCACAATAGTTCTAACTTGACAATAAAGCCATGTACATAAATAAATTTTGACAAAACTATTCCAAAACCAATCATATGACTTAAAAATATTAATTACTTTTTGCCAAAGGTGAATTCAAGCTATGGTAATAAAAAATTTAGTAATGAATCTTTTCATAATTAGGGCCGCTTCACACTATGGCCGTGGAAGTGAGAGTCCAAACTTTGGTGAGAGTCTAAAGAAATGGGCAATAAATAGGCCCTGAAATTTAGGAATTGGAGACTTTGGCCGGCCATAGTGTGAAGCCTCCAAAGGCCAAGCCCAAAGTCCAAACCTCACCCGTGTGTCAATTTTTTCAAGCAAAAGATAAAAAAACATGAAAAAGGAGTCCAAAATAGCCTTGGAAAAAAATCACAGCACATGCTCTTATCATCAAACAAGGAATATGAAGGGTATAAATGGAATAAAAGGGTGGCATTTGCCATTGAAAGGAAGTAGGTTAAGGGAACTAGGTTCCTTGAATGCAAAGACTCCCCATTGTAATGGTGGAGATTAGGTTTTAAACCCTAATGGCGACAAATAACAATGATCAGTTATCAATTATCAAAAGGGGTATACTACAAATCCATTCTAATCTAACGGCTGCAATCTTGTCATTTCTGACATTTTTCTGAAAAAAATTCGACGGACTCTTGACCATAGTTTGGGTCGCTGTTTTTGGCTGACCTAAACTATGGTCGAGAGCCCTCGTAGCACCCTACACAGACTCTCGACTGTGATGTCTAGTGTGAAGGACCGAGAGTCCGAATTTCTAGATCTCTGGAATCTGATTGGTGGAAACCGACGGACTTTTGACTGTGCCACCTAGTGTGAAGTGGCCCTTAGTTGTTGTAGTGCTATTGACAAAATACATGGCAACTACAATATATTATACACACACTCATGTTCTCAAATTGTTTTAAATATGAAAATCTATTCATTCCTTATTTAACGTGTATATCAACATTTGAGAGATATTTGAAAAGTTAACTTTTAACACTACAAATCCATCCCCCTTATTTACATTCCCTAGGATTCTTGGTCAACAACTTTCTATTACAATTTATTAAAATATATTAGTGGAAATGTCAAATCATTTTTGACTCACTACCTTGGCGATATACCATGTGCATTAAATTATTCACCACCATTTAGTAGGGGGTCTTTTGAGGTTCATCCACAAAAAGGCATTTTTATTCATGTACATGGAAAAGATAACAAAGCATATGTCAATTTATCTTTGGCATATACCTCTCATTTTCTTAGCCCTAAAAGGAGAGACCTATTGCCGAGAGAAAATGATTTTTGAACCAATAGGTACGTTCCAACATCCCAAGGTTAAGTGGTTAAGGGACCCTTTTCAACTTTGAAAAATGTCTTACAGTTCTAAAATTCATTTATTCACAAATATGCATATTTTTTTCACTAATTCTACAGACACTGTAAATTTCATATTTACAATCCAGTGAAAAGAGGCAACACAATTGTGTGTGTCCCCCACCACACACACAAACCACAAAAATCAGGAGTTGCCCGATTCATTTCAAAAAAAGTTCCACCCCCCTCAAGAAAAATCAATAGCCATCAGATGTATATATGAAATATGGTACGCATATGCATACGCATATGATACAACCATATACGGATATGGACAATAGGATACGGATATGACAATATGAGATTATCCCTATTATCCTCATTGTTTGCAATCCCACCCTCCCAAAATTATAAGAGGGGGGTGGGGGTGGGGTTAAAAATTTCATTAAATTTTTTTTTGTGATGGTGCATAATTTCACACTGAAATCTGAATTTTTTGAGTTGTGCGCACAAAGTGTCACATAAAAGTGCACTCAAAAGTGGCTGTCACTAAATTTCATGTTTACATACTTAGATACTCCGTATTATTCACACATGATCGTGTTACAACTTTCTGAATGAAAATAAATCTGGCTACCATCGATTCAGTTTTTAGAACAAAACTGTATATGTAAAAGACGGGGAAAGTAAGATGGTCTAATGTCTTTAAATAAACTTATAAACCCAAAGACTGCAGCAAAGTAAGATTGCCTCTAATCTGTTTAACCCTTTAAGGACTGGTCGAACACTCTGTGGTCGAAATTCACACTTTGGGATTGGTAGGCACATTTCTACTCAAAATCACGTAATGTACCAAAGGGGACGGATGTGAGGATTGGGCAACCTGATGCAAAGGAATTTGAATGAAGCCAATCCAATCTGGCATGAGAGAATTATGGGCAAATCAGTGAGGCAGGGGTGGAAATAACTACGACATTTATGGTGGAAAGATGGCCATAAAGGTAAAAGACAGGACATTGTACGCTATGACAAGGCTTTCACTGAGCAAAGGACGGCTTGGTGGGCACTGGGAACTTGCTTTGGGAACGGGTAAGTGGTCGTTGGAGGACGGCTTGCGTGTCAAGTTCCCGCTACTTTCAAGGGCGGGGAAACGCGAATCCGAGGTTGCGAGGTGTGGTCGTGAAGCTCTGCGCTTCAGTGAGCGCATCCAAAGCAAGGACATGGAGGAATCGAATGCGAACAGTCAGTACACAATTGAGTACCAGGCTACAAGAGCCGATTAGGGTTTCAAATTTTGGCATCAAATTGTTGTGCAGCAATGGACGCAGGGAGCGTAGTTTCACCACGTCCACAACAATTTCCAAAGGAGGGTCTGCTGTTGAGTTCCGTGGCAAGATGTGAGGGTTTAGAAAGGTTAGCCACAGTTCTTGTGGAGGTGTCTGGAGGTGTCACGGATAGGGAACAAATGGCCAGCCGCCCACGATTGATGTTAGCTTGTAGGGGTCTTCATTACGTTTAGTGCAAGGGTTACGGACAACAAAACGCACTCCTTCACGCATATGAGAGGATGGCTGGCGCGCGAAGACGATCAAGTGGACGTCGAGATGGGTACCTGTGGCCACGACCACCTCAGCCGCCACAAGAATTTGCACATACAGCCACCGTCTTGGCCAATTGGGCCGCCAATCAAAGGTTTAGCTTGGAGAAATGCAGGGTACTACTGGGCTTACTTGATCAGAATTACCTTCTCTCGCATCCAATTCCTGCTGGTGCTCGAGGTTACGACAATTTGGAAAACTTATCGGGTGCACAACTGCGATATCTCTTCTACCGTCACTCTGCTAAGCTCCTTGGTTGGGGTCCAAGGCGTGAAGAAGGTAGCGAGGATGGATTTCCAGAACAACTTCATGCCGATCTGCAACAGGTGGTCTTTCCGTGACGTGGTCATAGGGTATGTGCAAAATGGAGGCGACGACGACATTCACGAGAAAGGCATGCAACAACGGACCAGTTGCACTGTGGTGGATCCACAAGCCCAAACTGAATCACCACAAGCAGCCTCCACGGCTATTGTCATCGGCAAGGAAAATATGGGGCCTCCACTTAGCGCCCAGATGCTTCCTGTGAGGTCCAAGCGTAGGTATATCCGGAAGCCAAAGGTGCTTTTACCGCCGCAAGTCGGAGGTGCTGTTTTGCCCGAATGCAACACGGTGGGGATTGCGAGTAAAGGTGGGGTGACAACGACACCAAAGAAGAAGCGAAAATATACACGGAAGGCTAATTTGGTCTGCGAGCTTGCTGCAGGTTTTCAAACATTGCGCAATCTTTCAGCTAGCAACTCCTTACATTCATCTGCATAGTCTTCTCTTTAGCATCAGAATTTAGCAACAATCCACAACTTTTTGCATTGTTCATAGTTATAAGTGTTTTGATACTTTGAGTTCAAGTCACCAACCCACATTAGTTCGGCTAATCACAATATAAATTCTGCCTCCCTCACAGGTGTGCAAGTGCCTTCTCGAGGTCGGGCAGTAGGGCAAGGGCAACAACGACGTCAAGGTCGTAGATGCATCACCCAGGGCGATCAAGGCAACGATGTTGAGGAAGAACAATCTCAAGAATTGCCGCCACCACGTGGAGTCTCGCCGACAATTACAAGGTCACATTTCCATGACGGAATTCGAGTTACTGTCCTCTTGCGTGACCTTGAGTGGGGAGGAGAAGTCTTGGCCGTTCCATCAGCATCAGCGGTTGGTACAATTGTGGGCGATGAAGGAGGCTCAGATGGCCAGGATCTTGTGAAGGTTGACTTTGGAGATTACCTGGGCGTGCAAGCTGTGGCACGCACTGCATGTGTGCAGCAACATTTAGAAGCACAACATCTCAGCATAGGGATAATTGCAGAACCAATCACGGAAGACGTCTCTTTGCGAACATTGTTGCCATTGCATGGTCTGCCAGGGTGGGAACTAGAAGATAGCGACTCAACACATGACTGGGATCCAGCGTTGTCAGATTTAGGGAGTGAGGCGGGTACCTTCTCCAGTGGTGCAAGTTCCTTTGATTTTCAAGAAGACAATCCACTTGCTCTGTTGGGTGAGCTAGGTCTGTATTTCCTTGGTGCGGACCCGGAGACGTGCGACCTTGAACGTAACTATGCAGACATGAATTGGCACGCTCGAACATGGTCCTTGCTACCGCGGTTTCCGTTTGCAGGAAAGACCCCTGGCGCCAGTGAGCACCTTCCATCAGACCGCTTGTTGCAACCCGTTGAATATTTCCTTCTCTTTTGGGATGAAGCATTGCAGCGGAAAATAGTAAGAGAAAGTAACAACTACGCAGATTATGTGGACCCGGCAACAGGAAAACGCAAGGGTGGTGAATCAACAGCAAGGCCCATATCGCTTGAGGAATTCCGCCAATTCACAGGAATTTGTTGTCTGATGGGTGTCAGAGATCAACCCAGCATTCGTGACTATTGGCGTCGAGGCAGTGGTGCTCTTTATTGTGAAGATGTGGCCACAACAATGTCAAGGTGGCGATTTGAGTACATGTTGCGTTGTTTGCACATGACATCCAAAGCCGACTTCATCATTGACAAAAACAATCCCCAGTACGACCCAATTGGCAAGTGCCGTTGGATTTTCGAGCATGTACAAGGGAGATTCCAACAATTTTGGAACCTCTCCCCTTTTGTCACAGTGGATGAGTGCATGGTGGCATACAACAGACGCTTTTGCTCATTCAAACAATACCTGCCTGCCAAGCCTATTACCCATGGCATCAAAATCTGGGCTATGGCATGTTCTGTCACAAGCTACGTGTATAGATTGGAGATCTATGTCGGGAAGAACAATGCACAGCCCGAGGCAGGACCATTTGGAGCTTCAATCGGCATGGCAGGGCAAGTGGTTACTCGTCTAACCAGGGGACTTGAAGATCAGTGGTATACCATCACTTGTGACAACTTTTTTACCTCCCCTTTCCTCTTTCATGACTTGTTGGCTCGTGGCTTCTACGCCGTTGGAACTGCACGTAAGCAGCGAAAAGGCTTTCCCACGAGTTTAGGCATCACACATGACCAACCACGCGGGACATTGCACACCAGAGTGCACAAGGATAAGAAAATGGCAGCAATCCATTGGCAAGACACAAAAGGTGTGTATTTCTTGGCCACTACAGCAGATCCCATGGTGCGTGGAGGAGTCACCACCAGTCGTGTCTCCGGGCAACGCATGACTGAAGTTCCAACATCCCCCATCCAAATCTTGTACTCTCAGAAGATGGGCGGAGTTGATGTTGGTGATCAGAATAGGTCATACTACAGTACGCAAATTGGTACAAAGAAATGGTGGCACCGAGTGTTTTTTTTTTGCCTGGACTCATGTGTGGGAAATGCCTTTACCATTCACAAGGAGATGTCAAAGCGGTTGGGGGAGAAACCACTCAGCCACAAAGAGTTTCAACTCCGAGTCGCTTACTATTTGATGGGCCGCCCTTATCGTGATGGAGGGGCAATTCGTCGCTACATGCATGTTCGGACCGATCGTTCCGCTCTTTGTGAAAGGGTTGTGACTCATGTTGCTCATAAGACCACCTTACGCCGCGTCTGTTGCATTTGCAAGAAGCGCACATTCTATGTCTGTTCGCAGTGTAAGAAGGTCCGTTTATGCGGTGTGGAATGCTTTGAGTTCTTTCATCTGCGTGGCACTTGTTCGTAGGTGCACAATGCCACAGAATTTTGGGAGTCTACTCGGTAAGTGCCTCATGAGCCCTCCTTGTTTTTCTTGCAGTCCATAATGTCCTTGTTATTTCAAGTTGTAGTTTCTCGGAGATCTTGGTAAATTGGAGGCGGTGGCTGAATTTGGGTGCCAATTTTTGGTCACTGTTCTTGCGTCGTAGGTGTCAAGATGTGCACTGATGGAGGGGTGTGGAATATGAAGCGTGCAGACAAGACTTGAAGATCTTTGGCAAGTGCGTGACGAGGAATTGGGCGCTGGTCCATGTGCCGTAATGGTTCTGCATTGTACTGTTTGTAATGGCTTTGTTGTGGACACATATTGATTTGAATTTCACTGTTTGGATTTAGGCTGGAGGTAGCATTGTGCTGTGGTTATCATCTCAGGGAAGTAGAGTAAGTAGGGTGGTTATTTGAGGTTGGTGTTTGAGTGGACTCAATTGCATTGTGGTCGTGTTACACATTACCTGTAATCTCCAGTGGTGATGGTGTTAATTTTTTGGAGTTGTGAATTGATTTTTTTCCTTGATCTCTTCACAGTTTAGGTTATCGCTATGTTGTAATGCAAGGCACGCGGATCAGAAGTTGGCATTGGTTGTCATAGTGTAAAGGCTCAGTTCATATATGTGTGCCGCACCATTTCCAACCGCTTTGGGTTCAGCTGAACATGCTTGTTGGCTTTTGGGAGACTTTGAGTTTTCTTGGGAACTCCAGCATGGCGTTCTCCTTCTCGCATGATCCACAGGTTGCCATCATCACAGTAAAGGATGAGACACGTGGACGTGTAAGAGCAAGAAAGAATTCTTGCGTAAAGAAATACGCCTCAAGAACATACATAATGTGTATACTTGCATTGTCAGCACATACGAGCACTTAGATGCATTATAATATCGCAATGAGCAACATATCTCGCATTGAAATTCATTGCATCCACACACACAAAGGAGAAAGATAGCATCTGTACGGTCAGATTTGAAAGATGCGCCCATACTTTTCAGTTTTTTCCATTCTTCACTTTCCAACTGAAAACTGTGTGCCCACCCCCCAAATCGACCACAGACCTTAAAGGGTTAACATGAAGAGACCACTGGAGCTGACTGGCAACAGATCATCTCCCCGGTTAATTCTCCTTTATTTCACAGCTCGAGACACTGACATTCTCTTAGGATAAATCCTGATCAGTTTCGCAGACAACCTTTCCCATTACTTGAAAGATGGTTAGGTTAGTGACACCGTCACAAAAATGTGTAGCCGCAAGGCCCATATAAAAATACTGAATTCACTTAACACCATAAGCTCAGTTGATTACTGAATACTGGTGTATTTTCCCCAAATATCCAACTCAGGCTCATTTACCTATGTACAGGCTTCAAAGATTCTGTAATCTACAAAATGATTCTGTAATCTTTCTAAGAGATCGTGAGGTGTACCTCACAGTGCTTCACTCGAGAAGATCTGTCTGCAGTTGAAGCAGGAACTTGAAGGTTTCTACAAAAGAAAATTGGAACCACTACCATTGAGTTGGGCGAACAATATGTTGATATCCACGAACACTGATACCATCAGAAAGAATTGGGTCCGTTCATGGGTCAATCACAACTGACCAGTCGCTGTCAACATGTCCATATTGAACGTCAAGAAGGGCTCTACTTAGACGACCACAAAGGCTGAAAGGCTCTCCCACTGACGAATTCGGAGAAGAAGCTAATCCGGGCGGCTTCGCTATCCAATGCTTAGCAGCATCGTCCTTGAATGGAATTGTAATCTCACTATTTTGCTTGACAAGGCCCACCAC
Organism: Antitrichia curtipendula; assembly: GCA_951230915.1. NCBI lineage: Eukaryota > Viridiplantae > Streptophyta > Bryopsida > Hypnales > Leucodontaceae > Antitrichia > Antitrichia curtipendula. The sequence goes on along the minus strand of OX579639.1, from coordinate 7,222,991 downwards.
AGGCTGTATCATACATGCTGTGCCCGTACCAAAGACTTCCAATAAGCGACCACTTTCCGCAGCTCGCTCCACCTGCAAATGTTCAGCATATCAACAGATGTAAAAAATAATTCACGCTTCTAAATCCATATCCACTTATGAATCAGTGATGTTGTATTCCTAAGGATCAATGTATTTAATTGTCAAGTCCCCAGTCCTCTATTAAACCGCAATGCAAACTCACCTCTTCGAAACGCAGAGTCCTTTCAGACACCTTCATATCTCCAAAACCCCGGGCAAGTTTAAGCACCGTGTCCCTTGTAACACCTGGCAGTATCAGGCCATCCAAGGGAGGAGTTACGAGTTCCAGCTCCCCATTCTCTTGCCGAATGAGGAAAAACAAATTCATCGACCCTGATTCTCCGATCAGACCACCCTCAGGATTTCCATCTTCCAGTACGAACAGTATCTGCGAGCAGGACACAAACAAAACAATGTTTCAAGCGACCGACGGATGAGAGGACTGGAAATTAGGTCACCCGAGGTATTTCAGGCTATGCAAGACAATTTTGAATGGTCTAAAGTTTACGAGGTGATAGACAAATCACGTACTTGCGAACAGCCCAGTCGAGAACCTCGCAGTTGAGACATTAGAGTGGGGGCGTAATTACCACCTATCTTGTTATCTCCTACACCTCCAGGAAAGGCACGCACATTTTCTTTCTCAACGTACAGTTTAATAGGTTTCAAGCCGCTGGGAAAATATGGACCAACTGGTAAGAGAACAACATACAGCATGGCCTCTCTTGTTGGACAGATCCCAAGAAATGGATGGGTGCCAATAAAGGTTGGTCGAATGTAGACCGAAAATCCCTCCTCATCCGGAACCCAGTCACGCTCCACTCGCACAAGCTCTTTTATACATTCGAGCAACTCTGCCTGCGCAAAAAAGACAGAGTCGGACTCAGTGCAGTGGCAATTGCTACGCGGAAGGCATTTCCATTCAATATAAGGATGAAGAGGAAACAACTAATATTGATAAAGCAATTAAAAATAGAGAATCCTTTCTAGATATCGTTCTTTACACATGTTGACAGTGAATCAGAAATAGGAATTGAGTGACCGGTGCTAAGTTTCAAATGTTCTTATGAAATTTTAATCAGAAGAATTTTAAAGCAAATTATCCAATTTGACAGGGTCTTGTAAATCTGTACCAAGTACAGAATATTCTCTAGTCTTCAAAAGGTAAGAACAGAATGTCAACCTTATCAAATTGAGGCAGGGTAAGACGAGCAGCAGAACGAGCCAATCGATCCATGTTCATCTCAGGGCGAAATAGCCTCAATCGGCCATCCTTTCCCTTATAGACCTTCATTCCCTCGAAGCATTCGACCGCGTAATGCAGCACCTAAACTCCAGCATTTTCAAATTCAGCAATTTTTTCACAACTGCCTCAGACGATAAGATCCACCAAGGTGAAAGCACCCAAAACCATCCCTGACAAGTAGACTTCCATTGAAAGCGTCCCCAAAGGTGTCATTAAAGCATTTCCTTGCTTAATTGAATTTGTGGATTGTTGATTCTCTAAAGTTCAGTTTTATGACCAAGCTATGTGACGGTCTTGAAAGCCTAGGGAGCTTGCACTTTGAAAATTCATATTAAATATATGTCTTATCCAAAAATTCATATTAAATATATGTCTCATCGTCTTTTCGACATTTCTAGTAAATACAGTACTTTTTCTATTTTTTGAAACAAATGAAGAGACAAATACAGTACTTTCAATTAACAAGACTATATTTTTATAAGCGGTAAAGTTGACTTTCAGTCACAACTCCAATGCTATCATTATTAGTTCTCACTCTGAAACGAACGAAATGTGGACAGAGGAACGGACTTGTGCACATGGATGAAGAGAAATAGGGCCAAGCGGGTCAATCGAAGGGTTTGTCCATCCGAGACCATCCTTCCAGGAAACTTGCATCATGTGGTCTGTGTACACCGCCCCAAACTGGAGTGTCGTCGCGTCTAACCTGGGTTTTACCTGCCACCGAAACTTCTCAGAAAAAGGGAAAGACAATAAAAACCAACTGTACGACAAGTCAGAACAAGGATTTCAATATATGCAATGTCAAACCGTAAGAGGAACTAAGGAACTTGTGCTAGGTCCGTCTTCTATGGATTCAAAGATATGGCTTAAATTTTAAATGGTGAGGCAAATCGGTAATATTCGGATCTCTTCAAAGAAACACCAAACCCCCTTCTGCATCTCGGTTCTCGGAAGGCACAAACCTGTAGGTGTTTCGATCTTGTGATGACGAGGTCCTCAGAGCGAATATCAGATGGCAAAGGACCCAAATCGGGCACCATCTCCGTCATCCCTTGCTGCAATGGCTCCGCCACTCGAAGTCCTGTTGTGCTATGCATCCGATGCCCGGAGAAGGCTCCCCCTTTCCACATGCCCTTCGAGAAGCCAGAACATTCTCCATTCGAAGTAGCAACAGTGCTCAGCTCTGTCAACAGGGGACTGCTCCCTTGAAAGTAGAGAAGCGACGAGAGATGCGCGGGGTTCGAAGAAGCCTCATTATGATACCTCGCAAGAGCACGAGATCTATCGAGTAATCGTTTAGCTGAGCGAGTCAACATGATTTACCTGTTGATAATAAGGCGTCAATACTCAATACAAAAGCTTTAGAGAAAAAACTAACAGCTCAGTGTGAAACCAATACACAAAAGAATATTACAAAAAACAAGATCAACAAGATCACTGAACACTGACTCATTAAGATTCGACAGCACAGATTCGCCTAACAATCGATGTCGGACAAAATAAATAGCCGATGAAAAGTTAAAACCATCTCCCAAACCTAACTAGAGCACTAGCAAAGAGATTCGGAACAGAGAGAGAAGCCTTTCTAAGTCTACTGTTACTGAAGGGACAGCCGATCTATCAAAGATTGGCACAGCACACTTCTTAGATCTGGCCAAATTGAGAACATACTCCGAATACTCTGCATATTGAACACAAGCATTCTAGCGCAACGACTTTCGGATTAGCAAAATTGTGCATATATACTGCAATTCCACACCGATCCAGGCTTATCATCACAAAATAAAATGAATGAAATAAAAAAATGATCCGAAATTCTCCTCTTCGCTAATGACCCTAATTTCTAAAATTAAAATAAAACAGACGGACCATATTGCAAGCTCCGATCTAATTTCGCAAATAAATGGACCAAAAGAGAGAATCCTCCCAACAACAAATACATAGCACGACAAGCCCTGCAGCTACTGAAATGCAAAATCATGAGAAGCACGCACAAAATTCGGAACGCAAAGGTAATTGATCTAATGAGCGAAGCAACCTCTCCCAGTCTCATCTAAAACATTCCAAAAATACAGTCTTACGAAGTACCACTCAGCAACGAGTCATCCGCACAAACTAGATAATCCATTTCTCGGTTTACTTTGGGTAGAAACCGCTGTAACTAATTACCGAATCCCCTTGGAAATGCATCCCCTATCAACACCACACCGCGCCGTTACACATGCGTTCGCACACACAAACAAAAAAACCAGAGGTACGCAAGGAAACTCAACACACACACTCCGCTGCAAATGATAGAGAGGGAGACCAACGAACAAACCAAAGCCTCTTCTAGCCGAAAAAAAATTACTTACGAAAGAAAGAAAAGAAAACTCGTTAGTCAATCAACTCCTCCAAATCAATTCTTAACGAAATCACGCCAACTCTTCCAAACCAATTTGTAACGAAATCGAAATCACGCACCTGCAGCAAGGCTGGAGGAATAAAGAAAAAAACAAACGTCCTCAGCGCAGCTTCCAACACCAAGCCAGAGCACAAAGAGACCTCAACGCAATGAAACTCTTTTTTCCAAGATCGTCTAGGCGCTTCCTCTGCCCGTGGTCGTGACACATACACCAACCGCCAGGCACAACTCCACAGCGACGCGTGAAGCGATCGGGAATTCCGCAGACAAGAAAGGCCGGAATGGAAAGAAACGAGTTCCAACGAGCCTGAATTGCAAGCATGCGATGCGATGGAATTGACTGAGCGGCAGTAAAGATCGGGAGGTGTTTGCGGCAGGCTGGCTGGCTATGAAGCTTCGGGGGCTTCGTCACTTTCAGTTAAGCTTACAAGTTTTGCCAGACGCCTTTGGGGGCGCGGCCAAATCAAGCGCAGAATCAATGGGGACGGGGGGAGAGCAGCGGACACCATCCGGGTCTTGTCAACTGCCGGTTCTCGAATTAAAAGGGAATGGAGTGCTGCTCGGGTGATTGAGTGGGTTTGGTTGGTGGCAGGTGGCGACCTTCCGACGTGGCTGGGTCCACTGCCACGCTGGGCCTCCTCACCCCTCCCTTTTTCCACCTCAGCGTCCTGGTCTTCCCGGTTCCTTCGTCTTCCACGTCAGCTTCCGTCAGCCATTTATTCTGTGCTGAGCTCAAGTCTCCCGGGAGGTGTTTCGTCAGCCGAAACTTTGAGAAGAAAAGTTTTGGTTCAGTTGGGTTCTTTTTCAGTTCTTTTGAAGAGGAGTGTGGCTATCCTATTGTGTCATAATTCGATTTGCAGCACGTGCCTATACTATATGCAATTTATAATATAGACACCTATATTATAAATATTTTATATTCATAAAAAGTTTCTATAATATAGACATTTGTAACATAGGCATATATATTTCTATACTCATGTACTCATGATTCTAGATTCACATAATAGCAACTATAGTCAATTTGACCCTTTTGAAATGAGAGGGGTTTATTTTGTTCCTCTTGTAGGTGGAGATATAACTTATCATGTAACTTTTTTTGGAGGTGAGTTTTCTTAGAAAAAAAATTATTTATTTTTTAAATAAAATAAAAAGACATTAGAAAGAAGCGGCTTCACTTTTGGCTTTCTAAGGGTCAACCCGGGCTCAATCATTAAACCAATCATGCCATCAACCATGTTAAGAAACTACCAACAAGTGGCTAGGAGGTGGTTTTTGTGTGGACCACTGCATTGCCATTTAGATGGCTGAGTGTTAAAATTACAAATTTAGAGCAATAGAAAACTGATTCTTGCAATTGGATGTACAATGGAAATTGGTTATGCTTCACATTCCCGAGGTCTGTGGGATCTAAAGCGGCAAAACCAAATCTCCAAGAAGAGCCCTTGATACTGTTTGGCTTTGCGTTGAGTGCAAAACTAGGAAAACGCTATAGTAAGTTAATCCGACCCATTCCTAATCACACCCACCCATTTTGGCAATGTATGGTGCTTTATTTCCAATGCAACTAGAGATGAATAAATGATCAATTATGATGTAGTTGTGACGCATTAAGCTTATAATTGACTACAATACTCTTAATATTGCAAGTTTGCAATTGGCCTTCAGTCGAAAATAGGATGACATATATGACTAGTACGGGACAAATATAATTTTCACCTAAAAAATTCATAGTAATTTTGTTTTGAAAAATAAAATTGTGAAAATTATAAAATTCTTCTTAATCCCTAAAGGACCAAGGAGCCCACTTTGGGCTTTTCAAAAACTTGGACAGGCTCTATTGACTTCATAATTTGGAATAAGTACATGAATTTTTTTTAGGATGGATGCTTCTCACAATCTCACCTGATAATTTATGTGTGAAGCTTTGTTTCATATCATTTAGATAAATATTGCAAAAGTTATAAGGATTTTTTGGATTTTAGTATCAAACATGGCAACAAGAAATATATTCTAAAAAAATATTAATTATTTTTTTGGAATTGTATAGACTATAGATTGGTACCTACTTAAAAAATTGAACCATTGATTTCCAAATAATGAGGTAAAAATTATGAAGAGTTTTTATGTTGCGGGCAATGAAGGTAGAAAAAATATATGAAATTATCTTTTGCTCTCAATATTGAAAATTTTCAAATAAAAATAAAGGATGTTAATTTTTCACTAGAACCATTGGAATGAACAATTTTAAAATTTTTTCCAAAATTTATTAGTATATTAGTTATATCTTTTATTCAGTAATACCTTCTACTTTACAATTTTAAAAAAAAAAATATGAAAGTTTTTTTGGTTAAATTTTTTAATATATTTTTTAACCTATTTTCCATCTTATTGACTAAAATTCACAAGTTGTAGAACATACATGTTTTTTCCTAAAAATGTTGAAAGACTAAAAAAGATCATACAGTTTAGATCATACTAGTCCAGGCTTTTTGGAAGGACTAGAAAAGCCTACATTTTGAAGTTTAGGCATATTGAACTTGCATTCAATGAGAATATTTACTCTAAAATTTTGGAACAATGTACTTGAACAAGTTAACCAAAATATCATACGGTTGGTTTTCTTAAAAAATAAATATTGATGAAGATTTTAACCTTGCTTTTGGGTCATAAATATTTTGAAGCAATTTTGGCCTCTAAACACAATGGTCCTTTATCTATTTCTATATACAAGAAATTTTTCCCCCCAACAAACCCAAACTCCAAATATGCTCCATTGCTTAACCCCTAAATGCCCAAGGCACCAAATTTTGGTATCGACAATACATTGAAGTTAAATAAGATCCAATTAAATTGCTATTTTTAGTAGTTTATATTTTTGACAAATTCTTTTTGAAGTCTAGTTTTAGCATCAAAAATCTGATTTTGAAAATGAATGATTATGATTTTTTTATTCAAGATTTTGTGCAAGGGTGTCCATTGCAATCTTGACTTTCCATAGTGTTGAAGGCTCTTGAAAATGTGCCTCAAATACATTAGATCTCAGGGAAATAATCACATTTGAAATTCATTTAAAAAAATTGTAGAGTAGATTTTAAGAAGTCATAAATTGATTGGGGTTATGCATGTTAGGCCATTCAACCTCATATTGTTTGGGTGATCATTTTTTAAGATTTTACATGCAAAAAGAGAGCTCAAAGATTTTCATAGTTTTAACACCTTTATGATCAAAAATTGTAATCTTTCAATCCTTAAATGATATTATTGTTTTGTTTTTTCTGATGTGATCTCTAGCATGTCTAGTTCAAATTTGTACAGTTACAATTCCAAAAAAATTAATAGAACATAACAAAATGTTGTCTTTTTGTTCAATTTAGAGCAAATTCTAAAACTGACCTTGGGCATTGAGGGGTTAAGTGGTGGGAAATGGGTCGGCTTCCTATACCTTGGAGAGTTGGAGAGGAGTTCAGCGTCCCCCCAAAATGTTTTATGCATTGATAAATCATAGTGCAAACAAACAAAATTAAAATCTTATATTATGGATCAAAAATAATTATAATTTATGTGAATTTTCCTTTTGCAGTTCCTCTCATAGGTTTTTATAATTGTTTACACTTAGGAGGTCATACAGAAAGTAGTCCAAAAGAAATATGTGCCGGGCAATCAAACATAATTTGAGCTAAGTTTATGTAAGTTTATGGCTTATGAATAAGAGCATTGAATTCATAACTTTTGCACTTGGCCATATAAAATTGCACTTAGGAATTGTAGGAGCAAAAATGACCACATCGCGAACAAGGGGGCCAATTTTTCAAGTTTTTTTTTGGTTCGCACAAAATCGTTGAAGGAGACATTGGTTTTTCTTGTACAATGGTGTTATTGTTGCAAATTGAGTTTTTCTATGTATCTTGCACAATATATAATATTTTTTCCCAAACAACTCCATAACTTCACGACTTTCATAATGCATATCCATACATAATGAAACAATATTCACCAATCATACAAATTTGCATTGCAATCATATAGGACTTTACAGTGTTATATACTTCAATAAGTCTACCTTCATTCTCCTACCAACACTTCTCTGTACTACATACAATACTCTTGTAAATTCTATTGAATGGAAGAAGGAAATTCAATATGAACCAATATCATTCCGCAATCGTTCGTTGTCCAATTCCTCCTATTGCATTGCAATGTATTCTAACAAAGGTGGTTACGCTAGTACTGGGATGCTCATTTCTTTCTCCATCATGTCACCATGCACATGTACACTGTTTTCTTGCACAAGCCCATTTCTTGTTAATTTCTCTATGTCATTCCAAGATAATATAGCTGCTTCTTTCTCTACCCATCCATGTCTCTTACCGGATGGCTCCCACAATGCTTCCATACAATTTGTGTACCAGTCTTTGATTAACCCCTAAAGGACCAAACACCGTTTTTTGACAACATAGCGTTTTTGGGTAGCTCACCACGAATGGAATTTTTATTTTTTGCCTTTGAAAAATTTTCACACAAGATGCGCCCGAGGAGTAGCTTTAGGGCCCAAAAATTTTCATAACTTTTGACCACATGGTTAAAAAGTTATGGTATGATATGTAGTTTTCATTGTTCGGCGGGCAGCCCGGGCAGCAAAAAAAACTTCTTTAAAAATCATTTTCTAGAGAAATAAAAATTTGAAATTGGTTCTCTAGATTTATGTGCACAAGGAAAGCTTTGAATCATTCCACTTTGATTTATGAGATGAAAATTACGAGGAATTTTAGTTGTGGGTAGTTTGCAGGTAGTTATGGAATCTCTACTCTAAAATAAACTTTGAAGTCCTTTATTTAACTCAATTTTCAATATTTTTGGAAAAAAATATAAACACAAGGTGTAGATTGTTTATTACAACATTACAATTGTTTGGATTGGCATTTTTCAATTCCATAATTAAATCCTTAATAATTTAGTGTTTTGAATCATTTTCTACTTCTTTCTACTTACTATTTTTTTCCTATATGTTGTACAATTCCAAATGATCTGAAATTTTTCAAGCATGTAGCTAACTTGCTTTGAAGAATGAATCCAAAGAGTTACCACCATTTTGGACATTTTTGCATACAAATGTGACCATGTGAAGTGCAGCTGCCCGTTTTTTCGCAGGGACAAAAAAAGGGTTTTTGTCACTTCAAATGCTAATTTCTTACAATCTACACGGTGGAAATTTCTGAAATTTTTTCCACATCTTCTCAAACTACTTTACTACAAGATCCTACGGTTACATGTGTTCAAAAATGTTTTTTTTCCAAAATTTGGTACTTGTACTAGAAATGGCAGTTTGGGAGCGTTTTTTGTGAAAACATAGTAAAAAACCTTTAGGGGTTAAGTTCTCTCCTCTTTCAACTTTCACCCTTCAAATTGGCCAATACCATATCACCTTCATCTTGATTGCCTACTTTCATTGACCAAACTCCAATACTTTCCCCACATAAAATGGCACTCCCGCTCTTACTTCAATAGCCTCTACTATTAGGGCCACAAATTGTCCAACTTGAAGGTCCTTCTCTATTTCAAACACCGGGAATAGATCTCCACCTTCTTCAATGTTGCTCAAGTGTTGTAATTGTCTCTCCCCCTTCATTTACCTTTCTTCTTCTGAGAGCCCTTGTCCCTGTAACTTGTATTGGCCTATTTTTTCACAGTCTAAAGTATTGTTGAACTTTTGGATTGGGCATTGTCGCCATGATAGAGTCCACCACTTGTAACATTGTATTGGATTCCTCCCCATTATGAACGTTATTTTCCTCAGCATCATTATCTTTATTTTCTTCAATAGCTGCTGGCCAAAATGGCATGTTCAAGTGTGCAATTCTATCCCAATTCGGAAACTCCTTCAAATACTTCATGAACTTCTTTGTTTTTAGTATCACTTCAAGGTTCTTCAATATGTCCCAACTTCTTTCAATACACATATATTTGTAAATGATGAAGTCCTCCAATGCTCTCAACTCCTCGTTAGTTGCAGTCACTTCTGCTAGAGTTGGCTTCTCTGTTATACTAGGTAAGGACTACAAGCACATGTGTCCTTCTATTGGTCTCTATGCATCTTTGCTGAAGTGCTTGTGTTGAACCCTAGGTATTCCATCTTCCATACAGAATTTCATGTGGTATTGGAACATGATCCCTATGAATTGATACCCCTTCCTGAGAAGATGTGGTATGATGAACTTCTTCCAATCCCGAACATTCTCAAGCTTTTGTGCACTAACAAATGCCTTCGTATACAATGTTCCTTTTTCTACCAAAAACAACAACTCATCCATGGAGTTAATATTCTTCCTCTTCAACGTATTTGATATAATGTTGAACCTCTGGTCAATGTCTTCATGTGTGTGCCCCACAATTAGAAAAGACAATTGCACCTCTTGAAAATATCCAAGGCCCACTAGAATTGCACACAATGCAAATATGTTCTTGTTCTCACAAGTTGTGTTGTCTGCTTGAATTCGTAGAGTTGGTGGAAACTTCCCTTTCCGTCTTTGCACATCAAATAACACATGCATTCTACTGGTTATCACTTGATTGCTACCATGCTTGTGGTGTACATCAATCCACACATTTGTATATAATCTAATTCCATGCACTAGTACTCCACAAAGATGGATTTTCACAAATCGAGATTCTATGTTCTTCACGGACTACTTCATCTTTGAAACCATAGCCGTGTTCTAATTCATGCCATCCACTATCAAACACATATATAAATCCAGAGTGATCATTGCTGACCTCTTAAACAACCAATAATCACTCATCTCTTTTATTTGATGCTAGATATGTATTATGTATCACTTCTTTATTTCCTCACGAGTAGCAGCATTTGTTGTATCTTCCATTCTACACTTATACTCCCAACAATGGTAGAACTTTGAAAATTGTGAATATGACAAAATTTGTAGATGTGGAAATTCCTTGTGCCACAACTATCAAAATGAAGAAAGGCTCAATGGCTCTCCATCCACCATTTTCTTCACTTCCTCATTCACGTAATGAAACACATTCAACTTTGGCGTGTTCATAGGTGACAATATCAACGACACTATGCTGCTATCATCTGTCCTCTGTATCTGCTTGTGCGGTTGCGTGCATGTAGTTTTTTTTTCAAACTCTTCAAAACTTGCACATACTACAGACATTTTGTCTCCTTCCTTCAAGTGGCAAGTGTTTCCATGTACTGCAGCCACTCTCTCATACACTTGTTGTGATTGCTTCAATTGCTTGAAGTGACGTTGTGAATAATCCAAGGCTATTGCGTAGTAGGCATTGCAGACATCAACGCCATCCAATTTTGTCTCATATTTGTGCCTTCTTCCTCCTTCTGTTTTTTTGAAAAAAGCGCTTAGCATTTGTAGTATCTATGTTGACCGAAGTTTGTACTTTTGGCCCACGCCATGTTCCTTTGGTTTAATATGTATTTCTTGTCAATTTCTCTAAGGCAATTTTTTTGCATGCACTTTATTTTTGAAGGCTAATACACTCTGCAACGTCACCTTCTGACTCATTATCTCCACTCTCACACATGGCCTTTTTTCACGTCTCCTTTGATTCAACATTGAATAGCTTTGGATGCTTTTGGATATTGGTAATTCATCCATGTCTTCTTCAAAAGGCCCAATATTATTCCCTTGTTCATTTGTCAAAGATCGTTGCTGAGGGTTGCTACTACTACCGAGTGTGCTACAAGAAATTTGCGAAGGACTTGGACCGTTAGTACAGCTCTTATGAAACTCAAACTCTGATGCTGATACAATAGAGACTAGAGAACTGTAACATCTACGTTCCTCTTTATTCCAATGAACTTAGCCTTTCTCTTCTTGTGTTATGTACTCTTGATTTCTTCCAACGAATGACCAACCCTGCACATTGACCTAGACGCTCCCTACTAATTCTCATATCCATATTGTTTCATCCAGAACATGCAGCACACGCACAACGACCTCACGAGGTCACAACTTAACATGATGAAGTTCCATTCCACATTTAAAACTTGAATCAATGACACCTAATCCAACAACAACTTCTCCTTCAGAGATGAGCTGCATAATGTCCTCATTTCTATTTGCATGTCCTGCATGTCTTCTATAAACACCACCTTCAAATAGTCTTGCACGACAGGCTCATACAATTATGTGTCCAACACTCCCTTGATTTGGATCTCCTGTTGTTGCTAGCACTGGTAATGCCAGTGTACTACCAAAATCCCTTCCATCCATTGCCGTTATTGGTTCTTGATGTCATACCAATCCACTATGAATACCATTCAAATCAAGCCCAAATTGAACATATGCATAGAACTTGTCTGCAAATTACTACAGAACTTTGTTCGTTTATAACTTCTATGATTTACAAGCTTTTATGATAAAATTTTGCATTTCCTTCTAATTTCACTGTGTTAATATGAATTCATTCCGCCTGTAACATTGAATACCACATCCTTCATGCTTATAGTTACCATTAGGAATAGTCCCTTATTCCATGTTTTTCCATAAAATCAAAGACAAAAATTATTCCCACTAAAATATTATACAATCTCAATTTTCACTTTTATTATTAAGGTGTGCTATAATTTCTATGAAGTGCGACCTTACCTAGATGAATAAAATGTTTAATCTCTCTTATAATTACGTATTTTTAACCGCTAAATGTCGAAGGCTTGTTTTGACCTTCCAAGAATTTGCTCTAATTTTAATAGAAAGCTAAAATTTAGGTACATAAGTACATTGTCTTATGGAAAAAAAAATGTGAACGTACTAATTGAAACTAGACACGTTCCAAATCACCCAGTAAAAAAAAACACAACAACATCACTTACAAATTGCAAGATTACATTGTTCCATTAGAACACTCTTTAGATTCCAAAACTAATTTGAAATCTTTTAATTTTTTTTTTGAATGTCACATGTAAAAGGTTGATCACCAATAAAATGTAAGGATTAACGCCCAAGCATGCATAACCCCAATCATTTTTTGAATCTCAAAGTGTATTCTATAGTTTCTCAAAATGAATTTTTTTCTTCAAGATGTAGTGGAATTAGGGCTCATTTCTAGAAGCCCTCAATACTACAAACAATTTTGATTACAACTAATATTCTTCTACAAAATCTTGAAAAAAGAAAGCAAAATAAATCATTTCTAAACTGATTTTATGATTCAAAATATGGAATTCAACAAGAATTTTTCAAAAAATTAAACAATTGAAAATCACAATTTCACTAGATTATGTTTAACTTTAAAGTATAGTGACTAAAGTATAGTGACTAGTAATATTTGGTGCCTTGAGTGCATAGGAGTTAAGCACATCCAAGTAAACCTTGTATTCTTGAATTTATTGAAAATAAGGATAAGTTCAACAATTCTCCACATCAAATCTGTTTAATTAGAATAAACCCTACAAAGGTCAAATGACATTTCTTCTCAATGTTGATTATTCCTTACATTGATAAAACATTATATTCACTCCCTTTTTCTTGGACTACATTTTTGTCAAAAAACTATAAATACTTTTCTAATTTTCATCCATACAATCTTGTGAAGGAAACATATTTATGAATTTTTTCTTCTTTGAAATCCACATTTATAAAATACTGAGAGAAGTTTCAACCCTCCAAATTTTGAGTGATTACAAATTTTAAGAAGACAAATACTATGCTCTTAGTCCTTGAGGGATACAAGACACTTGTCAAGGAACATTTTTGTATCACTTTCCGCAAGAAAACATAAAACTCAGGGTCTGCCGATGTATCCAAATTGCTCTCGTTAAAAACTACAATACCCTCTTCAAGGGATTACATAATTGTCACCTAAAAATTAATAAATACATTACAACTATTGCTAATCCTATTATAATTGTTTATGTCCATGGAGAAGGCACGGTCTTCATTACCAAATCACAAATTCTTAAGTGACACCATAATACAAAGTGCCCAAGAAAACACTTCTGGGTGTGTTCATTTTTTTAAAGTTGAATAAAATCTAGTGACTTTGCTGCTTTTAGTAGTCCGTATGTCTTGACTTTACAAGGATAAGAATCAATTTTAAAACATTATGAAGCATTAGATTTTCAAAAGTATTAACTATAATTTTTTTTATCAAGATTTTTGGCAAAGGCTTCCACTATAATGTACATTGCTCATAATGTTGAGGGGTCTTGTACATGCGCTTTACATATTGTCAATTTTCTATAAAAAAAATCAGTATGTTTTACATTTACGAAACAATACATTGCACTTCGAGGAGACAAAAATTGATCGGAGTTATGCATGTTACCACCTTTGTCCATATATATTTTCAGTTACCTACTTTAAACATTTGACTACTGAAACATGGATTGGAAGACTTTTGAAACTATTGCACGTTAACCCTGATGTGCTCTGATGTCCAATTTTTGGAGGACTACCAAAATGAAACTCAACTTTCATCCTCATTACTGCTTGGATTCAAGTCCTTTTAGTTTGTAGAGGTACTAAGCCAAGTTGTTCCCCTACTGAAGGCTTGAATTTGGTATTACTAGATTATATATTTTTCTAAAATTACAAGTCTACAAGTATACCAAATAATTGACCAAGCCCAAATTGTAGCAACTCTAGTTTAGAAATGCATTTTCAAAAACAAGATTACAAATGCACATAATAATAACATTTAAAAAAATCACCATTTGCATAGAGCCTCATTTCAAATCCATTCCAATAGTGTGCACGCAACAAATAATAGTAATTTCCTTGTCCTTGAATGTAGAAAGAATTTTGAAATTTAACTTTTAAAAGTTATAAGAAAATATTGGTAATAGCATTGGTGAACATAACCACACATATGGAATTTTTTTTCAATGAAATTCAATAGAATTTCATGATTTTCCTTTCAAAATAAACAAAAATTGTTAATGAGAACACTAGTGAATGTAACAATGAAGTTGGAATCTAAAACTTATAGTTCACAACTTTTATTAATAAAGTCAATGAAATATATTCTTTGGACTTAGGGGCACTTTACACTATGTCCGACTAAGTCAAGAGACCGGGACCAAACTATGGTTGAGCATCCAAAGAAATAGGCTCTTTAATAGGCATGTCTTTGGACTCTCAACCGTAGTTTGGGGATGGCCTCTAAACTTGGACGGCCATAGTATGAAGCCTCAGAAGGCAAAGTCCAAATCCATATTATTTGACATGTATCCTTTTCTCTCAACAAATAACAATAATTTTCTTTACAAATAACAAAGATTCTCCTTCCAAAATAAATCCAAAATAAATCCAAAAGCCAAATCCAAAAAAAGAACCCAAAAGAAAAGCCAAACCCAAAAGCCAAATCCAAAAGGAAACTCAATATGAAATCCCAAAGCCACATCCAAAAGCCAAATCCAAAAGGAAACTCAATACAAAATCCAAATTAAAGCCAAATCCAAAAGCCAAACCCAAAAGGAAACTCAATATGAAATCCAAAAAGAATCCAAAAAGAATCCAAAAAGAATTCATAAAGAACCCAAAAAGAACCCAAAAAGAACCCAAAAAACAAAAACAAAAACAAACAAAAACAAAAATTAAACAAAAAATTAAAAACCAAAAGTTAAAACCAGAAACTAAAACCAATAATTAAAACATTTAATTATAACAATTATGAAAAAAAAAAATTAAAAGAAAAAATTAAAAAAAAAATGAACCCAAAATTAAAAACTAAAGATTAAAAACATTTTTGAAGAACTAAAACTAAAACAAAAATTTAAAAGCAATTATAAATAAAAATCATTAAATAAAATAAAGAAATAAAGAAAATTAAAACCAAAAAATAAATCCAGAAATAAAAGTAGAAATTAAAAGTAGAAATTAGAAACAATTATAAAAATTAATTATAAAATTAATTATCCTTAATTTAGTTTAAAAAATTCAGCTTATCTCTATGATCCGGCAAAGTTTTGCGGGGTTGAGGAATAATTTGCTTTCATGAGATAGGCGTGGTCTCTGGTGTTGGTATCAACGCTCTTGTGTAAGTTTTTTTCTTCCCACTCCCGTGCAAATTTGCGGTCTTCTTCCTCTATTCTACATTACTACTCCATTGCATTGCTCCTTTTGTCTGTTTTATTGCGTTGCTCCTCTTGTTTGTTGACGCACCTATCTACCTCATTGCGCCGCTTAGCTGCATCTGTCTATTTAGTTCTCCTTCGCTCTGTTGTAACCCTCTCTACCATTCACCTTCACTAGTATGTTGATGTGCTGCTATTCGTTTTGCTCTATTAGTTTGTTGGTTTGTTGTTGGTCTGCTGCTCTTCACTGCTCACTCCTTCACTGTTCATCTTCATTGCTTGTCCTCCACTCCTTGCCTTTTCTCTAGTCTACTGATCTATTGCATAAGGTGTTTTTCTTTTCTACGTGCAAGATCTAATTCTTAGGGTTTGAGGTTAATGACTTCAGTCACCGTCGTTGTTGTATTGTAGTGACCTCATTCCAAAGAGACTTCTCTTTCTCTTCCTTTCTATGCAGTAAGCATGCGTAGACGATCTTGTTGAAGGAAGGGGTTGTTGCTGCTCACCCGTTGCTATTGCTGCCTATTACTTGGTTGCTTAGGATTGTTGCCTATTGCTCAGTCGTTTAGGATTGTTGCTCATTGTTGTTGTTGCCTACTGCTTGCTCGTTGTTGTTGCTTTCTGCTGCACGGCTGTTGTTACTATCTGCTGCTTCAATTGCCTTATGGTGCATCGGGTAAAGCTTGTTACCTTCCGTGTGTTTAAATTTTACATGATAAACCTCTTATTAAAACAATTAAATCCTACCATATATTGTCAAAATAATTTTTTAATTCTTGTTTTCACCTCCAAGAACATTCATGTCATCTTCATGGAAGTTTTGAGATCAATTACATATCAAGAATAATTTAAAAATATCCTCTGCAATTCACATAAAAATTATTGAATTAAAAAAAATTCATTACTAATTTACTATTGATGGTCTAATAGTTTTCATCCACTCATCTAGTCATTATGAGTGAATGCTTTTAATAAATGGGAGAGGTTGTTTTGCATGAAGGTTGCTATTGTATGAGCCTAGGATCATGAGTACATGAATCTACAAACCTATGTAAAAGCTCGTGTAAAAGGTGTCTATATTATAAAAATATTCCATGATTATAGTATAACTATGTTATAGAAATCTATATTATAGATGTTTATGTTATAAGCACCTTCAATGGTTGTAGGGTATCTACTTATACCTAGGCTTAAGGTTCATATGCTTGCATTTTTATACTCATACTTTAGCATTATTGGACTTGCATGAATGAGCTATGAAGAGGTCTTTATCTAATAAGCAAACACTTCACATTGGGACATTATAAGGCCATATTCATTAAAACGAGACGATTTAGATTCTAATTTTATTTGTGATCCTAAATTTAGCATGAAAAAGAGTTCATTACATTGAGACAATTTAATAAACTGAGCCTATAACATGTTCAAAAAATGATTCATTTATGCATATACAAGAAATTGCTTGCCAATTTTGGAATAAGGGACAATGGAAGGATGGTTTTATGCTTCGGAACTAAGCCATGGGATAATAAATACTTAACTTAAAGATTGAAGCAAACACTTAGGTATTATGGTTTATTAAAAAAACTCATCATACAATACATTAATGCACATAGAGTTAGAAATCAAACGTGTTGCAGATTGGGAAAACAATAAGAAGCTACAAAATGCAATATATAAAATTGAAGTTAAAATACCTTTTACTGCACATCGTCCAAAACATCCAATTTTGAAAAAAACAAGTAATTCACATCAATATAATGAACTAAAATAATTTGCTAACTAAATATATATATTTTTTTTTTATACAGTTTTTTTTTCTTAGACATATTTAAAAATAAACTTTCAACTACTGCAATTGACAAATATATTTTTCCTACTTTTTTCTTAAGCAGAAAAAAATATCCTACAAAATCTAAAAACTTCTAACTACTTCCTATGCCTACAAATTATCCACCTTCATTCAGAAGCTGCATTATTGTTTTCACCAGATATATAAGCATCTACAAATGCCTTGATGATAGTAACTTGGTGTTTAGAAATTATAATTCTTGGATCAAAAGTCCTTGCTTTCACATGTGCCTTCCAAGCAATCATAATATAGTTTGTATGCGTCCAACTCAAGAAGATAGTCTTGTCTTCGCACCAAGAATTTTTTTGTTTTGTGTCCCAACCTATGTATGTGTCTTCGTTATTGTGCTGAAAAGATGTAGGTGTCCAATATTGCAACTGAATGGAATTGATATGCCTTGGATCCAAGTTAGGATTTGTAAGTACACGAGTAAGCCAAAATGGACAAAGGTCACCATTTGTAAGACAGACCACAACAAAGTAATCCGCATACACATCACGGCCAACACGGAAAGAAGGAGCTGGACGGTCATGCTTGTGACCAACAAAAGATGCATCTTCAGTAAACTCCTCACAAATTTGACTGTCGTCTTGGTATTGGTCTTTCACTTTCTCGACAACTTGAGAATGTGGCCAAAATCCATCATGCAATGTCTCACACGCCATAAAGGGTGTGTTGAGAGCAGTTCTTATACCTTCCCAATATTTTTGCACTAGCTCATTCTTCCTCCGAAATGCTCCAGATGAGTCTTGATGAGCCATTGCTCCCTACAATGCAATATACCCGTCTAAAACCTTGCAAACTCATCGAATTGCATCAACGGCCAACCATTGAAATCCTTATAAAATTTGAACTACTGTGCTTGAGAATGGCCTTCTAGAGACTAGAGAATCATCGCATGTATGCAAGTATCCTTCACTGAAACGCTTGAAATCAGGAACCTTCTCAATGAGATGAGGAATCATGGGCTACGTTTTGCAATCCATGAAGGACTTCATCAACCTCGGAAGTGTGGAATAGTCAATTGTCTTCAGTTTTGTACTCCATTGACCAAATAGAGCATCAATGTCCTTGTGGGTGTGTCCGACAATGAAGAAATTGATGTAAACCTCTTAAAAAACAGCTCTATAGACAAGGAGAGAGCAAAACGCAAAAACCCATCAATTTTTGTTGTCATCGGAAGCATTGTCAAGCTGCAAAGTCAATGTTGGAGGAAGAGGTTTAACTTCCACTAACTCTTTGGGAATAGACCCAAGCAAATCCGTACAAATCTGTGAGCCTAATAATAAAGCCTCCGTCAATTTAGAATGCCCACTTGCTTCAAATAGTTGTCAAGATGAATGTTTGGCTTGCCACTCTAGATCTTACAACAACTTTGTGATAGAACCGACGGTATGGTTGGAGTTCGTGGGAAAGATGTCCACGACGTAGTGTGCATATCGCACGTCTCCATGACCATGAGCAATCATGCATTCATGCCCGTAATAACTATAGGCATCTTCATGAAAGAATCATTCTCCTTGTTCTTGTGAGAAAAATGGGGAGAAGCTGTCTTTGAGTGATGCATCTTATCATGGATTTTTGTAAGAACCTTCTCATGATACATCTCAAACATTCCACAATTTGCATAATAGAGGTTCACATGCGCCTTTTGACCATTGAGATGCACCTTCAGTTTGTTGGCCTAAATTTGTCGAGTTTGCGAACCAGGAGTGCAAGAATTCATGAGTTGCTTGTACCTATTACAATATCCACAATGTGCGAAATTGTCACCTCTAGCCTTTGGAGCATACTCAGGAAACGATTGACACCTGATGTTGCTCAATCCACTAGCTAAAATATTTTGCAATTCCAATGCCAAATTCACACTATTGATCTTCGGCAACTTGTCCTTCCAATGAAATTCAGAGGGTAGTTTCATGGAAGGCACTTTTCCCTGGACTCCAAGGTCCTCATTTTATATGGCATAGCATCCGTTTCATTGTCCACCAATAATCGAAGAGTGGCCATTGCTTGCAGAGTGTGTGTCCTAGGCTTCTTCATCCCCAAGGTTCCATGATACTCCGGTTTCTCTTCATTCTTGGCTTTCTCCTTGTATTTGTAATAGGTAGCTTTTGATATTCCATAGATATGGCACCAATCCAATGGACAAACTTCATGCTTCGACAAGGTGACCATTTGCCTCTCATTTTCATCATGGTAGATTTGACCGTGCATGTCAAGCAAACGCGACTTTTGTGTGTAAACTCCACCATCAACATACATTATAGATCGAATGGTCTGAATTTGCATGAATTTGTCTGAATGCCTGAATTTACTCCCACGGAAATGATTGTATGCGGTTTTTGGCACAGTACTCTTTGCTAGATACTTCAGCAATTGATTGCGGGGTGAATAGGACTTCTTTGGGGGGAAGGCTAATAGGCTCTTTCCTCTCCCACGAGCTTTTATGAAAACAAACTCTCGTTCGCACACGCCGCCTGAACCCATTGACTTCTGCTTTGAAAATATACGTTTATTCATGATCATACAAACTAGCACCATCCAAGTATACACACGAAATGGGCCAAGAGTGCATTGACCACATCCACTCCGAAGGAACTTCTTTCTTGCACAAGAACTCCGCAATATGAATTGCGACTTGGTTGTCACCAAGCAGCTCACCATCCATATCAATGACAAGATTTGCATCAACATTGTGGCAAATTCCTCTCGCAACATTGATTCCCGCGTCATTTATAGCGTGATGCCCTTGGTGTACCAAGAAATACGAGGTATTCCCTCACAAGGATCGACTCTAGGCGGCAAAGCTAGCACTTGAGTTGTAAACTCGTTTGAAACAAGAGTATCCATCCTATCAATACAAATATACAATTTTAGTTTGAGAAAGGAACATATTGTAGAGTCTAAAAGATTGAATTGGTAAGTTTGGATAATAGAAGGCCACATTACCTTTGAGACGAGGATATATAAGATTTGAAATAACTACATAAAAGCATCATTCATTCACTCAAACTACATTAAAAATATTGTGAATATTTGTCCCGATGAAGACATTGGAGCAGAAAATGAATGTACATGAAATTTGATTTTTTAATGCAACTAGCTCTCTTAAGCATTCAGATTTATCTTCAAATTGAAGAGAATGTGATTGTGATAGATTTATTATGGAGTGTTTTGATGTTCAATAACTATATACACTAGGTACATATCTTTGACTCAAAAATAACACTAGAAGAAAAAGAGGAAGAATCAGAAAACCAATGCACTTTAGATTTACCTAAAGAATACAACACACTTACTTATGGAGGTTTAATTTATCCTCGAGTCGACGATAAATTAAGACAATACATGACGTCAAGCGTGAAATCATTAATACCGTCGACTATATTATTTCTCAACTTGGAGAACTATCATATTCTCTTTAATTTAAACATACAATTTTAGGTGGATAATTGAAAAACAATTGCTCTTAAAGTTTGTTTGAAACTCTTCTATAATAGACACTCAACAGACCTATGTTACGTTATCTTCGAGTCAATGATAAGTTCTAAGTTAAATAACAATTACTCATGAAGAAGACAAATATTGATTATTAAGGGTAATACACTAATGCATTCAATCTCTTCAAGATTTCTTCTACTAAAAAAAATTTATCTTTGGTACAAAGATAAGTGCATATACATAGGATATAAGCTTTCATGATCTAATAAATAAATTATTTTTTAAAAGAAATATATTTTATTAATGTATATATGAAAATTATCTTCGACGCAAGGATAAATTCAAATCTACTACATGTCTATTTTATCCTCGACTTGAGGATAAACTAGAGCTCATCTTCATTTTGTATCATAGATTTGAGGATAATGAGAACTCTTTCTGCTTATTTTATCCTTGACTCTAAGATAATCTGTAGCTCGTTTTGCCTATTTTATCCTCGACTCGAGGATAATCTGGAGCTCAATCTCCCCAGACTATTTACAATTCCGATATTTACAGCGCAAAAATAGGTACTTTTTCTCTTCAAGATGTACAACTATAAACATTCCAACTTTGTCATACTAATGAGAAATACTGAAATCAATCTCTTCTAAGCAAAGAACATATAACATTGCATGCATAGGTCTATGTATAAAAAATTTGGAGTATGGCACAACACTTGTAATCACTAGGAATAATAAAACTAAACAATAGGAAGGAGATGCTAATAGAGATTGTATTGACGAAAAAGCAAGCAAAACTGAACCGTATAGATAGTACTCACTTTGTGAACAAGGAAACAAAACATCAAGTAAACTTCAAAGGTAATGGCATCGCAATGTTTGCATTACAGCGGTGAAGGATTGAAAAACCAGGAATAGGGAAAGAGGAAATGAGAGACAACACATGCAAGAGAAAAACGATTGATGGTGGTGGGATAAAATGAGTGGGAAGGTTTAAATTTTTATAAACTCTAGGAAGGCTTTGGAGAGAAGTATCTCTTGCCTTTAGAGGGAGTTGACTTTCCATTATCCCAAATAATAGTAAATTCAAAGAATGTGGAGCAGCTTTTACAAAAGCAACATAGAATTTAGGATTCCATTGAGGCTCTTAGCTATAAATAGGGGGAATTTTGGTGAACGTAAAATTTGGCAGCAACTTTTCCTTGGAGAATGTGAAATTATTTTGTAAAGGTTTGTGGATATTGAAAATTCCTAGATTTGGCCGTTCCCCAACTATCCACTATCCAACTTTGGGGGGGTATCCTATGGAATTTGGAGATTTAAGGTTTAGAGTTCAAGATTTAGGATTTAGGATTGTACCAAGCCATGCATTAAATTACAAATGCCATTTTTTTGGAAAGATATGTCACCAATGCTTGACAATTCACGTACAAAATAAGTCCTCTAAAATACGATTTTGTTGCAAATATAATGGAGACTTGAAATTTATGGGAAAAATAAATTTGGGTCACTTGTGTTCCCAATTTACAACGCCATGAATAAAAATCCATTGATGGGTCATTTCCTACTTTCTTTAAGAAGCCACGTCACCAATACTTGACAATTGATATGCAAATGAAGCGAAAAAAATTAGGTCATTGTATAAATAATTTATTATTTAATAGTATCACAAGCTCATTCTCTTTTTAAAAGGGATGTGTATAAAACAACTTCACATTCCCACTTGTTTGTCTTGTAGTACCTTAGTTTTGTAACTTTTGTTTGAATGTCATTCACATTGAATACAATACTTGATCACTATGTTTTTTTGTTAGCATACAAAATTAATTACATATTTGTAAAAGTAAGAGTAAGAGTTACAATTTGTTTGAATATACACAGCATCGGAAGGATGTAGTTTATAATTAGAATTAAAATCAAAGTAGTATAACTTTTTAAATGAACATGGTAAGGAAAAAAGAAATTGGAGTTCAATATTCAAGAAAAAAATTTAGAATTCAGTATTTACATCTTTAATTTTATCTATTAGCTACAAAATACTAATGACATATTTATTCATTCAAACTCCTGAACATTGTGCACACAAACAATGAAGTGAATATTGGCATTTGACTATTCAAAATAGTGATCATACATCATTATGCATCATTTATTTTCACTTTAGAACTTCACAAACATGATTCAAAATTCAATATCAAAATTGTTGTACAGTATCATAATTGATGATAATAGCAATATGTTGACTTAAGGCCTCAAACAAATTTCCTCCATTTCAAAGACACTATGGCAAAATCAAATTCAAATGCACATACACTGGAAACTTCAAGTTTATGACCAAATTCTATTTTATGCAATTTTCTTCACAATTGAGAACGCCATGCTTTCAAAACCATGACCATTTTTTTATTTTTTAAATTATCCATGTCACTAATGCTTGATGTTTGAGGTGCAGAACAAGCCAAAATAAATATGTACAAGTTGCAAATACAGTGAGAATTTCCAATTTGGCCCAAATTACAATTTTGTCACTACTGCTCCCATTTAAGAAAGCCATCAATGCATAAAAATCCATGAACCAATTCCTTTTTTTTTCAAATGCACATCACCAGTGTTGACAATTGACGTGCAAATTAAGCCCACCAAAATATGCAAAAGTTGTAAATGTTGTGGAGACTAGAAATTGAAGACCAAATTAAATTTGGGCCACTAATATAAGTTCTAATTTTAGATTGAAACTCAATTTCATTGACATTTATTTCTAAATTAAAGAAAAACTAAATTTTTATTGAAATCATAGATTCCTCAAGTATGTTTCTTAGAATTTATGAAATCTAATATGTTTAAATGTCTAACAAGTCATGATTCAGTTCATCTTCAAATTTTTATGAATACTGGTAGAACTACATACCCCTTGAAAGACATTTCATGTCTAGGCTTGGTCAAACTTCATTACATTTCTACATTCAAATATAGATTTCAAAAATTTGATATTTTTAACATGTAAATACATATTTTTAAGACTTAATCTAATTTTTTAATAATTAAAAATATCAAAATTAATTGGACTTTATATGATTTTTAAAAACAAAAACATATAACAATCATAGTAATTACAAAAATGCTTAAAATAGTATGAATATTTTATGAAGTTAAAGTTGAAAATATAGTGGAGACTTGAAATCCATGATGGGCAATTTTAATTTGGGCCACTTATGCTTGTAATTGACAACGCTATGCATTTGAATGTATGGCACATATTCTGTTTGGAGGCATGATTTAAATGTGAAATTTAAAAAATTGGTCCCCTCACAACACAAGTCAGGTCAAAGGGCATAGTTAGCTCGAATAACTCTAATCTATTTAAGGCTTTTGAAATCTTTTCACTATTTTGACTTCATAAACTTACAAAAAAATAATGGTTTTATTTTCATACTTTGGATGAAATTATAAATTACATGCATGCATTTGATATTACCAATACATTTTAGTGTACACTTTTTGGCCTCTATTATTTTGGCTAAAATCATAAACAATAAAGTGATATCTTTAATTTTTAATCTCCTTTGAAATTTTATCAAAGAAATGCATGATTGCAATATTTTCACAACTTCTAAGTATTTGAAGCGTGTAGCAATTGTTGTTCATTTTTTTCAATCCATTTAAGTAGAAATTGTTTAACTTCTATAGCTTAGGTTTTCTACTTTTCTAAAGTATAGCAAAATATAAATTTATATTTCAAAGTACATTTGAGAGGTACATGAAAATAACATGTATTGAATAAATACGCTTGAATATAGAGTTATAGACCCCTACTATAATGATCCATAACGTCATTTATTCTGAATGCAATTTTCTTTCTCATATATATAAATGATTTTAAATAAATCATGATTGCATCGACTGATTGTACTTTAAAGGACCAAATTTATAAAAACATAAAATGGCACGTAAGTGTATAGCACAAAATGGTCTAATAAATTCTTAATGCCTAAACTTTGTGGAATCATTAAGTAGTTTAAACACGTGCATTTATTGAGACAAATAATTTGGAATAAAAGAAAAAGCCATGACTTTATTGTATCCATCCTATGCCAAGTCATAAAAAACATTGAATTCCATGTAAATGTTTGAAAAAATAGAATGTACAAGTTCTAAATTTCATACTTAGGGGTGTCACAAATGTGAAATTATTGCATAAATCCAATTGTTTTACAAATTTGAAGCATAAACAAAAGTATGTATAATTTTCTCTTAAATTTTTTCCATGTATGCGTAATTTTCCCATGGTGTACCCAAATGGAATGTCTAATACATTTTTAAAAATGAGCGCAAGTTGCTTATTTGTATTGCTGGTATATGGTGGAAAAAATAAGCTTCACTTTTGTAACTCTATCTTTCAATGTAGAAATATATAGGTTTTAATTATTTCTAATCTTTCAATAAAATAAATAATTAATTATTATAATTATTTCTTTCACATCAAAATAATAACTTGTATGCATACTTTGTTCTTTGGATTCAGGATAAATAGCTCATTTTTTTGATCAGGTGTTTAGCTTTACATAAAAATAACAGAGTTCTTTTAGGATTACAAATTAGGAATCCACTACTTAGACTATAAATTGTCATGAAAGAAGTTTATATTATGTTATCATCTTACTTGCATTATAGATTCACCTCAGTTTTTTCAATTGTTTTGTCATGGCATCTTTTTGGTCAATTGGTAGAAAAAGACAAAGAGAGGAAGACGTGATTACTAACAACTATATTGACAGTATGTTTTAATTTCATGAAGTATTTGAAGGATGTAGTAAATTCACAAAAAATGAAGTATTAGTCAAGTGTGTTATTCAAAAATTCATTTTTGAATAGAAGAAAATGTTCAGAAATTTCTAATTTAGACATGAAAATACCTCAAAACTTCAAATTTGCAAGTCTTTTCTAAGTTTTTTTTACCTATTTTGTATCATTTCCATTTCATTAATTGCATGTTTTTGGTGACTAATTACAAGAGCTACTTCAACCACAGAGCATACTGCGGCCATTTTGTGGAATTGATTGACGAAGAATATGCCTTTATAGGACAGAAGTGCAACCATTCATCTTCCCAATTCTATGAGAAAAGGAAGGTCATGTACAATTGTTTCACTTCCAATTTACATAGTGACAAAACATAAGATTTCCACATTTATGAGCCCTTCATTGACGGGATAAAGTGCAACCTATTTTGAAAACCAAATTATTAGATGGGTATGGGAGGGTCGGGTATGGAAGGGTCGGGTATGGGAGGGTATGGAAGAAGAGGGTGGGGTCAGATAGGGGCGGGTAAGATATGAATAAGATATGGGGGGATCGGCTCGAGTTGGATATGGAAGGGGCATATCGGGATTGCAGAGCCACAACTGTAAGTTAGGATTTAGTTTTGTTGCTTTTGTTTCCTACTCCATTGCTACTGCTAGTCGTTTCCCACTCCGCTCTAGTAATTTGCTGCTATTTTTGTGATCTTCAAAATGTGATGTTGTGTGCTTGGTGAATGATAACTTGTTTAGGTTTGATTTTTTCTTTTGTACTTGGCAACCAAGATATTTTTCTTTGAGTCACGGAGAGTTTTTTTTTTTTTAGTGTCGGCCACTTCAATTGTTGTATGCTGGAGTTTAAGTTACATTTGGAGAATGGGAGGTTAAATTCATGGAGCACATTGTTGGTTGCAGAATATGTGACAATTCTTTCATGTTTATGTATTCTATATAAATGAAGAATTTGAGTGTTGAGGATTGAGTTCGGTGTTGGAGGATGTTGTGCGCTTGCACATCAACTAGGCGCTTTTAGATTTAGTGGTTTGCAGATTGAGTAGCTGTACATCAATTGGAAAGTCACAATTTTGCAGATTTGGAAGTTTCAAGTCTAGTATAGTTGCCTAGATTTCAGGAGCAATTATCAGCAGGTTGTGTTACAAACTTCATTTGAATTTGATGATGTGCTTCTTGTGATAGTGTTATTGAATTTTGCTTTTATGTGCATTTTGGTGTTGGAGTTCGAAGATTGTGCTTTGTATGTGTCTTTTTCTTGGCTGGATTGAGGCTCTTTGCTGAGGTTCTTTGCTGGACTAGATTTTTTTATTCTTTGATTTTGTTTGTATTTGTGCTTTTTGGCCTCTATTAAGAAGTAGAAGTTGGAAATGTGACTTCAATTTTGATTTTGGAAGTACATGTTGGGTGCAAATTTTGTTGGAGTGTTGTTTTAGTGCAAAAGAACTAAGCTGCAATTTAGTCTTCTTCCAAATAACAAGTTGTAGATGAGAGATTCATAGCTCCAAGCTAATATAGATGTTTGTGGTTGCTGTGGGATTTTTTTTTATCCTAAATTTTTGTTCAACAAGAATGTGTGGTTTGAAATCCAATTTGTTGTGCTTTTTCCGAGTACTAGATATGTACATCACATTAGTTCAGTCCATATCCATGACTCTAGTCACATAAATAACATAGAAAATGAGTTTTGAAATTAGGGTTTCTAGGATAATTGTCATGTTTTTTTGCTCAGAAATGTATTTAAATCTTGTAGAGTTAATATTTTTCTTATCTTTGGCTCAAAGATAATCATCCTCAAGCCAAAGATAAACATTCTAGTCCAAAAATAGTACCACAAATAACTTCACAAATCCATAAAAAAAAAGAAAATCTTCCCTCAAAAGTTGCCAAATGTCTAAAATCATAATAAAGCAAAAAACATAAAGCGCATGTATAAAGGTAAAGACGTATTACACTCGGCTTGTACTAGCTTAGTTATCTTTGGGTCAAAGATAATTATCTTTGACACAAAGATAACAAAACAAGTAACAATATACAAACGATAGAAAGTTCTCTGTATCAGTCGAGGCGATAGGAACTCCAAACAATCAAAGTAGCAAAGCAATAAAAAATGAAAACGTTATCTTTGACCTGAAGATAACGAGCATATAAAGATACAATTTAAATACATACAAAGTAGGTTTCCAATCTAAATAAAATCAATAAACTAAAAATTTATCTTTAAATTGAAGATAACCTCAAACTACATGTATACGTCAGGTTAAACAAATTTGTCACCCTAAGTAGAAGACAAGGTATATAAAAGAAAATGTAAAAGTATTTATCTTCAACTTGAGGATAAATTTGAGAAATCCAACTAATCACAACATCCTATCATAAAATTAATCCTACTATAAACCTGCAAAGTATTCTTCCTTCAACCAAACATACCACATAATCACCATGGTAATTAACCTTGAGACCATATAACTCTAACAACGTAGCCAAGGTTGTCACATTAGACGGATAGACGACTTGCCCGTCTTGTAGAGGTGCCATCCGTCCGATGTAGTCAACATGTAATTCACTTACTATGAAGGTAAAAAATCCAACGTGGAATTATCTTAATGACACTTGACTTACCTTAAATCATGATCATTTACCTTAAAATCATGGAAGCTTACCTTAATTTACCTTAAATCACTTGGATTTACCATAAATTATGATGGATTTACCTTAAATTATGGTCAAATTCAAAGCTCTAAATCCTAAATCCTTAAATTTTTCCAGTTGCCCGCTTGGACGTCCGTCCGTCTTGTTTGGTGACCCCAAACCACCCAATGTGATAACCTTGAGCATAGACAAACTATTATATTACAATATCAATCATCATCTTTGGTTCAAAGATAATTATGAACGGACTCTAACTGACTTATAACTGTACGTGTCCAGATACATTAAAAACAATCCATAGAAGACAATTACGACTACTCGGCATCTCAGTCATTCATCAAACCATTCACAAAGTAGATGGAGGAAGAGCCATTTTTTGGTGAGTTGGCAGAGGTATACGGCAAACTTTGGTAGTTCTTGTCCATTGTCCATTTGTGGACATTTGGCATTAACCGAGCCAAGGACTATGTGTATTTGTGCTACAAAATCAAAGACTCTAAAGGATACTTGAACTGGAACCTTAATGAGAAAGTAGCTCTTATTGAATATTACCGGGGTTTTGGTAGTCACCCTAGAAGCACCACACAACAATAGACAAGAAACTCTACACACGTACTCCATTGTGATTCACGAAGATGATGACAAAGGCATGTTTGATTTTGAAGAGCTCGTGGCTTCGCTTGAAGTCTCGGGATTGAACAAGATAGCAAACGACTTCAACTTCAATTATAGTCTATGGTTTAAGAAAAATGTGGCAACCATGACAAGGAGAATCCACACCATCAAGGCCATATTCATTATATTGAGACTTTTTGCAGATATTGAGCCAGAAGGCTAGTTATTGGAAAATTCATTTTAAAAAATAATAACTGAAATAAAAAATAAATAATGCTAAAATAGTGATTTTATAATGAAATTTTAATAGTTGGTGTTGTTACCTGTTCATAAAAAAATACTAGTAAAGAGATATAGCGGTTTATCCTCAAGTCAAGGATAAAAACACTAAAAGAAACCCGTCTTTTTTTTGACGTCTAAAAACTGGACGTCAAATTTTTTGAACATCAAACATAACATTAGGATGCTCAAAACTAGCATCCTAAAGTTATGTTTGATGTCCAAAAAATTTGACGTCTAGTTCTTAGACGTTAAAAAAATTACAGGTTTCTTCTAGTGAAATGAGATTGCGAAAAGTCTCAATATAACAAATATGACCTTCATCTTCCGTAGGCTGGAAAAGCACGCGGAAAACAACACTTGTTGTGGTCAAGGTAGGCCCCAACAAAGACAAGTGCGTGCACAACCTCAAAGGAAGAGGGCAACTGACTCTGGAGACGTTGAAACTGCCTTCAGTTGTAGTAGAAAGCTGACTAATAACGGTTGGAAGTTCTTGATCTTCTCTCACTAGTATTCAAACAAGGCAGAGAGGTGACTTGCTGCCAATCTAAGAATTTAAAGTGGCAGCAGCGTACCAAAAAGACTTCAAAGAGAAGTACAAAGACTACTTTATGTTTGACAACCGTACCTTTCTAGTCTCCATAAACCAATGTTTCTTAGCAAGGGCAAAATACATCATCCGCAAACTGGAGCCCAAGATTGTCCAAGACATGGTATAGGAGTTAATAACCATTTCTGCTGTCGGGCAACACCAGACTCTGAAATTGTCTGGAACTGCGCCGCAGCAGTTGCGTGACGTGGCCAAGCGACTGCCACGTCATACAAAAAAAATATTTTTTTTTCAAAAAAAAAAAAAAATTGTTCATTTTGTTTTTCCATTTTAAGATTTTTAAATTTTTTTAAATTTTTTTTCAAAAGAAAAATTCTGACAGCGGCCATTCTTTTGCTGCCGGGGGAACAACGCTAGAAACAAGCCCGAAACGGCCCTCCAGACCCCCAAAAATCTTCTAATGGCTTGGACATACTTCAGAGTTTTTGTGTCACGGGGGAGAACATCACATCAGTGTATATGCGGGTGCCAAATTCATGATCACCGCAAGGGTAAGTCACTTAGGCCTTATAAATTTATCTTTGCTTCAAAAGATAACTCTTATTATATGCTAATTTTTTACTTAGCCTAATGTAATCTTGTCAATGATAAGGCCTAACAACATGCGAGCTTCAATTGGAATGTATAGGCTTCATTTATCTTTGGCTCAAGGATACATTCTTAATAACATGATGATTTGAAAACTAATATGTAGTACCTACCTCTATTTGATTTGCAGATGTATGGCCTATTCTGCTATGTTCTAGCAGAGAGGCATTCATCACAAAAGTACAGAGAGATGATAGAGAAGCACGGCAAAATGATAGACCTAAATGATTTTCTACATGACAATGTAGAAAATATTAGGATTTTTCAAGTAGGAGTTTGTCATTATCATCCATGTTAGAGTGTTAGGTCTGGGAATCTTTAAGTTTTTTTTATTATTCTTATCATAATAACTATGTAACTCAAATGGATTAATATAAATAAAAATGAGTGTAAATACAGGTCTCCATGTTGCATTGGGATGCTACATGAGGCATTTGAAAAACCCTAAAAATTTATGGTTGTTGACTTGTTGTGACTTGTGTGGTATTTGTCTACTTGCAAAAAGGACCAAAAAAATGTTTTTACATGCATAAGGATTACAATATTAACCACCATCTCACCCGGCTAGGGAGGATTGACCTCCTCATTGCCCCAACTAAGTGTAAAATTTTGTAAAAAATTGCCCCCTATTTTGTGTTACATTTTGTTGCATTTCGACTCTTCTCCTAGCTAATTCCGGGTCTCTGATCGCAACTATGAATTCAAAATTTCTAAATTTTATCATGTGTTTCAAATAAAAAATTCCAGTGTTTTCCCCAGGGGTAATGAGGGGCAATGATGGGGTCAGTGGGCACCCCGCCCCGCCCCGCCCCGCCCCTCCCGACGGGTACAGTCCAAAAGATCTGGGCCGACTAAGTAACACGAAGGCGCCCCGAATGGACTCCCGATGGTCGGGAAAATTTCTACCGACAACATCGTCAACGACGTTCTACTCAAGCTAACGTCCTTCACAATTCCTCAAATGAATCAAAAGAATTCTCTCCATTTTATTGCAATTTTTTTATATATATTATATATACCTGACCAGGGGGCACAAACGGGGGGCGTATTCTCATCGGATAACAGCGAATAACTGCCCAAATTAATGCAGAAATATTTCTTCAAAATGTAGCTGAAATTTGTGTTACAGACATTTAAAGTCTGTACCAATCCAAAGCAAACGCCTGGCTGGAGCCACACAGACGTTCCCACTCAGACCCTCCAGACTGCGTCCCTCTCCGTCGAGCGCTGGAGCTCCGGCGTTTGTCTGTTGCCGGCTAGGGACTGATCGATCGGCAAGCTCAAGTACAGCTCCCCCAATCCCTCAATACTCAATTCTATAAAGTCTTCAATCACTGGTATGGTTGCATTCGTCAACGTGTGTGTTATGTAGTTCGATCGGTGAGCTAGGTCTGGAGCTTGCAGTTCGTCGGTTGCGTGGATTCTTGCAAACATGGAGTTTCTGGGTCTGCACGGAGGGTACGATGGAACCCGCAACTGGGTTCAGTTCGTTTGACTTCCTGATTAGGATTCAAACCGGGGTCAGAACGAAGAATGATGACGAAGCGGAGCGCTGGGTATAAGAACACCGAATTTCGTCCTAGTAAGGCTGTGCACGTGGGTAGACGCACGCTTTGGAAAATGGAGCAGTTCAACCTTTATCGTATGGTGATTTTACTCGTCGTTGTAGCGAGATCGAGATCGAGCTCGGACAATTGAACAAGGTCCGGAAACACACAACTGGATCGTGACTGAAGGTTCAAATTAACGTGGCTAGCGAGCTACGGTGTTCGGGTGAGAAGTAAAGTTTGCAGCATTTGATCGATCGATCGATCGAAAGCCTGTGCTGAGCAGCTAGTTTAATTGGGTAGGCAAAGCTGAGGATCATCGTCTTCGAATAAAAGTGTAAGAGCAATCTGCTGTGAGCTAGAAAAGCCGTTATGAAGGTGGGGTAGGTATTGCTGCAGGGATTGTAGTGACCATGCACCTGTGCTGTGGACCACGTTGCGAAGACGTGGTGAAGGCCGCCGTTTTACCCCAGGAGTGCAACTACCGCCACGTCCTCTTCATGCAGGCTTCGAATTTGTAGCCCCATCCCAGAGACAACGACGATCATCACCAAGTGCGAACCCTAACTTGGGATCAACCTACCTCTCTTTGCATAGGTGAGTAACTTACATTCTAGCTAGCTATAGACAGTCTTGCTATTCAAAGTCTATCAGTCGTCGATATCTGTCCCTTACACGGATTCATTTTGAATTTTGGAGTCAACCAGTCCCGCAACCAGTTCACATAGCAAAAATTTGAACTCTTGACGATCCCTTCCTAGGCTGTCGCTGACTCAGAAGTCAAAACCGTATCAGTTCTGAACTGTCGGTATAAACGGTCTACACTTCACGAAATTCCAGGGCATGCGATGGATGAAAGTACGGACATGTTTGTAGAACAAGTTTTCAAGATATATCGGCGTATGTGCGTGACTTGGATGACGAGTAATATATACCCTTCGTAATAACCGTTTTAATTGTTTCTGTCGTTGGCAGCCATGAATCCCAATGAGACCTCGGTAAATGGAACCAGGCCGATATTCGATAATAGAGAACAGTCCGTTCAGCCTGGGACTTCAAGCTTCAGCTCGATGGAGTCGTCGGTGACGGGTTTCTCTTCTATTCCAGACGACTATCTCGATCAGCTGATCAACATTCTTTCCACAACAGACGAGTTTGATTCAGCACTGTGTAATGGACCATGCGGAAAGTGCCACATGGACCAATCTCTACCAAGTTTTCCTGACGATTCAAGTCCCTGGAATGACATCTCCCCGCCGCTGGTGGGCACAGAGGGTGACCACGGATCATTACCGCCCATTATGTCCCCAGTTTTGACATACTCATGCCCCCCAATGCCGTCGTCGCCGGAAGATGCCGAAGCTCTAAACGCAATGGAAGGTGCCAAGTCGGTAACTGAGAACAATAGCGGCAACTGCATCGATGTGAGCAACCCTGAGACTTCTGTTCTTCCGTCGGAGCTGAGCGAACGAGGATGTTCGAGGACGTGCACAGGTTGCGTGCAGCCTGCCTCTGCTTGTCACGATGCTCGTCGTTTAACAGCATCCGAGGTCTTAATTCCGAAACCTGTAGAGAATTGAAGTGATCGAAAGCACATACAGAGCTCTATATATACTTCGTTTGAATTTGTCTTAGATCCTGCAATCCAGTGCAATTGTACAGTATCTGTACCCTTCGTCAATGCCAGGGATAATGTAATAATGTATTGCTAGCAAGACACTGAGTTTCCTGTCTCTCAATTGCGATGCTGTCTTGGAAGGTTGTGTAAGAACACAGTTAAGCTCATATGCTTGAAAGATCATGATTGAATGTATTTTCATGTGTTTGACAGGTTGAAATTAGAAGGAAAAAATTCTTCAAAGGAGTGAGTAGGAAAAAGAAATCTAACAAGTGGACGTGCGAGATAAGAATCGCAAAGAAGCTTCTTGAGGATAACAAACTTAAGGATAACAAACTGAAAGGTACAGCCAAAAAATGGCTTGGGACCTTTGACACCCAGTGTCAAGCAGCACGCGCCTTACATGTGGGGAGGTTCTTATTGAGTGAGGAAAAGAAGAATTCGGCAACGGACACTACAAATATTGAAGGGAGATCCAAAGCCATCCTCTTGGAGTTTAAAGATCACATGCGTGGAAAGCCACTTGATGATGAGCTCTTGCGTAGAGTGAAAAAACTTGCGACCGATTATGGTAAGAATGGCTATCTACAGTAAGTTTTTTGTGTATTTAATTTTCTGTGAATAACGAAGCGGTTCTGTGAATAACGAAACGGCATCCCCAAACTCAAGCCTTGGAACAGACCTTGGAGTGAGCCTTGCTTGAGGAAACGATGTTTCAGCGGCATCTAACTGTGGAATTATCCGCACCTGTCTGCACCAGCTCCAGTTTGTTAATGTAGATGTATCTCAGTGTGATAGTATGTCCTCTATAGGTTTTTTTGTGAGAACTGTCTGTCGTAAGCCCTAGTTTCTGATTAGCTAGCTTGAATACGATGAAGAATAACTCTAGTCCTCATACTAACGTGAATGCAAAGTATGTCGGGACCGTAGTTCCAATAATTAACGACGCCACACAGACAGAGTTAGCCAGTGCTACGTACCCTTGATGACTCTCCTTTTGGAGGTAGGTTTCACTACTTAGACTACTGTTAAATGGCTAGTAAGAGGAGTTTGCATACATAATGTCTGACGTGTTCATTATGTAAGAGATTGTAAATATATATATGGTGTGTTCTTCCTCTTTAATTTTGGAAACTAGCTAGCTAGGCCTTCGAGTGAGTTCATTACTTTTAATTTCCTTGTATTTGCATCGATCATACATCATCATTCTGTGAACATATATAGATGATTGCTCAGAACATCACAGATGGTGAAGCGGATGATTGACTCCCTTGAGTAAACTTGGCTCTTGCAATCAGTCTGAACTCTTGAGAGAATGAGAGATAGCTAACCAAGTTGAGCGTCTGATTTTCAGATGGCTAGAGCTTGAAATCTTGAGAAGGGAGCACTCTCTAGTTGGAATGACATTGACTGAAATGCGTGATGCACACAGCTGCAGATGTTTGACAATCTAGCAGGTAGGTTTGACACGTTGCTTTACAACTCCTCACTTTGCAAACAGTTTCAAACATTTTTCAGGCCTAGCTTGCATCTGTTTTAATTATTTCTTGAATGACGGTAGTATGATACTGAAGAGGCCAATTTTGGTTTGTTCCTCGGGTAATTAATCAGTGCAATTCCAGTGAGAATTACGCAGAGTCAGCTAACCAACGTGCTCGAACTTTCAGGTTGCCAAAGCCTCAAAGGCAGCAATCCCAAGATACAATGACACTCACTTGAATGAATACTGCTTGTTTGGGGACATGATGCACACTACATGACAATCATAACCTCAATTCAGTCGTTGAATTGTCGGTACTCCATGCTCTGATTTGAAGTTTTACACTATTATTTAGCTTGAATGTCGTTCCAATAGGTATGCAAATTAGTATGCAAATTGGTTTTCATCCACAATAGTGTGGACTCCAAAGAGAAGATGTTCATCTCCCTAAATCATTGCATTTTCTTCTCTCCTCTGGCGGTCCACTGTGCCATTTAAATGGAATTGTGCCAATTTATTAGTGAAATTGAGGTTTCATATGTTTGTCCATTTTGTAGATAGGCATGGCTTGCATAGAAAAAAGCTTGCAATTTAGTTCCTTTTATGTTTCAATGATGAACAGCACAAACTGTGTGGTCTAAGTGGTAAAAGAATCAAAGTTGCGGAACATTTGGTGCCATTTTAAATTTTTTAACAAAATTCTCTATATTTGTAATTTCTATTTATTGAATTGTTTTTTGACCATAACTTTTGTAGATGCTCCTATTAGACTAATAACTATGATTCAAAAGATTTTTTTTAAATACTTAATTTTATGTTGTATGGAAGTCCACAAAATGAGCTTCTTTCTCTTTGCATTTTGAACATACAAAAGATTATTTTAGTGGTTCTTTGGAGGATTTGATCATCCTTGTAAAGTTATTACAAATGGTCAATTAATCTTTCATATTTTTTTTTAAATCCTTTTTTTTATAAATTACATTTTTTTTTAATTGTAACTGTGACAACAAAGCTTATATGATAATTTTATAGATGATCAACTTCAAAACTCCAAAAGCTATGGGATAAAGAAGTCGGGCATGATAACTTATCCATATCAACACACATATTTATATTCATAATTCACAACATATATCATATTTATATCTTTATCCAGACAGAACATGACATGGGACATTGGGGGTGCATATAATTTTAGGAGCATAGTAACAATACATGCATTTTACGAAAATACATCTCATGTCTTTGTCCAACAATTTTCATTGTTAAATTTTTTTTTTGAGAACTCCTCCTCCAGGGTGATCTGATCGCACACTATGGTGGCCCCCTTGCCAAATATACAATCCAGTAAAAACTAGTACAAAATGTATGCAAATTGCTATTAAATGGAGCCAAAACGTCATCTATACCAAAAATTCAATGTTGGCCCATCTGAATCAAAAGGTCTTTTCATAGATTCTCTAATTTTTAATTTTTTTAAATGATTTAAAGGCAAAATTTGGCACTCATACTAAAATCACACATTTGCTAGGATATTTTCTTGTATAGGTTCTAGAACATTAATTAAGTGCCTAGTCTAAGTACCTAAGCATTAGAGCATTGGATTTAGTTCTTTGAATTGTAAGAATGAAATCCCAAACTAGGCAAAAAAAATACAACAATGCTAAACATGAATATGTGACAATACAAATATTAAATGTTTGTACTCCATTCATTCAATTAATAGATGAAATTCACTTTTTGTTATGCAATTATCAATGTATGCAAAATATAAGACTCCGATCCATTTTATTTTTATTTTTTAAGTCACAAAAACTATAGAAAAATTGACACCAAATTTTCATCTTATGCAAAAATTTTGCCATGACTATAATTTTGGACAACCGTAGTGTGCTTTTACCCTCCAATTTGGCCTAATGCATTTTACAATATCTAAAAAGAGACTCTTGTGTTTCTTAAATCTCAAGATAATCAATACTATATAGATGCCAAAAGCTATGGAATAATGAAGTTGGAACATATTCCTAGGCATATCCATATTTATACTTTGTATTTACATTTTTAGTTTACATCATATTTATACCATATCCGTACCTATACATGATAGAACATCATGGGATAATATCACCTGGTGCACATATCCCATGTCCCATATCATTTTTTGATTAAAAAAATTCCCTTTGTTTCCATTCACATTCTTGTTTACAATACTTTAGCCCTACAAGGTTTTGTCATTTCAAATTATCAATGATGGTAAAAAATATCACTTTATATATGACATGGATTAATGAGGCAAAAGTTATAGGATAATGAATTATATTGATTTGTATTTGTATCAATATACATACATTGTATTTCATATATATATTTGTATTAATATATATATATATATATATATATATATATATATATATATATGTATTTGAATGTATTCATATATTGTGCTTTGTATCCATACATGGAACACTAGGATATGGAATATTAGAGGTGCATGTAAATTTGGGTGCATAGTGTGGATCAAAAGAAAATTAAATGACACTTTATACTTTATACACTATGTCTTGCTAGCTTGGATCCCTCTTATTCACAAGCCTTTATAAAGAAGAAGCATAAAAAAATGCCACTTTTGTTTCCCATTCTAGGTGGGTGGTCCACATAATGATTTTGGGGGGTAAGAATGTCGTCCTACTTAATTGAAAGCCAACCAAGTCATTTCGTAATTTTTGACATTAAAACAATATTCTATAAATTTTCAAAGTTGAAAGCACAGGATATCAATCAATCATTGATTCCTTTAAACAAACACCCTTCGAGCATGAAATCCTCAACTCCCATTGGTTTCCTCAAAGAAGTCTTCAACTCCCATTTGTTGCTCTTAAAGCCTTGTGGTAGTTTTGGGTGAAGGTGTATGGTCATTCAAGGCTTAAATGTAGATGATGCAATTAGAAAAGTATTATTTTTGGTGCTTCTACCTTAATCCTTAACACCTTGACCTTTTTTGAATTCTAGCTCATTTTTACTTGTATATTTGTACATAATTATCATTTACCTCAATTTCATCAAATTGGTCATTAAAGAAGGTTGTCTTTTCAACAGCCAAGTATCGTATTGGATGAATGAGAAGTTGGTTGCATGAGACAGTGCTTACAAGCCCTCCATTCATCTTTCAGAATATGGACGTGGGAGTGCTGAACGGTTAATCCTAGTGGGGGATTTTCTGGCGATTTGGTGCAAAATTGCACCAAATTTTATGGCCTGGCACCATGCCTACAAGAAAAAAAATAGTACTAAAAAGGTGAAAATCGTCAGAAAACTTCAAATAAAAAATATATAATGGATGAAATCGCTAGATTATGGATGAAAATTGATTTATGGATATGTGATATGTGCTAATAATTATGATATTTTTCTATCCAATATGTGGATGAATGTTGAAATTTGGAGCAGCACTATAACATTCAATATCTCCACTTTGGCACTTCATTAAAAATGAAAACAATAACCCTGGTTAATCCAAAGCGAGCTACCAGTGCAGTAGGGACACGTAATGTAATTCCTCGTTGCTTATCAGAATGCCTGCTTAGCTTGAGACGCAAAGTGTTTTAAGAAAATAATAATTTCAGCAGAACCCAGTCAGTGCAAGTGGAACACTCAAACTAAGTTACACTAAAATGCGTTACAATTGACGGACATCCTGACTCTGCACTGGAATTCCCCATCCACGGGAGGCAGGCGGACAGACAGAGTCAGCACCCAAGCTGTACTGTACTGTAGCAGTCTTATCTACTGTAGCAGTCTTATCTACTGTAGCCTTGGATAAACTGGAATGTTCACATGGAAGATGTAAGATTCTACGCCATGTACATTAGTGGTAGTCACACCATGTTCACAAGTTGAGTGAACAATGGACATTGAGAAGTTGGTGAGGGTTTGGAGGAGCCAATGGGAAGCCACGGTGGGTGAACAAGGTGTGACACCCCTAAAAGATGTGTCGACAATGGACAATGAACAATGGGTGAAAAAGGTGTGACATGGCGCCAATGAGCCAATGAGCGGTTGAATCATGGAGCACAAAGGAATATACTTAGCTTGCTAATGAATGTTCATGCCCAAAATTCACCTCCGGAGGAGAAGATTGGGCATGAACATTCAATAGCACGCTAAAAATATTCCATTGGAGAGCAACAAACCCAAAGCCGCCACATCCTCAATATTCATTGTTCACGCCGTCTATAATCAAGCTGTGACTACCACTATTGCGGCAGAGGAATCAGTGGTAAGTGAAAGAAATGAAAGAGAAAAAAAACACAAACAGATGCTGAACGGGGTGTCACTTAGTTGATTCTCATCTTCTTTGAGTTTCCTCTTCTTAGTTTCCTCTTCTGATGATTGATTTGATTGAAGATTTGAGTTTCTGAAGGTGCAATTAACGTACAAGGATGAAGAAATTTCATTAGTTTTTTAAATACACTCACATTTAGAATTTGAAAGAAGGAACAAAAGGTGACAAAACAAGGAATTATGGCTTTAACCCATGAATGATGCTACGGCCATTTTTTGGTCAATAGAAGTACAACTATTTATCCTCAAAATTTTGCATGAAAAGGGGAGGTCTTGTATAGTAGTTGAATTCCAATGAGTGCTTTTGGATTCTCTTAAACCAACTATTTCACACTTAAAATACCAAAAGGGATGATTTTCACGGTCACCACCTTGATCTTTAACCCCTAAAAGATCAAACACTGTTTTTTTTGACAACATAGCAATTTTGGGAGCTCACTACAACCAGAATTTTTATTTTTTTTCTTTGAAATTTTCACACAAAATGTGGCCAAGGAGTAGCTTTAAGGTCCAACAATTTTCATAACTTTTGACTACGTGTTTAAAAATTTATTGCATGATATGTCATTTTCATTGATCGGCTAGCGACCCGGGCAATTGAAAAACTTCTTTAAAAATCATTTAAAAATAAATAAAAACTTGAAATTGGTTCTCTAGATTTATATATACATGAGAAGCTTTTGAATCATGATTCAAAAGCTTCTCATATATATATAAATTTTGATTAATGAGATGAAAGTTATGAAGAGTTTTAGTTTGAAGATAGTTATGGAATCTCTACTCTAAGATAAACTTTGAAGTCCTTTACTTAGCTCAATTTTCAATATTTTTGAAAAAAATAAAAACATTGGTTGTAGATTATTCATTAAAACATTACAACAGTTGAGATTGGCATTTTTCAATTCCATATTTAAATTCTTAACAATTTAGTGTTTTGAACATTCTCTACCTCTTTCTACTTACTATTTTTTTCCTATATGTTTTACCGAATTCCAAATGATCTGAAAATTTTCAAGCATGTAGCCAACTTGCCTTGAAGAATGAATCCAAAGGGTAACTACCATTTTGGACATTTTTTCATACAAATGTGACCTTGTGAAGTGCAGCTGCCCGGATTTTCGCAGGGACAAAAAAATGATTTTTGTCAATTCAAACGCTATTATCTTGCAATCCACATAATGAAAATTTCTGAATTTTTTTCCACAACTTCTCAAACTAGTTTAATACAAGATCCTACGGTTTCATTTCTCCAAAAATATTTTTTTTCTAAAATTTGGTACTTGTAATAGAAATAGCACTTTTGGAGCGGTTTTGGTGAAAACATAGTCTTTGACCTTTAGGGATTAAGGACAAACCTTGAAAGGATTAGACCTATCTCCACGGTTGTCATTGAAAAAATGATCCAATTTTTGGATGAATAGGTATATTCTTCCTTTCTACAAGAACTTGAAAGTCATTCAGTATACTTTTTGTCCTCCTCACCATTACAAAATCAAAGATGAATTGAGCTCTCCTACTAATAAGGTCAATTTTAGACAAAGTGTGCTATTTGAATAATGATTGCGCTTGTATTATACATTGTTGATTTTTATGTTTCTTTGTTCATTTGTTCCAAGACCTTTATAAAGATATGTTAACTTAACATCACTTAATTGTGACTTTTTTCTAAACTAACCCCTACAAATTCTTGCCTAAATTGTATTGCTTCTATGTAGGGCTACTTTTAGGTACACCTATTTTCATTACTTTGAAAATTCATAATCTATTCATACAATGTCCAAAAACTACATAATAAGAGGATCTAAAACATTCTTTTGACTTCCAACAATATTCAACAGTAAAATAGGGCAGTTTAAATAATAGGAACAATGCTCAATTACCTATTCTAAACCAATTACACGTAGCTCAAGGATTATTTTTTCATTTATTTTGGATAGTGCAAAAAGTGATCTTTGTTGGAATGATGCAATCATTTGCATCTTTAAAAATGGAGGAAACATGCAAAATGATGATGAAACTTAAGTTATTCATTCAAAGAGTGCATATTCATCCAAAAAAGAACGTTACTGTCCTCATAATGTGTAGCAAAATCATAAATTTCATTCATTGAAAATGAAGGAAAATATCTCGGACCTCATAATCCCTCAAAAAAATGGTATTGCTGTTTGAGCGAAATATTGCTCAGAAAACACACACTCGTGTAGTTACCTTGATTCGATCTGTAAGGAACCAAGTTTGCATTGGCTCAGAGTATCTAAGATTCTTACAAGAGTCAATAGGTGAGTAAGCACTAAGCAGGGATAAGCAAGCACAGGGATAAGTAAGCACCGGGATAAGTAAGCACCAAGCCCGGGACTGTCACATACAGAATAATCCTTACGTTTTGCAGGACTTCAACTGTAGAACCTAGCTCACCACTTTGTCAATGGAGAAGTTGAATCGTTAGTTAGTTGCACAACTCGTCAGACTCCGCAGAGGAGAATT
This sequence comes from Antitrichia curtipendula, assembly GCA_951230915.1. Lineage (NCBI taxonomy): Eukaryota > Viridiplantae > Streptophyta > Bryopsida > Hypnales > Leucodontaceae > Antitrichia > Antitrichia curtipendula. Next base: position 7,180,897 of record OX579639.1, on the reverse strand, counting down.
GTTCAACAACTGCTTCGTTACCGTAATCCAATGCAAAAACATTCAGATGTACTCCGAGACGCAAACTTCAATTATACAAAATTGTAACAAAAGCAAGTACCAGAACAATGTATACAACCTACAGTAGAACTTCTTTAAGGCAATGACCTCTCTAAAATGATGAAGTATTGATTGCCCAATCCCACACTAGACCCAATCCCAAACATACACATCAGAGAAAAGTTCATATTCTTTCGTATTCTTGAGCATGTGGACTTGAGCTTCGTCCCGGGGCAATTAGTTTAGAGAAGTTCTACTGTATTATTGAGCTCAGTCTATCAATGCATACGATATATTATTGCACTCAGCCTGTCAATGAACATATTATTGAACTCTGTCTATTGTTTCCGTGACAAGACGCATCTCCAATTGGAAAGGTACACATGCGGTGAAGCTCAACCAAAAAACCTATCAACAGCTCGAAACGTCCAACACAGCTATTTTGCCTTCACAACCCATCCCCGAACTACAATCCAGCTAAAATTTTCACGAGGCACACACACGTCAAAACTACGAAATGAAACCCTAACATATCACCCTGCAACACGGTGTCGCCGTCAGGAAGATCACAGTAGCACTTCGAGATGATGAGCTCAATGCAACATTGTAGGAAAAGACAGTACAGATTCTCAAACGGAAATCAATGTACATATTATTGAACTCTGTCTAATGCTTCCGTGACAAGACGCAATCTCAAATTGGAAAGGTACACATGCGGAGAAGCTCAACCAAAACCCCCACAAGTGCACACCTTCTCATCAACAGCTCGTAGCGTCCAACAGACCTATCTTGCCTTTACAATCCATCCCGAACTGCAATCCAGCTACAACTTCACAAGACACACGTATGTCAAAAGTACCAAATGAAACCCTAACTCTGTTTTTACATATCACCAGGCAACATGGTGTCGCCGTTCGGAAGATCGCAGTAGCCATTGAGCTCCCCCATCAAATGCGCCACGCACTTCTTTTCCGCGACCAACTCCTCCTGGCTCTTCTTGATGCGGTCGAGCAAGTAGTCGTCCATTTCGCAGTCGGTCACCAACTCCCAGTTTCCATCTCCAGTAGAGCGGCATGGCATGCTGAAGATGAGATCCTCAGCAATTCCGTAAGGATTTCCATTGGAATACACACCTGATGAGAACCAATTTCCCTCTGGAGTGGGAGTGATGAGCGACTTGATTGCGTCTGCGATCGACACTGCGGTGGACGCAGCGGAAGATCGTCCCCATTTTTTAATAAGCACGCCTCCTCGCTTCTGCACTCGCGGAGTGAACTCCTCCTTCAACCATTGCTCGTCTTGAATCACGTCAATTGCTCGCGCTTGATGAATCCTCGCGTTTAAGAAGTCGGGCACCTGTGTCGTGGAGTGGTTACCCCAGATCGTGACATGAGAGACGTTGTCGTAGAACACGCCAGCCTTGAGAGCTAACTGACACTTCGCTCTGTTTTCGTCCAACCTCATTAGCGCATGGAAGTTTTTCGGGTTGAGACGCGGCGCGTTTTTGAGTGCGATCAGAGCGTTCGTGTTGCACGGGTTGCCGACTACGAGTACCTTCACATCGGGGCTCGCCACTTTGTTAAGCGCTTGGCCTTGCTCGGCGAAGACCTTTCCGTTCATCTCCAGCAAGTCGGCTCGCTCCGTCCCCGGACCCCGCGGCTTGGCGCCGATGAGAAGCGCCCAATCGGCATCCTCGAAAACCTCCTCGGCTTCGACGCCGATGTTCACTTCGCGCAGCAACGGGAACAACGAATCCTCCAACTCCATAGCCACTCCTTCTAGAGCTTCCCGTGAATTCTCCGACCCCAGGAGGTTCAGTGCAAGGGGCTGGTCGGGGCCAAAAACCTCCCCGGACGCAAGCTTGAACAGCAAATGGTTGGCGATCATGCCCGCCGCGCCGGAGACCGCGACACGAACCGTCTTCTTCCATGTCCGCGGCCGTTCACCCTCCTTTAGATCGTAGGTTACACAGAACACGCCGAAGCATTGGCCGCCCTTCAGACTATCTTCGACAGACTTCGCAGGCTCAGTGACAGACTTCTCAGCTGGACTTTGGGCGACGTAGGCCACCACACCCGTTCTCCTCTGCGACAGCTCCCTGGGTTTCGCACAAGCGACAGTCACTAGCCTACGACCCAGAAACGAATTCAACAACACATGCCCCCTCTTGCTCTCCAGCTTCACGCCAGTCACGCTCCCAGCTGCAATTGCAACCGAATTCCCCTTCACGCAAGCCAAGGTCGCCATCACCGCACCTCTACTATCAGCCACAAACCACACAGTAGCTCAAAAAAACCTCTCACACAACCTTGCAAAGCTCAAATCCACGATCTTCGAGGCTGGCCAAGTCCAGCGAAAGTGAAATTCGCCAAGATCCTCGTCCAATGATTATCAGGCGCATCGAAAACTTTAAAATTGGTGGTCTTCGTTGCTTCGCAGATATTTTGCTCCAGTGGTGATAAGACGCTTTTGGACGCAAACGAAGACAGTTCTGTCGCTCCCAAGTTTCACAGCTCCACCGATGAAATACCCTCCGTAGAGAAGAGGATCAATTTCAAAGCCGACTTTTGCTGGTTTCCGTCATGACCTCAGGCCCTCAATCTTCTACTGTAAGTTCTAACGAAACTGAAGAGCTCACTCCGTCATCCAATCCATTCGCCTTTTTCGCCAGGATCGTTCGTCGATCAGTAGTGAGCGACAGCTCGCAATTCGATCCGTGAATTGAGTGCGTGACGGTGGAATTGTCGGTGTCCATATAATTTCGAAGCAGCGCAGTTACTGTACTGTACATGAGCTCCGTTGTGACAAATCTCGGTTGATGATGAGCCACTCAGAGACACAACAGATTGACGACGAGACAGATTGAGAAGGCTCGAGTGAGTAGGTTGATGAAGGTGAGGACGCAGGTGGCACACGTGGGAAGTGGAAAGACTTTTGTAGAATGGTAGATGCTTGCCTGGTGGTGAAAATCGATCACAAGCGGAGTGGAGGTGAGTGGACGCAGCTGGATGATCCAGTCACACTGGTGCACTTCCCAAGTAGTGTAAATGAGTCACTCGCAGCCGACGCAGGTTTAGGGTAACTTCTGTGGGTGCATAACATTGCACACTGAATAGGGGAATCAAGGGGGAAAAAAAATTAAAGGGACTTATTATAGAAAACTGTAGATGTTTGGAAATTGATGCACAACTCCCGGACACTTCCATAACTATATTTTCAATTAGTTGTGGTGTAGGTGACAACTCACGTAGAGCAAGAGTAGCAGGAATGTCTAGGAGGTGTACATTGAAAGCATACAATGATCACAACATGTACATGAAAGCTACAATTATCACTTACATTGGTTTTGTAACCATCCTATGGTTGGAAATAAGTTTGCTGGACAAAAAAAATTCACGGTAATTTTATTTTTGAGGGAAAAAAGAATAAGAATTTATGAAATCATTCTGAAATCTATTTCTCTACATGAAGAAATTTTTACCTCAACCTTCACAATTCTACAGATAGGTTAAATTGCTTAAGTGGTCGGAAATGGGTGATCATCTTGATAACCCTTAAAGGACAATGTAAGCCACATGGACATGTTGAAAGTCAAAACCTAAATTCTCACATGGTTCTTAATTTTAAATGTTTTAAAGCTTAACTAAAAAAATGTAGCTCCAATACTCTAGTTTTTATTCCATTTGAATTTTTTTTAAATTGTTAAAGTTGTAATTTTTGTGACACGTCAAGATAGCATCTTGAAAGCTAAAAAAAACACCACTTTTGAACTTTTTCTATTGAATTTATCTTTACATAATTCAAAGAACACATCAATTACGCAATGATGTTTTTCACTATTATTTATAATTTTTCTTTAAAATTTTATACTATTTAAAGAATTTTTGTAATTATTATGATATTTGCAAAAAAATCACTAAAAAATCACTTAAAATTTATTTAAAAGTTTTTAATTATGAAAAAAATGAGATTTAATTTTAGACATATATATTATTATAGGAAAAAAAAATCAAATTTCTGAAATGTGTGTTTTACTATAAAATCTAATGATGTTTGAGTATACCCGGATTCAAAATGTCCTTAAGGGATAACCAAGCAATGGTCTTCCCCATGTTGGAAAGGTATTATGCCTTTCTAGATGCTTAGGAGAAACTTTTCAGTTAATTTAAGGATTGGAGTTGGCTAAAGAGCCAAATATTAAGACAATTTTGTTCACGACAAGGGGCTCGTTTTCAAGGATGCAAAAGGGTCTCTTACCTCATTGGTAAACAATGTTTTGTTGTAGAATTGTAGAATGATCAACATAAACTTCATGTAGTGGACATATCACACAAGGTGACAAGGTTGCTGGAATCTTACATACAATATTAAAATTATTTGTAGATAAGTTTGCATGTTGTGACAAGTTGGAATTGGCAATCGAAAACTAAGTAGAGTAAGAGTACAAAGAGTCAAGGTGAAAACATCAAAATAAGGAATTTAACATAGTTTCAAGATGTCTTTAGTAGGGGAAATTATTTTTCTCCTATTAGCAAATAGAAATCATGAATTTATAAAAATAATGTATATTTCTTGGCCCACCCATGTCCATTCCATAATTTTTTGAAATGATAAATGTCTAAACCACTAAAAAACACCTTACACTTGCCAATTTTTGACTTCGTTTAGTCCCACTCATTAACCTATGAAAAGCCAAAAAATGGCATTTTGGAGCCTTTATACCATGCCAAAATTGATTATAATCTATCCTCAAATAATTAAATGTCGTCTGCAATTACATGGTGGCAACTACGTTGGCTTAGTTGGCTTAGTTACCTTAATGACATGGTGGCAACTACTTAGTTGTCCTTATTCCTTAATATGGTCTTAATCATGAGAAAATTTGTTCAATGATCTCTTTGACATGTTCCACAAATATTCTTCATTATATTCTATGCATCAAATAACAGGTTAAAAAAATTGAAAGTGCTTTTGATAGGTACGTCAAAGGCTATAATTATAAAATTAGGTATTTTTACCATGTAATTTTTCAAAATCAAATACTACACAAAATTCTCACTATGGGTTGATTTTGGAAAAAAACCTAGCTAATAAATGGTCTTTCAAAAAAAAATCCCATAGATGTGCAAGTAGGCAAAGGAATGATTGGTTGGAATATATATATATATATATCTGTGTGTGTGTGTATGGTGAACCAGCATAGTCAAGTGAAATTTTTATTTTCCTTATGAACCTCACTTGATTGCAAGTCTTTGAAAACAATCTTGCATTGCTCCAATCTTTGTAAAAATTGGCATGCATGTTTTCAACTATTCATAATTGCATTTGGTCAAAAATGAAAACTCTTATATTGTGAAAATTTGATATATGGGCCCTTAGAATAATTTTGCCTAGGAAAAAAAACTGTTATTTAAAAAAAATTGAACTTTTATTAAATCTATCTCAAAATTTGTATTGTAAAAGTATTTGAAAATTGGAAGGTGAACTAATTTGATAGTGATGAACCATTGTTATACTACATAGTGCAGATACCAGGGGTGCTATTTTGTGAGCTTGTGAGCATGAGCCCGAGAGTCGGAGAGCCTAATAGCATAGAATTTATGCTATTATTTTTTGGGTTGGATGTCGGCTGGACCTATGACCGTGGATAAGGTTTAGGATAAAATTGACCTAATAAAAAAGGAAAGGGTGTTCATTGATTCGGATTAACTTTAAAATTGGCAAACCTATATCATTGAAGATTCAACAATACAATACTTGTATCATTCAAAAGACATGAGAACTTAACCCCTAAAGTTCCATGACTATGTTTTCACCAAAAACACTTAAGAACTGCCATTCTTAGTACAAGTATCAAATTTTTGAAAAAATACTTTTTTGACACATGTAACCATAGGATCTTGAAGTGTGATAACTTGAGAACATGTGGTAAAAATTTCAGAAATTTTCACTACGTGGATTGCAAGATATAAGCATTCAAATCCATTAAAATCATTTTTTGGGCCCTGCAAAAAACAAGGCAGCTGCACTTCACAAGCTCACATTTCTATGAAAAATGTTCAAAATGGTGGTGCTTCTTTGGATTCATTTTCCTAGACAAGTTGGCTACATGCTTGAAAAATTTCACATCATTTGGAATTGTACAACATATAGGAAAAAAATAGTAAGTAGAAAGAAGTAGAGAATGATTCAAAATACAAAATTGTTAAGAATTTAATTATGAAATTGAAAAATGCCAATACCAATGGTTGAAATGTTTTAATAAACAATCTACATCCTATAATTTTAATTTAATTCAAAAATATTGAAAATTGAATAAGATGAAGGACTTCAAAGTTTATTTTAGAGTAGAGATTCCATAGCTACCCCGCAAACTAAAATTCCTCATAACTTTTGACTCATTTGTCAAAATGGAATAATTCAAAGCTTTATACATCTATGTAACTCTAGAAAAACAATTTCAAATTTTTGTTTCTGAAAAAAGTGATTTTTTCTGATCTGCCCAGACTGCCCGGCCGGGATAAAAGTAATATATTAGGCCATATCTTTTGACTCATATTTCCAAATGTCATGAAACTTACTGCATATGAAAGATACTCCTTGTGCACAACTTTTGTTAAAATTTCAGCCAAAAATATGAAAATCTCCAATCACAGGTACCTGCCCAAAATTTCTATACTGCCAAAAAACGTATGATGGTCCTTTAGAGGTTAAAGAATTTTTCCTTCATCTTTAAGAAGATTATGCTTACAATGATATTGTAATTCAATTTAAGGGTTTAGGAAATAGAAATATATAGATATATAGATATAAATAAGAAAAACATAATATATATATTTAGAAAATAAATAAATAAATATATATATATATATATATATATATATATATATATACACACATAGAGCTATAGTTTTAGGATCAAGATTCATCTTCTTCAAGAGCAGTGGTAGAGGATCCGGATGTTGAACTATAGTCACTGACCAAATGCTCTCCACGTGACTCTATCAAAAAGTCATCTATGAATCTAAAGACATGAGGATCAACGAGGTGGGCCTTAGAAGTCTGTCTAGGGTCATAGGTCTCAAACTGTTTAGCAATTGCCTCCACATAGAGCGGAAGTTGAAATGATCTTGGAGGACTTCAGACAAAATCGGGATTAGCAAATAACGATTCATGTTTCAATTTCTTCATCTCTTCATTTAAAATTTTAGAAAGGTATATTTTAACAAGTTAACTCAAGGATCCTACGGTTGAATTTGTTAATGAATAAATACAGATGAAGATTCTAGCCTTACTTTGAAAACTAGTATCTTAAAGCAGTTTTGGGCCTTTGAACACAAAAGGACTTTAAGAGTTAAGTATAGAAATTGCACTAAAGATTTTAGGTGATACAAATCAAATGTCCTAGTATTGAGAAGGGTGTTATAGCAATACAAGCAATTATTGCCTCTTTTGAGGTGATAGTAACAAACCACATCAAAAACAATAGCAACCATACATAATTTATAAGAAGGGTACGCGTGTCAATTTTCCATTGGTTGTAAAAATTTACACAAATTTTGAAAGGGGTACACTACTCATTTTTTGATTGAATGTTAAACTTTTACATTCAACTCTAAATCCTAATATCTTCAACAATCTCCTCTTCAATCTCATGTCTCCTCTTTCTTTGTCTCTTCATAACTCTTTCCTACGACACTTGAAAAATAACAGTTATACAACTATCATAAAACTTCAACATTTAGATTTCAAACACACTTTAATATAGAGTCTCTATTTCACACCATCTTTGAGATTACGATTCAAGTATCTTTGTAAGCATGCAATTTCTTTTTAAAGAGCTTATGCCATTCAAATCTACCATTGTAACAAAATATGAGGTGTTATGAACCAGTTTTGAAAAAAAGAATGAAAGCTATTCTTCACTTTGCAGTTTGTCATCCCACCATTCCAACTTTTTGCCTAAAATCTATGTAATTTTCTTCACACAAGCATCACAAATACAAACCCTAATAGATCAAACCCTAAGGCTACCATTGTATTGAATACACAACTACAACATGAAGGGCTAAACAATCTCAACACCATAAACATGAGGAGGAGGACATCAATCAAGAAAAAAGTAAAATAAAATCATGGGAAGAAACTAAGTAAGTAATAAACATCACATGAAGTGCATCAATTATACATAAAACTACTATAATTCAACTACGAACCAAATTTAAAAAATCACTACAACAATCAACGTGTATTACCACTAGAGAGCAACACCCTTATTTGTTCTATGATGTTGCATAGGCATGGAAATTGAGTTGAAATTCTTTATCATAGAAAACTTTCCAAGACCCTTGATGTCCCTCAAATCTCCACCCAAAAAACTACAAAAGCGCTCTAAACAATTGCTAGAACACCCTCTCAATGCAATCAACAATTGTGACACCAATCACACTCAAGGTTGAAAGAAAATTGTTATCAATCCAAGTGCAATTTGCACATGTCCATGACTATGAGATGAATAATATAAAAAAATGTGAAGGGGATTTTGCAAACCTAAACAACAATCTGTGAACCACCGTACCGGTTCACTTTTTAGATTATAAAAAATATAAACATTATGGGTGAATTTGCAAGTCCAGAAGTGTTAGTACTCCGGAATAAGCCATAACCACAATTTAGGGAGTTTTCCGCGATATAGAGATAAGAATTGTAGGGACTTAGGGTGAAAATCTTAAAATGTAATTAGGAAAAACAATGGAAAAAATCTAGGGAAAAAAATATGGATTTAAGACTAAAAAGACTGTAAGCAAGATTTGATAAAGTAACCAAATTAGGCAAATGGTAAAATGTTTAGAAAATGAAAACAAAATCCTACAAATAGAAAAAGACATTAGAAACCAAAAAAAAATACCAAAGATAAAAAACATAAAAGTGAAAACCAAAAATATAGAAAGTAAAAAATACTACAAGTAGGAATGAAACTAAAAGTAAATTGAAAACCACAAAAAATATGAAATATGAAAAAAGCTCAAAACAAGTTAGTAAAATTAAAACTACTATTAGAATACTAGAATAGTGTTAGAAACAATAAAATAGAGTAAAACCAACAAAATTAGGGAAAAAAATATAATTTAGGGGGGTTTGCATCAAATTGGCGCATTTTGCACCAAACTAGCACAATTTTAACTAATTTGGCGCGTTTCACACTAAATTAGCGTTTTTACAATAAAAGTAGTGATGGATGAACAAAATTAGGAAAGGAAATGCGTTAGGAGTGGGGGTATTAGCAAAATTAGGGTTCCAAGCTCTCTCTCTCTCCTTTTTTGCAAATTTTTGTGGGTATGTGTGTTTTTGGAGGAATGTTGAGGATGTGGGCGTTTTTAAACACAAATTGAGAGAAATTAAGAAAGGGAACCATGTAGGACAATTTGTCAAAGTAGGTCCACTTGTTGTTGGTGAAAAATGAGTGAAGAGAAATGAGTTTATTTAGGTCAGATGAAAAAGTAGATGGAAGGATGGAAGAAAATTAGAGTTTTTTGAGATTTGAAGGAGACCAAGAACTTTGACGGGAGATTGCAGAAGATCAGCAAGCTATATGGAGCTGAATTTTGGAGGGGTGGTGCGCCTTGAAGTCAGCTTTTCAGAAACATATGGCTCAACCAATTTGGAGTAGGGACAAAGAACTGGTGGACGTTTTTGTGGAGAGAGGTCTGTTGCTGCAAGAAAATTAGAGCCGCAACTTTGGAGGGCGAGATCTAACAAACTACAAAGGCAATGCAGTTGAAAATTGATGGGGTTGTGCGGGTGGAAAGTGGCTATGAAGCCTAGGTTTGCCCCATTTGGAGCAAAATCAAAGCGACGGTGGTCATTTTTGTGGCCGGTAGTATACTGTGAAATTTAAGGTTCTATTTTTCTTAGCTTTCCTACTTGTTTTAAATTGCAATGTTCATTGCACCTTCCCTAAACTTGCTGATTTGGGGGGGGACTATATGATTTCATGCTAATGAATTGTGAAATTGGAATCTATGAGTGGATGAATGTTATAAATGCTTGTGGATGTATCTACGAATGCATGATGAATGAATTCATTTTTTAGGGTTTTAGAGCAAATGTAGAAGCACTATCCAAATTGGGCTACAAATAGGGTTGGATGTATGAATGATGAAATGGAAGTAAAAAATTAATTACCTAAGTTGAGGTGGTGCATGCCGTATGTTGAATTCTATGAACTTAAGTGGGGGTCAAAATGGGAGACCTATGTAAATGTGAATTTCAGTCTTGGTAAGAATGATTTGTGTGTTGTGAACATTTTTTAGGACTCCATTTGGCTATTTTGGATCCAAATTGGGAGTTTTGAAGGGGACTTTTGGTTTAGGAGGTTATCCTACTTCTTAGACATGGATTAGGATGATTTTTGGAGTGTTAGGGTATGTTTTTAATGATGTTAGGTGGGTTGCCTCAATATTGCATTAGAATTTTAAGACAATTTGGAGCTTGATAAATTAGGAATCCATTGTTTGGAAGCTAAATAGTTTAGTGGTCCTATGCACTTCCCTCGGCCAAACTCTAGGGGTGGTTTTTGCTACGACGATAAAAATCACTCATACAATCTTCAACCAAATTCACCTAAGATCAGTCTAAATCACCTCAAATTATTCCATGCCTTGTAGTTTTACGCAACAACAAAACATTGGCACCCACAGATTTTGAGTTTGAACATTAAAAAATACACCAAAAAACAAACCTTGACCTCAACAATCAAAGAGACATGTTATAAAAGCATTTATTGCCTCTTTTTGTATATATTTGTATAATTCATATCCATATTTTGTAGAAATATGTAAGTATTTGATACGTAGCAAGTATTTTGAGTGTATTCTAAATATCATTTGTATTTGTATTTTGTATTCTATATTTTGTGTCATAATCTATATCCTAGAGCACTGATAGCCGAGATTGTTTCTCACAATGGCGATTAACAATGACTATTTATTTTTAAAATTAGAGATCAACGGCCTTAGGGGCGAGAGATAACCAAGATCAATGACTTTGGATTTTTTCAAAATGGAGGGGGGAGGGGGAGTTGCTAAAACAAGACTTCCTTGCATTGTTTCAAAGGATAGTACCATACAATCCCTCTCTAAAACAATGAATGTAATTCCCATTATTCAAGCCATTGTTTTTTATCACCTCAATGTAAGGCCTAAATTGATAAACTTCTTTATTTACATTAGCCTCAAGAAACACATGGTTATTTTCTTCTTTTGTGTAAAATTTGTTGAGTTGGACACTTGATCCCTCAGACCATTTGCATGTAATTTGGTAGATTAAAAAAAAAAAAAACTATTTCAATTTATTACTTAAAATTTAAGATATTATATCTTAGAATATTAAAAAATTAAAAAAATTAAAATTATTATATTTGAAAAAAAATTAAAATTATTATATTTGAAAAAAAATTAAAAAAATTAAAAAAATATATATATATATATATGTATATGTGTAAGCTTACAAGTAACAAATTACAAATTTACAAGTGCAAGAATTCAAGAGAGTAGAATTTCAAGGTTTTAAATTTCCGTCTTTACAAATTTTCAAATTGTTTGTCACTGGGAGCTCAAAGAAGTTCTAATATTGAAACAACCCTTTTCTTTTCTATATGTAAAGTTCGTAGAAAGTAGTTCTTTTTTGTATTTTTTCAAGTTTAAGATAAATATTTAGATCATTTGCACAATTGAACCCTAGTCACTTGCTTTTCCTCATTGAGTATATCTTGTGTCACCAATATATAAGTTTAATTGTTAATTTTTGGTTCAAATGTAGGTTTCTGATTTTGGCTAGAGATTACTCTTTTATTACATGATTTAAATAAAACACATGCAAACTTTTGTTCTAGGTTGGAATTAGAAATGCCTTTTTGAATTTTCCAAAGTCCAAATTATCTTTGCTAAGCTTTGAGAGTTAGAGAGAGAGAAATAACTCCAATCTTTTATTTAAGGTATACCTTAAGAGAAAGGGGTGTTTTAAGTAGTGTCCTAGACATCACGTCTTTTAAGTAACGTCTTTTAAGTAAGGTTTTAAGTAAAATTTTACTAAAAAGACAGTCTTTTAAGTAAAATTTTACTTAAAACCTTACTTAAAAGACGTGATGTCTAGGACACTACTTAAAACACCCCTTTCTCTTGTAGTGGTAGGAATAAATTAAGCGTATGTTCATCTTAGGTCCCATGCCAAGTTCTAAAGAATACAAGCAAGTGACACCAAGACTACATATCTATGTTAGGACAGAGACTCAATTGTAACCAAGAAGAGGAGCTCAATATTATTATATGATAATGGTCTTTGCTGAGCAGTTTCACTTTTGTGCAGGTAGGAAGAAACTACATTTTAGGAGTAGCTTTGCCTTATTGGTTAAAGTCCATTTTAAAAAAAATATTTATGCAAGCTTTGGTCAACCCTAATCCATGGAAGGTTGCCCTAAATGTATAAACAACAAACAAGAGTGAGAGTAATATAACTGTACCTAATTGCAACACTTGTATGTTTCTAAAATTGACCTCTACATATACTTGCCTAAAAATTTACAAACTCTATTCATGAGAGTCTAGGGCTAAATTTAATTATACATATTTTAGCAATTTGAAAATATATATTTTTGCAAATGGAGTTCTAAAAATTCAATTCTAAGAGGATTTTAAAATTTCCTTGCATTTGCTAATAAGATCCAATAAAACTCATACTATTAAATTATAGGAACTATGTTCAATTGCTTATTTAATTGGTTGATTTTAGGTGCTATTATTTTAGAGCTATAAGAATAAGAGCAACAACAAGGTTGAGATTGTAAAGTTGGAGTTTCTTTTTGTTTTGGTGGATTATTTTGATATTGCAAGACAATCAAACAACTTAAAACTTGCCTACGTGATGTCAATACCTCCTTCATTTAATACAAAGTAGGCTACATCATGAAGGACCATAATAGGTCAATACTTCCTTCATTACTTATAGTGAAATTATATTGATTTTACATATTTTGAGCAAATGTTGTTAGGAAGATACAAGCATCTTAATCAATACTTTGTACTCTAAATTTGTTATATTGAGCATTTGAAGTTTGAGAAAATGAGCCTTAACTAGCAAGTGAGTGAAGTGTACATTCAAACTTTTTTAATTTTATATCTTAAGTGCTTCAAATGTAAGTGATCATATAAAATTGAAGAAATAGCATTGATACAATATAGAATTGTATGTAAAAGTGTGTTTATAAAAAAATATTTAGGATTAAAGAAGTAAAAATCTAGAATCTCAAATATTTAATAAGATAATTTTGAATCATTATTCCTAATACCAATTGAAAGTCCTCTACCATCACATTTTAATGTATCTTCTTATAAAACATAAGAGTGTGATACCGATACTGGAGTAAGAATGAAGAGTGACTTTTTACCTTGGTTTGAGGCCAAGAAATGTGATATTAGAAAATGTGATATTAAAGAGGTTTGAGGATTGTGATTGTAGGGTTCAGGGTTTTAGGGTTTGGTGCTTTCTCTCCAGTCATCACTGTCAACGTGCACTTGGGTTTCTGGCCCGTGACTCGACTCGTTCACATGTCGTGATCCGTTTTTTGATCGTCGGAGGCGAGTCTGCGGGCGATGTAGCTTATGTGATCGAATATTTGTAGGATTTTAAGTTTCGGAAGGAGCTGTTATTGTTTCGTAGTACGAGAGATTGTTGATCACCATGTTGGCCAGGTTACTTCGGAGACCCTTGGCGGCCAGCGCTTCACAGAGGACGAGGACAGGACTGGCAGATTTCTTTGAGGCTGGACGGGATCCCAATCAAGACGCCAATATTACTTACGGTACAGTGCGCATTCTTGTAGTCGAAATGCTGAATTTCTTGTGTTTCATCTTCGCAGTATTGTCCACGATACGGCGAAGTAAGAAGATGATGCACACTGTGCCCTTGGTGCTTTAAATATTGTGAACATTTTCTTTCGATTTGAAATTGTTTCGAATTTATTTTTCACGGATGTAAATCTCAACATTTGAGTTCGAAATTCTCGATTTTTTTCTTTCATTTTATGATTGAAAGGACATGCATAGAAGTTCCCGGAGCTTCAACGTACATGTATAAACTTGCAGGTCGTAGCTGGAAGGCAGAGGAACTACGTCAGAAGTCTTGGGAAGATTTGCATCAATTATGGTATGTCTGTTTGAAGGAGAAAAATATGCTGCTGTCGCAGAAACAAATGCTGCTCTCACAGAATATGCGGATGCCAAACCCTGAACGATTTCCTAAGGTATATTCTCGTGGGCTGAGTTGTCTCTATTCAATCAATTGTGTACTGTAATCTGAAATACAATTATGCGTAAGTGGCAGTGAATTATTCCCCTTTCAAGAATTTATTTCGATATTGAGTTTATACTGCACAAGAACCTTAGTCTCTGTTCCTCCAATACTTATTCTGAGCTATAATTCTGAGCACCATTCAGTTCTTATATCTGAATTGACACCGAGGCATTGATATACCTTTTATGAACCTCTCATCCTTTTATTGACCGATTGTATCAGCTTTGTCTTGACGCTTTTACTTGCAGAAAACGGAGCCCTTGATGGCTTACTCAATTCTGTCTTCGTCCCAGTGGTATGCTGTGCATGTGAAAATGTGATATGGGTCCCTGCGTGAAATTAAAGATTAACGATGTAGGTGTCTGCTTGGAATATAGGTACGCAGGACGATGTGTCGGATCAAGCAAGTGCTGACTGAAAGGGCATTGGCTGAGGAGGAGCCGAGCAGACGGAAATTCTTGAGAAAGATGATTAATGATCTGTAATGCTTCAAATCTCGTGTCATGCTTGTTACGTAAAGCATTGAAGCACGAAGGGAACCGCCTTGTCAGCTATCGAGAGGTGAATGGAGGTGGTGTTTTCGAAACTCAGTGGTATTCCATGACACGTAATTCACATTCCTGTTGTACCAACCGTCTTCTATTGTAGTTAAGGAAACAGGTCCCAAATATTCGTATTAATCATTGATGTCAGTTCATGTTTTATGTGCAGTACTTGAGGACTGGGTCAAACTACTGCACACAGTTTTAAGGTGTACGTTACTTGTGGGACACTTAACAATAGCGAAACCAAATGGTCTCATATTTTCCCGTATGAGGTACTGTAACGGTTCGTTTGCACGTCTGCGGAATTTGTATGTGTTTTTGTCGCTGCCATGTTTTCATGAAGACTTGTTCCTAAATTCACCAGGATTAACGGTGCAATCATGAAGCCTTCGGTATTTTGAAGTCCCATCACATTTTGCTTCTAAAATATATGTGCAATGCATACAAGCAGTTCTGTTTTGTTACGGAGAGAATTTTGGTGCCACGAGTGGATCACCTGCCATGCAAGGACAATGTAGAAGAGAGTTGCAAGCAATGGAAAACCATTATTTTATACTGTTGAAATGTTTGTTTAACACACAAATAAGATAACTTAACTAGCAAGGCATTATTGTGCCTACTGAATCAATCAACCGAAACCCGATATAGATGCAATCTTATCCTCGAATCTTTATTCCGTAACATAACTGAACTCAGACTATTGTTATGCACTTATGCAATCCATCCATCACAGCAATGAGTTCCGTGACTAAAGCCATTACACCTACTGTAACTTGTTGTACTCATCACCCTCAGCATTTAGGGCAGCAGAGAACAGGCTGGAAGGAAATAGGTTGTTAGCTGCAGGCATAAAAGCTTCGTATATTTGGTATCCTCGGAGACTACATCAAAAAAGCACTTGTGCAGTCAATAAGCGTCTTCACTGGCAAGGTCAGTAGAAATTTTCGACAAGGTGAACACAACATTCCGATTATGCTTTGCAGGGAATTCCCTGAGTCGAAGAAATAATAGCTTTAGTAGAGCACTGGGCAGTACCGTCCTCATGTACCTCCTGTTGGTTGCCTCCCTCCTTGTGTTTCGTCCAAGTTTAATGGAAGATCCAAATAGGGTTCTACTTCTATCTGCACAAAAATATGTTAAGGAAAGACGATATCAGGATCAGAAGCTTACAAAAATATATGTAAGAATTACAGTAAAATTATCAGCCTTTAAAATGTTGCATATCTTCAGCAAGTGTGTTGAAGATGCTAAATGTGTAGTATCACAATAATTTTCATTCTACACTCAAAACCAAACTACTCAACACCTTGTTGATAGAGGTGCCATAAATCTTTTCAACCGGGTGGCAGCAGCAAATGCATGCTATTACTTACCCAGGATGGAACGCATATTTCTGAAACAATGCATATCTATCACACCAAGCCAGTAGATACATTAGTAGAAACTTGCTTCGCAGTCTACGCAGCAGGAACACCAGAATCTATTCCTGGAACGAATAGAGGCATCGCACTGCTTTGTCTTCCAGGCGCTTGCACACCGAAGTGCAATTCAAGCAGAGAATCAATATCATCCACAGAGACATAGTTATGTACTTGTACTTGTCTTTCGCTATTCTTCACGCGAACGTTCGGGGCACTCTTACACTTCCCCATACACTTGCATGCTGTTACTGAAATACTAGAGGATTCGGGAATACATCCTTGTAAAGAAGCAAGGATCTCCTGAGATCCTCCCCTCCTACACTTGCCAACTGTGCAAACTTCGATAGTACCTTCGGGAATGACGAGCGTGGGCAATGAAGACGAGGTTGTATCCACAATAACTCTTCCAACAGGAGTGTCCTTCAGCTCAATAGGGCCTCTACTGAAGACTTCTCTGGTAGGAGAATTTGCGGTGCTACACAGAGCTCTAATCTGAGCAACAATAGCAGGCTCCTCTTCGTCGACATCATCACTCGTGCTTCGCGCTGCCGCAATTTGTTCGGCCGAGTGAAATGGTGGTAGCCTGACAGATCTCATCGCCTCCGTTGCCCAAGGTGATATGGAAGTAAAATTATCTGATGCGACGGCAATAGGAGTCCTTGCATGCTTCGCGGACTTCTTGATCTTGCACGGAGCTTGCATGTCCACAGCTTTTGCCACGTCAAAATCACCAGTCTCTGATGCGAAGCTTGATGAGCCATATTTCTTCTTCTTTGCCTTAACGTTGAGAGATTCTACCTCTGCCTGAAGATCCTCGAGATTCTTGATTATCCGTTCCAGCACATTCTGCATGGCCAAGTGACATTAGTGAGAAACACTGAAACGCATTCACAAAACCCAACGTAGAATCCCATCAGAAGTCACACCCTTCCCCTATCAAAACAAAGAAACGAGGAGCATCTAAACTTCACAATCAGCACATAAGGTTGAAATCCTCAACCGATCGAAACATCAGATTTCCAACGAAAAGTAAACATTTCATTCAAGCATCGAGACTCTTAATTATCCGTTCTAGCACATACTATTGGCATCCGTTCATGCCAATTGACATGAATGAGAACAACTGAACGCATTCTTGGATTTCAATGCAGAATCGCAACCGATACCAGACACCATTCCTCTGTCTAAACAAGAAACCGAGGAGCATCTGAACTGCCACATACAAATAAAATCCTCAGTCAATCGAAAAGGGTATAGCCCTAAAGCAGAATTTCAAGAATTACTTACGGGATTGGAGATAGCGATCTGAATCGAATCCTCCGGCAAGAAATCTCCAATCGGATCACGAACTCCCTGTTCCGTCGACGACAGAAAAACGAGCTCCCGTTGCACCTTAACAAGCTCCTGCACCTTCGCCAGTTTCCAAGCCAAATTCCTCTCCTTCTTCTTCCCGCAACGCACATGCAGCGGACGAAAGCTTTCGTGACTGCGGTCGGCGAGTTCGGCTACTCCCGTGCGCACAAACCCTCGATTTTCACACTCTCCGCAAAAGAAACTCAAACTCTCCAAGGACCTCGCCATTGCCATCGCCACACTACTATCGCAGGCAGCTCAACCTCAAATCCCAGGCCAGTGTAAATTATTTTTATCGATCAATGCAACATTGCCGTCGCTTCCAAAAGGCAACGGCAAGAAACACAGTTTCATCGCAGAGTCAGTAACTTACTTAGTGCCAAGGAAGGATGCGTAGAGTAGAGCATCAACAAACTCTGAGCAGCAGGTGGCGTGTTCATGCAGAAACTCTTTTGCACCCAAAACTCCATTGAATTCTGCTAGGGGCGCGTTTGAAAGTGTGCCGCGCGCACGCCTTGGTTCGCTCCTATACGTCCAAAGCGTAAAAACTAGACGTGGCTACCACGTAGGACAGACTTTTATGCCAGCTGGATAGGGTAAGTGCCGGACTCTCATGCTGAGGTGGCGTGACAAGGTGGACTGTTCTCATCATGCCACGGAGCTACGCACCCTCTGGGTCTATTTCAAGGTGGTTGAAGTGCTCATGAAGTCCGGTCCAAAGGTAGTTATAGCCCTCACCCTTTGTGTCCTTTATTTTTGTAAAATATAGGTGTCTATTGAAGTATCACCAATGTAGCTTTGAATGGCTCCTACTTTACAAATGACGTTTCATAGTTGTAAAGTTATAAGTGTTTAATAAATGGTTTGGGTCTTATTCAAGACACCTAGTGAAGTTTTTCTTTCCAGTCTTGATTTTGAAAATTCACAAAAAAATACAAAATCTTTATATATTATTATTTTTATTAATTATTAATGATTTTAATTTGTGTAAATGGCAACAATAACACCTATTTGTGATTGTGACCATCTATATATACTAGCTTAAATGATTGAATAATAATATATGTTTTTACCTTATTAATAGTTTATGGTTCCTAGAATGAATGAGAAATTAGCTAACTATAGTTACTTTTGGACTTAGCGTGACTTAAGAGTTAGGTTTGCATATCCAAAAGCACTTGATCAAATGCTCTTACAATAGACATCTTCTAAATCATATTATGTGCAAAATATTCTTCAATATGATAGATACTTTAAAGTTTGTATTCTTTAACAATTGTAAAAGGATGCAAGGAATAAAATAATATGTCATTATTTCATTTTATAGGCCTTTTGGTCAACCAATTAAATTTCAACAAGTTGAATCCATTCTACCTCAGTTGTTTGAAATTTTTTGGATAGAAGTCAAAAAATACAAACATCTAGTAAGTTTGTAAATTGGAAATGTAGAAATACATCTTAGTATGTTTTCCCTGGACATTATATGATGAAATGTGAATTTTTCAAAGTGTTAATGAATGAAAGACAATTCCAATGCACCAAAGAATGTGATTTTGGATATTGTATGCAAAAATTACAAAGGATCTAAGTTTTATTGGTAGATGTCCTTAAATTTTGTTTGAAAGCATTAGTTCTACTTTACATTGTCTATTGCCATTGAAAGACTCCACACCCTATTGAAAGAAAGAAAGAAATAACTCCAACTACTCTTAAATAGTTGGCGCACTTGGAAGTATGCTCATTAAGATCCCATGTTGGGCTTCTTAAAGTTGATGTGCACCTTATTTATACTTCTAATGCATCTAAACCAACCATGATTTTTAAGATTCCATATTTGTTTTTGCTTAGATGTACGGCAAAAGCTCAACAGAACAATAAGTACTCAAATATCAAATTATCTTAATAGTCATCCACAAAAAATCAAAGCAATTTAGGCAATTTAGGCATCTTTTGTTCAATTCTTCATCTACTTTTGAAATTTGCTAAGTATGTAAGCAATATGATATAGCGTGAAATGCCCCCCCTCAAATACTATGTTTAGTGCAAAAATCTCATTCCAAGGAAGTCAAAACTCTACTAACCTTCCTAGCCAAGCCATTTTCTTCTAATTGCAAACACTATTATCTTGCAATTTCCGATTTCAAAGTTCTTGAAATTTTTTCCACATATTTGAAATGTTTGTGCCTACATTTCCATTGTATGGGTCTCAAATAAAACAATATCTTCATTGCACAAGAAACATCAAAAAATGACTAAGTGTATTGCCAATATACTTGCATTCTTTATATTGTAGGGGGATATTAATAGAATAAGGTAGACCACTAAATTGCTTTTGAAATGTTGCATGAGTTTACCTAACAAGATGTAGTACCCCACAATGTAGAGGCCCAATTTTAAATAGAGCAAAAAACTCACTCTAAGAGGGCTTGAAGTTTGTTGACTCCCACTAGCAAGGCAAGAAAAATACCTTCTCTGTCGCTTCAAACATTCTAATCTTACAATTTATATAGTCAAATGGACTGAAAATTTTCCCACACTTTTTCATAATGGACAAATACACTTTTGTATGGTTGGAGTTAAAAAAATTGTTTTTCATTTCAATCTTAACCATTAAAGTTCCATGAGTATGTTTTCACCGAAAACGTTCAAGAACTGCCATTTTTAGTACAGGTACCAAACTTTTGAAAAACAACTTTTTTTGACACATGTAACCGTAGGATCTTGTAGTATTCTGACTTGAGAACATGCAGTAAAAATTTCAGAAATTTACACCGTGTGGATTGCAAGATATAAGCATTCAAAATCACTGAAATTGTTTTTTTGACCCTGCAAAAAATCGGGCAGCTGCACTTCAGAAGCTCACTTTTCTATGAAAAAATGTCCAAAATGGTGGTGCTTCTTTGGATTCATTTTCCTAAACAAGTTGTCTACATGCTTAAAAATTTTCACATCATTTGGATTTGTATAACATATAGGAAAAAAATTGTATGTAGAACAAAGTAGAGAATGATTCAAAATACCAAAATGTTGGAACTTAGATATGGAATTGTATCATTATAAGAATTTAGACATGGAATTGAAAAATGCCAATCCCAATGGTCTAAATGTTGTAATAAACAATCTACATCCTATGATTTTATTTTTTTTCAAAAATATTGAAAATTGAGTAAGATAAAAGACTTCAAAGTTTATTTTAGAGTAGAGATTCCATAACTGCCCGCAAACTAGAAGTCCTCATAACTTTTGACTCATTGGTCAAAATGGAATGATTAAAAGCTTTCCACATATATATATATATAACTCTAGAAAACCAATTTCAAATTTTTGTTTTTGAAAAAAGTGATTTTTTCTATTTGCTTGGACTGCCCGACTGAGGAAAAAAAGTAACATATTAGGCCATAACTTTTGACTCGTATTTCCAAATGTCATGTAATTTGGAAATACGAGTCATGACATTCTAGGACGGTCATGAGCACATGAGCTAGACTTGTAAGTGCATATGAAAGATATTCTTTGCGGACAACTTCTATTATAATTTCAGCCAAAAATATGAAAGTATCCAGTCATAGGTACCTGCATAAAATTTCTATACTATCAAAAAAATGCATGTTGGTCCTTTAGGGGTTAATCAATGCACCAAAAAATGATATTTTTTGTCAATTTCTCTTGAAAAAACACCCTTGTTCCTTCAAAAATGAGCATCTAGCTCATGTGCTCATGACTGTCCTATGCACGTATAGCCATGTAATTGAAGGACTATTATGGACTGTTTGCATTTCTAGACCGGATTGGATCTCAGACTAGGCTAGGATTACTAGGCCTAGGGGGGTTGTAGATTAACTTGGGATCCGAATTGGAATTAATCCAAGTTTAACAGTTTAAAGTTTGTTCCAAGGGAGGTCAATTAAATAGGTTTACTTCTACAATGACCAAAGAATAACCAAATGGGATACTAGAACACCAAAAAAAGGCATGCTTCCAACTATTATTAATTTGATTCCTCACCATTGCACTCTAATTGCTAAATTCATTTTTTTTACTCCACTCTTAAAGCCACAAGAGTTAGATGGCTTCCAAATTGTTTTGCTCTTTAATCTTCAACAGAATCTTTAATCCTTCCAAATTAGAGCACAACAGCTAGTACAGTCTTACTATGGCACTTGGACTTCCAAATTGGACCGGTCACTCCTTGCTTTTGTCTCCTTCACAGGGAACCACTACTTTTTGCTTCACCAACTTGGAACCACCATTTTCTTTGTCACAATTTGGCCTCACATATTTTTGACACTTACAAAATTTACACTTTCTACTCACCAAATCACCGTTGTCACATCAGGCAATTTAAGGTCACTACGCGGTCCGAACAGGCGGCTGAAAAACTTTTAAAATTTCGGTTTTAGGAGTTTTGGAAGGTAAGAAAAATTTACCATGAGTTACCATCGTTGCGTGATGTGGCCTTCCACGTTGGAGTATGGGCGCAGACGCTATGGGCATGGACGGGTACAACAGGCGCGAATGCAAAAGTGCGGGCGCAGACGTAGATGAGCGCGAACCTAATAAGTACAAGCGCGGACGTTGGTGTCCGGGCACGGACACAATTGGGTGCGGACTTTTCTAGTGTACAGGCACAGACGTTGGTGTCCGGGTGCGGACTCTCTGTCTAGGCATGGACATAGTCAACCGCGGACGTTTCGAGTGTAGAGGCGCGGGCGTTGATTTGCATGCGCGGATGCTATGTCTGGGCACAGACACAGTCAGCCATGAACGTAGACTGCCTAGGCGCAAACGCTATAGGCTGCAATTTGTGGCAGTTCATTTTTTGGCCTCTTAATAAGTGTCAACGGTCTAAGAATTCAAATGGAACATTTCATTGTATGTTGGTTATGACATTGTCAATTAAAATTTAAGAAATATGAAGCATGTGGTAATCCTATTTAGTTCACTAGTGCACTTGAGATACAATCATGCATGATAGTGATGATACAATGTTAAATAAAAAAGCAGTACGGATGCAATCATCATTATGATAACCAGAAATATTTATAGATTTCATGCATTGCAATGTGTAGCAAGCCAGCAACAATACAATTAACTTATACTTCCATCACTTGCAAACCTCTACACTGGTTACCTAAAGAACCTCGACCATCATCTTCAAACTTCCATTTAAGTGCTCAAACGGTCTTCCGGTTCTACCTCATCTGTTAATACCCTCGTTCCACTATTCAAACAACTTGACTTCTAGACTTCATGGGTTGACATATTTGCCCAATGAGCACCTCAAATGCACACATCATCGTCTGGTGGTGCTTCATTGCAATCACTATCATAGTCCATTTCTTCATCTTCCCCTCCAGAACCTTCTTTATTGTCGTTGTGCTATGAGGACTGATGTCCTTCAACCTCTGAATTCTCATTTCAAAGCTCCGTGATTGCTCTTCCTCTTTTCCAGTTCTTACTCACTATCTTCTTGTGTCTCTTTGCTGCAGGGTCTTCAACATCTAAATTTATAGTTGGGCCCCTTGGAACTCTTGACAAAACAAACGCCGGTGTCGTCCTAGTGGGTTCTGGAGTGTATGTTTCAAGAAAAGGTGCTATACCACTTCGGGATCTCTTGCTCCAATTCCACGATAAACATGTGGAGGTGGTTTAGACAATGATGCTTCAACTATTTTTTTGCCTCCACGAGCACCACAATGAGGCAATGCATATTTACCACTTACCACTGGATGAGGGGCTTGAGGGGCTTACCACCACTAGTAGTATGAGAAATATTTTGCACCGCGACTCGAGTATTCTCCGCTGAGCTTGACCAATCTTCAACTTGTCTGGAGGAAGGAGGGGGAAGATCGGCTCGCAAAAGAGTTTTGAGAACGTTGCATTGATGAGCCTCTCCCACGAGGGACTGCAGCGGAAGTCATTTGCGAGGTGGGAGTGCGACTACCTTGCGTTTGACGTGGAATGTCGTCTTCTTCTATATGTACACGTGAAGGGTCAAAACACATTGCATCATCACCCCTCATTTCATATGTTGGAACTTTGCGGAACACTTGTGTAACCTCCACATTTTTACCATGGCACCCTGCTACGGTTCCCAAGCCTCCGCTACTACCTTCATCTATGGTAACGCCATTGTGTCTTGGAGGAGAATTGACGTTGTTTTCATCATTCATTGGAGGGTCATCATTGCCACAATATGCCGCGTCATCATCTTCCGTCTCTGAAGGATGGGACATAGCTTCGTCAACTGCAACGCCTTCATTTTGCACCAAAGGAGATGTGGGCTCATGACGGGGCTTACGATCCTATGGTCCCCAACGTCCAGGAATAGCGTCACCCACATCAATGTCGTCTTCATCAAGGCCATCTCCGTAGTATTCTCGGGTTTCTTCAAAGCAATCCACACCTTCCCTCCACAACTCCATATTTGCCTCTTATGTCAAAGGTGCCCGATTCACTTCAATGTTGTCATTTCACTAGTAGAAAAATAGTGCCCAAATTAACAAAACATCAACAAATTTTTGTTAATTTGGGTACTACATCGTCCATTTTCACAATTTTTTGTTGATTTTTGTAAAAACTGCCCAAATCAACAAAAAAATTTGTTAATTTGGATCTTGCGTTTTTAAATTAACAAAAAATCAACACTTTTTTGTTAATTTTGACTAAAAAAATTCTCAAGTAAGTTTTTTTATTTGAAAAAATGTATAAATCATCATAGTTAGTATTCTATAAATAGTTTGTTTTTGGAAAAAATAAATAAATCATTCCCAATTTGGTAATTTTCAAAGTCAGCAGACTTCAAAGACCATTTAGGCATAGCAAAACAACTCTTTTTTTAAAACCTTGAACTAAGAAAAGTTGGTATATACAAGTATCTTTCATCTCCAACAATCCGTTTGCAATTTTAAGTCTCCAATCAAAAGTTATGACTAAATTTCAGAGAGGGGTTCCATTGAATTTTTTTTGACATTATGAAAGACCCTCTCTGAAATTTAGTCATAACTTTTGATTGGAGACTTAAAATTGCAAACGGATTTTTGGAGATAAAAGATACTTGTATATACCAACTTTTCTTAGTTCAAAGTTTTAAGAAAAAAGTTGTTTTGCTATGCTTAAATGACCTCCAAAATCTGCTGTCTTAACAAAAAAAGGAAAAATAAAACACTTTAACTAGATAAAATAAAATAAAATCCCTACACATACATGCATGTGTATGCGTGGTGCATTGGTTTGAACCTTGCACCCCAAGAGTGAGGTGCAAGGTTCAAACCTTGCCGACGCCTCCAAATGTGGTGTCACGTGGCGGGTTGCCTGTGTGGCAGCCCATTTGGGGACTGCCCGCATGGCGGCTGCCTGCGTGGCAGTCCATTTGGAGTTTGCCTGCGTGGCAATGCCATGTGGCAGCCTTTTTTTGCTGTAATTTTTTAAAAAATTGATTTTCAAAGGAAATTTTAGTGCCCAAATTAACAAAAAATTAACAAAAAAATCAACAATTTTGTGTTAAAAAGTATCCAAATTAACTCGTCCAAATCAACAAAAAAAATCAACACTTTTCTGTTGATTTTTGTTGATTTGGGCACTGTTTTTTTCTACTAGTGTCTTCTTCATCTGTTGCTTTCATTGCATCGAATTCACGACTGGGTTTGTCTAGAGGAATGGAGCCAAGAGCATATGAATTAGAATCCTCTGAACACCAATGGATGTTCTCATTGTAGAAGCGAGCTGGATTGGCCCTTGACTTTTCACAAAGGACATGACTATTGGTATAGATGTATACCAAAGATTTTGCCTTTTCTACTACGAGGCGATTCCTGCTCTTGTTGTGAACAAAGGAATACATACTCCAGTTTTGTTCACATGACGATGCCGAATATATGAGGGATAAATACGTACAGCCACTTTCGCCAATGCCTTGTCTCCAACCTTGTGCCACCATTGGTGGGCTTGCATATTGTTCTTTTGGATGTCAGGTGACTCCTTGGGGCTATACGGTCTACTACGCTCTTCGTATTGCATTAGTTCCACCATGCAATCATCAAAGCGCCCGCCCGTTGGCTCCTCCAATAAGTAGATGATACGATACAAAGCACGAAGGGTAGGTCCATCTCCTTTGAGATACGGATGGTCCCTAAGAAATGGATTCAAAACTGCACCAACATAATGAAGATTGTTGAACATCATAGCCCATCTTGCATCAAATGTGTCTTCCAAAATGATAGCTATCGTGTGCAGTAATTGAAACGGTATCTCTCTCAAACTGTGCACGTGCATTCGTAAGTTGTGCTTCGTGAGCCATGCTTGGCCCATAGCTGGTGTTTTGCCATCAAATATTTGTAAGGCTTTCAACACATTTGACAACATAAAGTAGTAATCCCTACATCGGATCCAAAAGTTCCCGTCTTTAATGGTTCGTTTCACATAGTCACCTAGAGAAGTTGTATGTGTACCATTTTGTGTATTTCTGAGGCCCGCCAAGAATTTTCTGACACGACAATATTTTATCAAGTCTTACATCACCATTTTCAATTCCAGCAATCAAGAAACCATGAGGAAATTAAAAGCGAAGCGGGTCTCTAGTAGCATAATCAACTACTTCTTAGAGCTGAGTTGCCAAAAAGTAGCCATTGTCATATGATGGTTTTTGATAAACTTAACCACCAGTCTTGCTCGATCAATTAAATCCTTGAACGAAGCTACTTTGGACCAATCCTCCATCAAGAGATTTGACTCGTGTGCCGAACAACCTACCTTATTGATATGCGGATACGTTTTCCGAATATCATCGAGTGCTCCAAGCATGTTTATTGCATTGTCCGTACAAATTTGGATCACATTCATGGATCCCACCTTTTCAATGAATACTTTCATCTGGTCAACAATGTAGGCCATGTCTTTGGTGTTCCCTGTAGTGTCAATGGATCCCAGAAATACATCCCTCGTAGAACATGACATCATCACGTTCATGAGGGGATGTTGGTTGACATCATCCCAACTGTCGCTGCATATAGTCACCCCGTAATTTTGAACCGCAAAATTTATCTTGGTTTTGATCTTGTTCTCAATTTGCAATCTCTTCGGTTCAATCAAACGAGTTCTTCACTGATGGTAAGAAGGTGAAGAATACTCAAACAAAGCAATGAAGTTGCACGCACAGCCTCGATGAACGTAGGGTTCCTGGCCACATTAAACGCCACATTTTGATCATTCCATACCTACTTTGCTGCTCATTGCTTCCTACTTTCTTGCTCACTACATCAAGACATGTGTCATGACATTATAATGCCAACCTTGCAAAGATAAAAAAATCACAATCCAAACTTTGGTTGGAACCTATTCCAGTTTTGGTTGGAAATAGTTGCACCCTACAAGTTGAGTATTGATGCATGGTTGGTAATGGGTGGTTCTACCATAGAAGACGACATCAGCCCAAGATCATGTCAAGAAGACGGAGGTAACAACAAGAAAATTGGAGCACAAACATGACCACAAGGCAAAAGATTCAATCAAGACAACTCGAGATGGAGATCATAGCACAAGACAACAAAAAGACGAGTTGAAGACCAACAGAAGGCTGCAATATCCACAACACAAGAACCAAAGGCATAGGGGCCAAGAAGGAAAAAACAAAACGAAACAAATGTTAGAATGTTGGGACTATGTGGAAATAATTATGATGCACCCTTGTGCCCTAAAGATTGGTCAGGGAATGGATTAGGGCGGGCTTCCATGTGGAGCCGAGGGCCGGTGGAGCATGTCAATCATTGGTAGAATGGGCGTCCCGTTTTTCTGAAACTCTCATTTCATCGATGATTGGCAAGCTCCACTGGCCCCGACTCCATATGGAAGTTAGACCTTAGATTGATGAGTAGAGGGAGAACCATAATCCAAGAGGACACATGGATCGTAAGAGAAAAATCCTCAAAATTGCTTAACTTTTAAATGTCAACACAAAAGTTTGGTGTCCAATGGATGACATGGAATCCTTCTAGTGGGACAGAAATGCAACTATTCATCCTTGGATTTTTGTTGTGAAAAGGGGAGGTCTTCTATAGTAGTTGGACTTCCAATGAGTGCTTTTGTTAATTTTTAAACCAATGGTTTACACGGTAATGAAAGGGATGATTTTCAAGGCCACCTATTTGTCCTTTAAGGATTAAAAGGAACTCAACCAAGGCATAAAAAATCCCACTTATTTGGTGAACAACTTCACCTAGGAGTAGTATGTGGTTGTGACTTATAAATACCCATGTAAGCATGGACTAGTGATTTGATTACTAAGACTCCTTAAATGTAAGGCATGGTTTACTCATGTAATTAGGACTCAAGGTGTATGAATTAGAGTTTTTAATAGTTGCATGAGTCAATTGAATGTAAGTGATCTTATGCAATATGGCAAATTAATATACATGCATGAAGAAATGGTTTAAATTACAAGGTTTAGAAGAAAGTGATAAATTAATTGTAGAGGAATTATGGAATTATTTTGAAGTTAATTAATTTTATGTTATAAATCCATGGTGGTTTAGGGTTCCTAACTTTAGCGTCTAAAAAAAGTAAACTAAAATGCTTTTGTAGAATCCATTTCTTGGAAGGTTAGGTGGAACATACTTCCATCTAGACTCTTCTAGGTGGATTTTTTTGCCATTCCAGTAAAAAATACTCATACTTGGGAAGGTTTTGATGAGTATGTCTATAAGGAATCATATCTTTTCATTGCCTTGCTTCACTTCATTCTTGGAGTCCCCTAGATGGATAAAAAATAGTACATGGATGAGATGAGGTTATTATTGGATATGCTTTTTCTTCTTGAATAATTCATTTTCATGGTGATCCAACTAGGTTTGGGCTTGGAACAAGAAGTGAAGGTCTAGTTTGTCATAAGCTTTAGAAAAATTGAACTTATCAAAAAATAAAGGTTAGGTTCTTTGTTTTGTATTGGAAATAGTCTTGTAAATGAGAAAAATGTTATCTAGAATAAAGTGCATGAAAAAAAGGAAGATTGATTTGATGAAAGAAATTCCATCATAATGGGTTGGAATCTTACTTGGAAGGCTTTGGAAATGATTGACTTTGTACAACATATTGTGCAATGTGATTGGGTGCCTTTTGTTGAGGGAGTTTTGGGGCTTGTCCTTGTGAAGCACAATAATCAATCCATCTGTCACTCCATTTGACAAGGTTCCATTTAATATTACATCCTGCAACATCTCAATAGATTCCAATCCAATTGTGTTCCACAAGACTTTGAACAGATCAACAATGATCCCATCTAGCTTGAAGGACTTTTCGAAGGCCATTGCCTTCAATACTAAAGAGTGCTCATTCATAGTAAGCAAATTTTCTAGCTTATTAGTCATTTCTATAGTTAACTTTGAGTGAATGTCTTGTAACACCTAATCTTACTTTGCAATAGTATTGACCAATTTTTGTCATTTGTTGTATCTCAATGAGTAGAAGGATGCATACACTATTTGTAGCTTCATTTGATCAATATACAACATACTTGATTCTTCTTGTAGTTTAGTGATATATACTTATGAGGATTATTGACTCAAGTCTTAAACAAATTTAGGAGACACTTTGTTTCACTTTGCTTGCTATTGTAAGTTTGAACAAAAAAATTTGACCAATGACCTTCTAGTCTTTGAAGACCCTAAGGGAGTCAAATTTTCTTCGCAAAGTTATCTTGCTTTGTAGGGTAATTAAGGATTCTTTGAGTATTATCTAGGCCATTATGAGGCTTAAGTGTGTCATAGGAATGCTTTGGCAATTCTCCTCTCTTTGGCTTACTAAAGACTATATTATTTGTATCATTTGACAATGCATTGTATCTTGCCAAAAAAAACAAGTATGCCTCAAAACTCAATTGAATCATCAATGCCTGAACGACCTCTTTGATTTCTCTTAACTCCTAAAGGACCAAGCTACATTTTGGACAACTTTCCATAAATGGGCAGCTTACTATGAAAAGAATTTTCATTTTTTCTTTGAAAATTTCACACAACATAGAAATGAGTTTTTTCTTTAAGGTCCAACAATTTTCATAACTTTTGATTACACGGTTAAAAAATTATTGTATAATATAATTGTAGTTTTTTTACCTTATATGGGCAAATGAAAAGAATCAATTTTTTCATTAAAAAAAAATTTGAAATTGGTTTTCTAGATTTATACATATGTGGAAAGCTTTGAATTATTCCATTTTGGTGAATGAAATGAAAGTTATAAGGAGTTTTAGTTTGCGGGGAGTTATGGATTCTCTACTCTAAAATAAACTTTGAAGTCCTTTGAAGTCCTTCATTTAATTTAATTTCTAATATTTTTGAAAATAAAATAAAATCATAGGATGTAGAATGTTTATTAAAACATTTCAACCATTAAAATTGACACTTTTCAATTCCATAATCAAATTCTAAAAAATTTAGTATTTTGAAAGGTTATTTACTTCTTTCTATTTACTATTTTTTTCCTATATGTTACAATTCCAAATGATTTGAAAATTTTCAAGCATGTAGCCAACTTGCCTTGAAGAATGACTCCAAAGAAGCACTACTATTATGGACATTTTTTTATACAAATGTAACCTTGTGAAGTGCAGCTGCCTTGTTTTTTGCAGGGTTAAAAAAAAGATTTTTGTCACTTCAAATGCAAATATCTTGCAATCCACGTGGTGGAAATTTCTGAAATTTTTTGCACATCTTTTCAAACTAGCATACTACAAGATCCTACAGTTACATACGTCCAAACATGTTTTTTTAAAATATTTTGATAATTATACTAGAAATGGTAGTTTTGGAGCATTTTTTTATGAAAACATAGTCAAGAAACTTTGAGGGTTAAATGGTTGTTCAACTTGTATCGAGATCTTGTATCGAGATCTTGTATCGAGATCTTAATGAGTTTGGATCCTCTAAGTGCAAGAGGTCTAGCAAGTGGTTCGAGAGCACTAAGTCACTAAATGATAGAATACTCTAGAATGTGTGAATTGGGTGGTCTTATGTATATGTTCATCCACAAATTTATCTGCAAAGAATAGCTTTCATAAAAAAAATGGTCCTATCAATAAGCGGAGAAGAATTAGGCAACTGCATTGATTTTCCCAAACATTATTCTTAGGGCCTCCTTACATGTATTGGTGGGTGGGAGGAGGCAACACGGTCGAAATATAGAAAGCACTTTTATGCTCCTTCTACAGTGTATAATACATTGATATTGGTGGAACTCTCTCTCCTACTTCCACGCTTACCAATCATCGGTGGCACTGTTCTTATCTTTTAGTTGCTTTCTTTGCCCACTGGGCTCACATGTAAGCTGGCCCTTAGTCTTCAAGGAGCCAAGGAGCTGGTGCCAGAATTAGATAAGATTTTTTGCTAAAATTGCTGGTGCCCCAAAACATTTGGCTGACCCCCCCACACACACACACACAAAAGACTGAGTTCCTAATGACTGCCGGTTTCTGATTGGATTAAAGTAACACGGTTTCTGAAAAAATACTAGTGTACAAAATATGGTAGCTGGCCACTGCCATGAACTTCCAACAAACTGTATCAGATTCTAATCCGAGTAGATAATTCTAAACCCATACCCGTACATATATATATAATGAAGGAATTCAATAGAGCAATCAGAATATGAACCTCTCCTGGAACTCTCTGACCAGCTGTACTGTACATCTAGAGTACAAGAACAAGTGCTTGAATGGAGGCATTCAAGTGAACGCTCACAAAAGTAACATGGAGCGGCGAAGCTGTTGGAACTAAATGGCGTGCATGGGCACCGAGTACATCTGCCAAGCCACAACTCTTCTCACAGTCACGGATGTGGTGGCATTGTTGAAGAGATATAAGTGTGCCGCGTGGTCGGTGGCCACCGTCGGATACACTCGGGATGTTACCACGGTGCGACCCCCTTGCACGAAGCTCTCCACAATGGAGCGATCAACCTGCAATTCAGTACGTCGAAGGACATACACGGCCATCAGCAATCGCCACCAACTTGGTCCATGCACCATTCATTTCCGATCGAGCCAGGCAGTTACGGAAGACTGACCACGCATCCATCCTCGTGGGGAAAGACAATCATGTGCAGGCAGCCAAGAAGTTTGGACAATCATTTACGAGACTCAAACAACCGAGATTTGGAAAAAGGAAACCCCGGACCGTGATT
Source organism: Antitrichia curtipendula (assembly GCA_951230915.1). Classification (NCBI taxonomy): domain Eukaryota; kingdom Viridiplantae; phylum Streptophyta; class Bryopsida; order Hypnales; family Leucodontaceae; genus Antitrichia; species Antitrichia curtipendula. The sequence goes on along the minus strand of OX579639.1, from coordinate 7,149,021 downwards.
CTCAGAATCATGGAAGAGTGGCTTACCAAGACTCGGAGGGAGAGGAAATCCTCGGATGGGAGAACCTCCACAAAACTCCCGTACACAGTGGTGTCGACGTCACGCAACAAGGAGGACCTTCTCCCACACCATCAAGAAATGGAGCTTAGAAATGGAAATCCATAGTGTCTTACTGCAAATAAGAAATGAGCACCCATAATGGCACGCGAAGGCTCAAAGGCACTGGCACCGAACGGCAACCTCTTTGTAAAACCCATCCCTAAATATTTCTTGCTCAAACTATGCATGAGCTTGTATTCATGAGAGCCTAGGGTCGATGTTGGGTACACGTATTTTCAACACGTATGTTCAAGTTACATTTTCGAAAAATGTAACTTGAGAGAATCGAGAATCCTCTATTGACTGCCAACAAGACACAACAAAACCGTACATGAAATAATAACGCCAACCAGGCTCAAATGCTTATTCAAATGATCTCAAGTGTAGATACGTCGTCGCATACCTTGCTTGGTCGCTGCAAAATCTAGTTCTCCACTTACGCTCCGCTTTCGAATAAGACACGTAGAAGAAGAGGGCCGTTTGTTCCTGCAAATTCTCATCTGCCAACACAAGGAGGCCAAAAGGGCCCAAGAGGCCACGATGAGCGGCCCCTCCTTGGTTGCAATCGAAGTGATCTCCGTCCTCAATGGATCCGCCATCCCGAGTGAGGTTTGCAGTGTTTGGGTAATCAAATTCAACTTCAATATCCAACTGCACATACATTACCAAAAGAAGATAAAGAGCACCTCAAAAAAACCCACCTAATTGTACATGAAGAGCCAAGAGCGACATCAATAAGAAAAGAATGTCGAAAAGTCTTTGCAGTCTTGGGGTCAACTCTACAAAGTTTTCCTTCTAACGATCAAATAGATTTGTAAGCTATAGTCAGAATAAGAAATAATATCATACCTGTCCACCATTAGTGCCCTGAACTTCAACAAGGGCACCTGGGGCAAGCTTCACATCCAGTTCCGTGACTTGGGCACCACGAAGCGCCTGCACCTCCTCGACCGGCACTTGGAGCAAGCTACTCGTCTTGAAATCATAAGACACCATTCTTGGAATTGCCTGGTGTGTAGAAAAACACCACAGAATCAAACCAACATAAAATCAATTCCAATCAACGTGCACAGCGGCAGAAGCTCGCTCCTCCTATGTTTGCAACCACATCAACATGGAACCGCATCGTATGTTCCAGCGCATTCATTGGTTTAATGCTCAGGTGCACCTACAGCAACACGGTTTTAACATCTTTCAAAGCCACGTTCTGCTTGGCTCCCTCCACGTGCAGTAAGTGACGCACAGAATCCCAGTCATTCGAATCGTTGGCAAACATTACCATTCAACTAGTTCTCTAACCTCACAATCCAAGAGAATCGGCAATCCATACAGGTGATTCTACAGAAAGTTGCGGCTCATCACACATTAAAAAAATCATAAAGACAAGACAAAAACAATCGAACACGTCGAGAAACTCAACTGTCAATTCCAAACACGTAGAATTGTATTAATAATCAATTCATCATGTGCAGGACGTGCAGGGGCATGTCAGGAAAAAGCAGTTTAAGGTTTTACGGTCTTGGGTTCAGGGTTAGGTTATAATCGAAGAGAATTGTCAATCCATGCAGGTGATTCTCCACGAAGGTTTGCTCGTCACATCGAAAACTCTCAAAGGACAAACAATTGAGACAGTTAAACACGTCTCCAAATCCGACTGCTAAATCAAAACACCTAGAACTTGACATCAATTCATCATGTGCACGACGTGCGGGGGACATCCTTAAACCCAGTGGAGGTGTAGGGTTCAGGGCTTCCACCTGCACCGAGGACCATCCTTTGGCGATATCCGCCGCTTGGCTATCCGACTCATTCACCCACCCCCACAGAATCCGCCTCTCCTTCACGGGATCAAAAAACGTCTTGGACGCGTAGAACTTCCCATTATCATACCGCAGCCCTAACCCACAATCTTTCCCTGCATCATCCGGCAGAAACCTCGTTCTCTCCACATCATACCCTCCCACAGCATAATAGTCTTGTCGAACCTCATCCAAGCTCGCTTTCAGCACGAATTTCACCCCAGGACTGGCGCCATAGCTCTCCAACCCCTGACTTCCCCGCACTGCCACCGGGTAGAAATCCACGCACTCCCACATGCCCGTGTTCTCCACGCTGTACAGGACGCCGTTCTCGTGAATCTCCCAGTGCAGGAGATCCTGGCTTTTGTAGAGCAAGGCTAAGCCATTGTTGTCCTCCTTCCGAGCGCCGACTATCATGAGCCACTGTTGGTTGGAGTCGTCCTTCCAGGCTGTTGTGGGGTCACGGAAGTCGCGGAAGCTGATGCCCGGGGGGTGACGGAGGAGAGGATTCGAGGAGTGTTTGGACCAGTGGCGAAGGAAGGGGTCGTTGGGGTCGGATGGAGTGGCCAGGTTCTGAGTCTGCTCGAAAGTCGTCGACGCGCCTGCTTGCATTGCAACCACGGATTACTTTCGCATCGAGTTGACAGTGAAGTTCTGGCATTTGGAGTCATACATTTGGAGTTCTTGAGGCCTTGTCAAGAAGGAAGGAATTTTCTTTCTTCCTTAAGTGCAGCTTCTATTCACGTACTCTCTGCTCCATTATTGGTGGAACTACATCATTAACAACTCAAAGAGACTCAAAGTGCTTATGTCAGTATGCTAAATGCAATGAAACATGTATGTTTCCTTCTCGGTTACCTGAAATTTCAGGGGTTCGTTGCAAATGGGATCCGTGGATTCAAAGTAATAGTCATTGGATCTAGCTTGCTTATGAGATACATACAGTCCATGCACCTCACCAAAGCATTGTCTCCTTCAATTCCACGTTCATTCTTTTGAACACACCTACGGTAGAAAATTTCAGGAAACGCATTTCATTGCCACTGCTGAGTTATGAAGCTGGATTCACTGATGATGAAGCTGGACTGCTGAATTAATCAAGATTGTCAAAGAGGGGAAAAGCTTTGATAAGCACAGCCTGCATTAATTACGGAACGTCAATTTCGTGAAATTTGCGGAGACTTCTTTTCTTTTCAGGGCAGCCAGATAAGCAAGTCTATACCCGTCCTAGTTTTCTAGGGCGTTGTGTAGACGAATATCACAGTTTTTGGTGTCCAGAACTTAACGAAACGGACGATACAGGTTATAAACCTTCTGGTAACGCGCTTCAGGGAGCTCAAAAACAGAATATAACCGCAGCTCGACTTCGATTTATAATAACATTGGAATTAGGAAGCGAACATGGTTTCGTTCAGACAGTGGTGGATGGACTGGCCGGATGGATTAATTGTTGTGGGCACCTGTGTAGATGATGATGGGGACGCCATCGTCGCGCAGAGTGACACTTCCCGACCACACGCCTTGCGCATCGTACCACTGGTCGCACGCCAGAGCGATGTCGAGATACAGCCAGTGGATGAGATCCGAGGAGACGGCATGGCCCCACACGATGCCCGAGCCCCACACGGCGGCCTGCGGGTTGTACTGGTAAAAAAAGTGGTAGTAGCCTTTGTAGTACATGGGACCTGCTTATAATTCAACGCATACACAACGTGATCAGAAGACTGCTCGGTCAATAGATTCGCTGAATTCTCTCGTACGCAACATATCCAAAAATTAATGACCAAAAGCAATGACAGGGTCGGTGTTACGCGTACCATTCGGATCTGCAGAAGAGGCCGGCCAAGCGCAGATTGGGTTCATGCGCAAAATCAATCCAACAATACAGACGTTAGCGAAATTGGCGTCCTGGCCTCACAGTCAAGCACGCATTGATTGTGAGAATTGAAGAATTGAGCTTGATTGATGTATATACTGAGAATAGGAAGAATGGAATTATTGGTACCGTTCATCCAATTCTTGTCTGGTTGGAAATGAAACGAAGTTCGGTGAAGGTGGCTAGGTAAGCTCTTGAGGCCACCACCACTTCGGGCTCCATGCGTCACGCGCTTGAGCTCGCCGGCAGATCTGGGGTTCACCTGGTCTGTTACGAATGTTGTGACAGTGGGGTAATACATGACCGCAATGCAACTCACGGTGGCCAGCATTACCCAAGCGGAATGTCGCCATGCCTTAAGCTTGCTTCGTTCGGGGTGCGCGACAGACTCTTCCTGGATAGTTGGGAGACTAGCTCGGTGGCGATCAGGTTCATTGTCGGGGAGGAGAGCATCCAATAATGGATTTTGAGCCATGGCCATCACGCTTCTAACACGTACTGCTGATCACAGCAAATCGATACTCCTATCAGCGAGCACCGATGGAGTCGGGTGGATGCGTACGCCGAGGGAGAACTGGATACGAATTCCTGCAAATTCTGCAAATCAAGCTGCAAGTCAGAACACATATATTCAGGGTATCGCTGACGGCGTCATAATGAACCCGGAATAATGCCAAAGGCAACCGATCGATCGCACCTTGATCTAAACTAGCTTGCTCGAGGGTGGCAATGCGGCAACGAAAATCAGCTCAGCTAGAGACACTAATGAACTCCTACAGCTGCTTCTACAACAGCTATCTACCCACCTACGGATCATTCACGTGTTGTCCGTTCTACGGCCTCCCGAACACACTTGTCATCTCCAATACTAATTAATTAACGCGGTCGATTTAGGAACAGTGCCACGCTAGCTATGATTCCTAACTGCTTACATATATGGTCTTTACAAGCCGATCGATGGATCTCAGGAGGAGAAACAGGAGCCGGCGCCCATAATGAAGGCAATTGCAAGTGCTCGAGGGTAATGTTATGAAGGTCTACAGTCTACAGTTTGCAGAACGCAGAGCGAAATCAGGAAGCGGAAGAATGTGGAATTGTGAGTAGACTCGACTTCCTGCAGTTTCATAGGCTTTATCTGCAGCGAAACGAGATCACGTCTGAGGTCGTACGGATTAACGGAAGCTCAGTTTGCGACTTCCGAGTTGCCGGTAGCGACAGGGGAGCATGTCTATCCGGCCAACTTTGAGTGCTTGACAGCTTTCTGACCCCGCCGGACTGGATTCCGGTGTAATTAGGGTTTCTTTTTTCATTTTGTATGAAGTGCCGAAGTGGCGATATTAAATGTTACAAACGGGTACTCCAAATTTGAACATTCATCCACATATAGGATGGAAAATAGCACATTAACATTAGCACATAGCGCATATCACAGATCCGTAGTTTTGTTTTCATCCACCATCTGATGATTTCATCTTAGTTTTTTTTAATTTGAAGTTTTCTAATAACAGTTTACCAGCCTTTCAATATTATTTGTAACACGATCCTTGTCATAACCTTTGATGGATGAATGCATTGATAGATGACATAATTTATGATGATTGTGTTATGACCTTTGATGGATTAGTGCATTCATGATGAAATGTTTAGTACTACCTCCGTCCCAAAATGATCTTCGTGTTGGACACAATGTTCCAGATTAAAGCTAAAAATAACATTTTAGAGGTCTATTTTGCACTATAAGTAGAGTTTGGTGTACTCTTAGCGTCCAAGAAACTGTGTGCTTTAGAGCCTTTTTTGAATTGTAGTTTTGGAGTATTGAAAAGTATAATATTGGGGGCATTTTTAAAGAGCACCACTAGACTTATAATTGTTGAATGTAAAGTTTTCATTTTAGGGGAATTTAGTACATGCCTAAGACTATGTTTTGACCTCTAATTTGCCTCCCAAAGCTTCATTTCCTTTAATTGGGAAATACTCAAAAAGATGCAAAAAATATGAACAAACAATGTTGATTGGTCCCTCCAATCATTTCATTTGTCTTTTGATTGCTAGATGAAAGGGAACTACTACTGCTACTACTACTACTACAAAGTTGTTTTGCTAGTCCAAAAAAGCAATCAAAAGCCAAATTTGACCTATTCCAATGTTACAAAGTGCAACAAGAAGATCATTTTGGGATAAAAAATTAAAGCCAATAGGAAGATCATTATGGGACGGAGGGAGTAGTATATAAGCAAAGATTGTCTAGAGATAGATATTCTCTAGATGGTGGATTTGTGCAGTAGAATTAAACAACTCTAGTTGGATGATAAAGGCACTAAAGTGCCTAGAGATAGATATTTGCAAATGATGAATTTATACAGTGGAGTTGAACAAGTTCACTTGGATGATTAGTGCACTGGAGTTTTGACACTGGATTTGGACAACTCCCAAGTACACACAAGTGTGTTAGAACTTGGAGTTAGATAACTCCAAGTAGAAGATCAAGATTTGGATAAGAGATGATTGGAGAAGTATAACTAGGAGTTTTACTATAGTAGATGGTTCTAGATAGAACCAAAGATAGAAAGCTAAAGACTAAAGTCTATCTTAAGGATTGATAGTCTTTATTGATAGTCTTTATTATATAAAGACCGAGTTTGAGAGTGAAGAGACTCTCTTTGGAGATTGATCTCTCTATGGTCAAATGGTTTGAGCTTTTTGTGAAATGAAGTTGTTAATAAGTATATTTTGTATTCTTAATTGGAGTTCATTGTTGGAGGTATGTAACATAGGGCATGGTGCAAGGCCCATTACTTTGGTGCTAATGGTCACCAAAATGTTGTAAAAAAATGGTTGGATGTCAACATGTCGTAGACTTGGATCAATTCATTCACTTACCCCTGGAAGGACATATCTATAACCACTTCTTTCGAACTTTGAGTTCCTTTCTCTCTCGATTCTCTAATTTTGTAACTTCAAATAATTTACATTTTCTATCATTATTTTTTAGAGATGGATTACATGTCTTCACTATGCCCTAAATATTTTGGATTTTTTTGCAAAAATTTGAAATTACTGTACATTTTTTGAATGAAAAATGAAACTAAATTCATATCAAATACAAAATATGCTCAAAAAATTTGAAATGCTCTCTGTAGATGTATATCATAGTTTATCAACATCGCAGTGCAAAATATTTATCATGTCATATTAAAATTAAAAAATCAGCACTCTATGGTAATAGTTCCAAAGTTCAAAGTACAATACAATATTGCATTTTAGAAAATTTTCAAATTGGAATAGAATGTAGATTTGATAAACTTCATTTCACTATTTGGGCTCAAATTCAAAAAAAAATTATTTTAATGACTCAAATTCACATCAAGATAGAGGATGTCAAAATACATTGTATGGTAATTTGTGGATCAATTATCTTATTATATAAGAAGGTCAAAATTACCACAATGAAGCAATATGAAACTTGAATCTCAAAAATATGTGTTCAAGCACCTCCTATAAAAAATATTGGATGATAAATTCTATTTTTTTGTCCTCAACGCCTTCACAAAGTCATCCATCAACCAATAATTGGCGGTTGGAGCCTTACAAGTTACAAGATCAACCCTAAAGCGCCTAAGAAGACATTGTGTGCCTTTTGGGATGATTTTTAGGTGGCATATTGGATGGGAGAAAAATTCATGCAATAAAAATTCATGAAAGTAATTTAAGTGAATGGCATTAGATATTCCCTCAATTAGTATATTTTGACTTTTTCATAAAAGATGATGCTCAATCCATAGATCACCATGTAGTGTGTATTGGCAAAGTCAAGAACATTGTTCTTGATTTGAATTTTAACCTTCAATTTTGAACTTTTTTTAATTTTATATCAATAATTAAATAAGGTTTATGAAATTTAGTTTCTACTATAACTTGAAAATTTGACAAAAAATTCCTAAAATTTAATATTTTATTATAATTTGAATTTTGAACCTATAATTATAATCTTTCACTTTTTTTTTGTAAAAAGACACAATAAATGTTCTAATTCTATGATATTCTTCACCATTATATATAGCCATGGTAAAAAATAAATAAATTGAAGGAATTTCGTATTTGATATGTATTTTATTTACTTTTCTTTAAAAAATCACAATGATTTCAAATTTTCTAAGAGATTTCAAATTTTGTGACTTATGAAAGACATAAAATTTTATTTTTGGAAATTAAAAAAATTCTAAAATACATAATTGCAAAATGAGAGCATATAGAGTGAAAGGATTCTGAAGTTCGTTTCTATAGTCAAAGGTCTTTCTTTTTAAGGTTTTGTACCCTATAAGAGTTGTAGCCTCCATTTGATGGATTATGAATGTCTTTGAGAACTTATTATAAAAGCTACATGAAATGGATGAAGTACATCCAAATCTAATGAAAGTTTGATTAAAGACAGTTTTTATTCTTGAACACAATGGGACTAATGTAGTCAATTTGTGCTTTGTAGATTTTGTGCAAGGTTCTAAATTAATTAGTTCATGCCAAATGTAGGGATGGGAATGGACATAAAACTTTGCAGAAATGTAGAGCTTGTGTCTAGGTTCTTTTCATGCCATTATTTTGTTCAATCTAAAGAACGTCAAGACAATTTATAATTTCCTTTTTATTAGCTTCTGAGAATAAACAAGTAGCTCAACCTTGAAACCCCTTCTTCTCTAAAAAATCAACAACTGTGCAATTAAAAAAAAAAACAATAGACACCTTCTAAAAAATCAACAACTGTGCAATTTGACTTGAAAAAGTCATTAGTACAAGTGTTCCATCTTCTCAAATCATTTGCCTGCCTTTCAAAATTGTAAATGAGGGTCACAATAATTATATTGAAATACACCCATATTGTAAGAACGTTGTTGGAGAAGACAATCAACAACGGTGATGCTGTTTAGATTAAGTGTGGCAATGTGAAATTATAATTTGTATATGATAAATGAAGTTGATTTTGATATTCTTTTTGAAGATCTTCAAACTTGACAAATTACGGTTACCTTCACGTAGATGCAAAATCATTTGATAGTTACCTTGACATGATGCTTCTTGTTTGGATATCCAGACTTTGTGACGTGTATAATTACACCAACTTATCACTTACACTACCAATGTCTGAAATAAATTCTTGGAGATAACTTAGTTAATGATAACTGATTGAAAAATTAATAGTAGGATTGCTTCAATTATTTTCCTATCTATGAATTTTAAATTGACAACAACATATGCAAATGGAGGGCTTTACATGCAAAAGTTCCAAAATCATAACACAAGTATCCGAATTGACGCAAATTTTATCAAACATTATTTTCCTCTATGTAGAATTCTCAACAAGTGGAATGCCGACCTGGATGCACAAGTAAAAGTTGTTGCAATTTTAAAATAGAACGTAAACCAGGCTCTTTAAGGAATTCTCCTTGGACAAAATTTGATACTTGAGATACAAACCTCAAAGAAGACACTTGCATTTGAAAACACTAAGAAGTATGATTAAAAATTTGTATTTAATAAACAACACTTGCACTTTAAAGATGGAATAGTTAGCTACATGTTTATTGTGCTTTGATTGTAGTGTAGTAGGGTGTCCAAAGCCGTGATTGTGGGACTATGAAGAGTAAATTATATTCTCTCATTAAATTGTTGTTGTTGTTGTTGTGTTTTTTGTGGAATTGAAATTTTTAATGTAATTTAGGGTTCAATGTAAGAAGAAAGGAATTGAGGATGAAGGAAGTAAGTTCGGAGATTGAGTGTTTCAATGTAGGAAATCAGAAATGATTTTTGTCTAATGGCTACATGCCACGTGTACAAAAACTATTCCTTGACTATTCTACTATTAGGCTTGTACATGATTTTACACTATCACTATCACTTCAAAAGAGGCAAACAATTCAAAAGAGGTAGTAACTACCTATACACTAAGTACTTTTAGAGGGTAACTTTGTAACCTTGTAACACTATTATTGGCTTTCCTTTGGATGACTTTGGAGAGGCTTCTAGAGGACATCAAAAGACAATATTTTTTGCTCAACTTCTTTGGAAGTGGCTTAGATAGTTGGATGCATTTGCAAAGGATGGAGTTGGAAATTTCTACATTATGATCTTATTGACTTTTCTACATAAGAGGTGCTTAACCTCTAAAAGCCCAAGGGGTTCAGACAAAATACAAATGTATTATAAAATGTAAGTTTTATAAAAAAATTGAAGTTTGCATCAAAGAAGATAATGTAAAGCATGAAAAGTAGAAAGTATCCATACAGTCAAAATTATAAAATTATAAAATTATTTTTAGATTCTCTTCAAATGAATTTTGAAGATATAACTTCAAAAATTCACCAAAAATATAGTTTCTACTTTTAGCATTTGAATTTTTTTTATTGGTCTAAATTGTGGTTTCTATTAATTTGTGAAAAAATGCATAAGATCTAATAATGAGAACACCAACACTTTCTTGAAATAGTAAGTTTTTGAACACTAGGCCAATTTTTAAACACTCTGTGTTATTTCTCTTATAATTTTTGTTTGACCATAGCAGTCTTAGTTTTGAGTATAAATGTTAAAAGAAAATCTAATCTTTAAAAAATTAAAAAAATTAAAAATTGAAAAAGATTTATTTGTCCAAAAATATTGCCCAAAGTTGGGTAGCAACCAAAAAAAGGTCTTTTGAGTGCTTAGGGGTTAAGGGTGGTTGCAAAAAACATTTTTTTTTTTTGCCCTTTAACTTCAGACAATTGATTTTGTGGCTATAAATTTTCTAGAGTATATTCAATGTGTGTGAAATTTGAAATGAAGGTAAATATTCTATTTGTAGACATTAAATAATTTTTTTTAATTTTTTTTTAATTTTTTTGTTATTTTTAAAGAGACGCCAACTAAATGTCTATTTTTGCCATTTAGAAGGGGATAGTTCTCTTGTTGACTTGAAATCACAAATTTGGAGCCAAAAATTAGAGAAGTAGTTGTATACTAAGTAGTTATAGAATGATTATCATTAGATTGTACATAAGGCTACAAAAAGGCTATTCTAGGGATGTTTCCTAAGTTGCATAACATTCAATAGCCTTCAGGGAGGCTGCCTTTCCCTCTTTGGAGGCCTCATCTACAAAAAAACATCTGCATAGGGAATTAAAATAAGCTCTTGTACCGGGTACCAAGGTCGTAGCAGTAGGTTTATGGTGTACACTATTCTTTTTGCTAAATCTTGGACCAGCCAAACAAATCTACGAAGAAATGTTAAGATGATTTGCCAAAAAAAAATTTAATCCTTTGAATCAAATATCAATGTCATTAATCATTTGCCATCAAAAAAAATTTGATGGCCCAATGAAAGGAATTGCTTCAATGACATTTGTGGGAATGAAGGTTGGAGATTTAATTTTATATTGAAATTGAAATCAATTGTCTATCATGAAGCCTCAAAGGACATGGAATAATTTAAAAATAAGAGCTTGACCACTCATTGTCCAAATATAAAAATTATGTTTGATGTAGAATTTCAGATCCCATTTAGTCATAGTAGAATAACTTTTTTCAAACAAATTTGGACTAAAAAAATTTGAGAGATATGTATAAGTTTTATCTCCAAAAATTCTTTTGATATTTCAAGCCTCCAATCAAAAGTTACAGATAAAATTCAGAGAAGATGTTTGAAAATGCCAAAAAAATGTCATTTCCAACCTCTCTCTGAAATTCGTCCATAACTTTTGATTGGAGACTAGAAATCTCAAAAGGATTTTTGGAGATAAAACTTAGATAGATTTTCTAGGTTTTCTTCAATCAAAGTTTTTGAAAAAAATTATTCTATTATGAATAAATGAGGTTTTAAATCCTGAGCTCTACTTTAAATAAAATTTCTACTATGAGTGCTATCCTACATATATATATACATATATATATATATATATATATATATATATATATATATATATACATATATTCTACATATATAGATACATATCCTACATATAGATATCCTACATTATTTGTCTCACCTTCTACCCCCCCATGAGTATGTAAGTAAATAGCTTATGATATTTATGAACTTCTCTAATCATGAATGGCTTCTTCAACAAAGTGTAGTAGTATAATTGTTGAAATCTTTAAATTCAAAGAACTATATGTTTTGATGAAAAATTGAAAGTGTTATTGGTACTAACCTAGTTTGTGGTTGCAACTAAGATGTAGGCTTATGGACTTCATTTCTCTAACACATTTTGAAGTCTGTATTTATAGTCATTGATTCGGTGTGGAATATTTCACATCATTCTGTTTGGGGGAGGCAATACTAGTGATTGATAGTGAATGTTATGTGTAAATCAATGCACTACTAGTCAAAAATATTAAATTATTATTATTTTTTAAATTAAAAAAATTGTAATTTTTTTTTGAAAATGAGTTAAATAATATTATCTTACTTGAAAGTATCTACTCAAGTGAGCAACCTACATGTGCTCTAGATATTTAATTCCTAAAAGACCAAACACCGCTTATTTGGCAATATAGCGATTTTGGGTAGCTCACTACGAACGGAGTTTCTATTTTTTTAATTTTAAAATTTCACACTACCTATTCCCAAGGAGTAGCTACCTGCAAACTGGAATTCCTCATAACTTTAATCTCATTAATCAAAATGGAATGATTCAAAGTTTTTCACCGGTAAGTAAATCTTTAAAACCAGTTTTTATTGTTTTTATTTTTTTAAAGTGATTTATAAAGAAGTTTTATGAACTAACTGGGTTGCCCGATGAGGAACAAAAATTATATATCATATAATAACTTTTTAACCATGTAGTCAAAAGTTATATAGTCAAAAGTTGGGCCTTAAACATACTCCTCGGGCACATGTGTGAAATTTTCAAAGAAAATAAATAAAAATTCCGTTTGTAGTGAATTGCCCTAAATTGCTATGTTGCCAAAAAATAGTGTTTGGTCCTTTAGAGGTTAATCACAATGAAGTTCCTAACCTTGTGAACATGTAGAGAACTTGCAACCCTCCCAAAGCTTCATTTTCTTTCTAATGACGCAATCACAATGAGGTTTTATGCAATTCTAACACGTAGGGCATGCACATGGGCATCCTTTAAATAAAAACTAGAATGAGAAGAAAAATTCCTTTCATAAATATTTGGTGCAATTCAAACAGATCAAAGTGTAAAGAAATTACCATTTATTTATTCATTTTTATGATTTTTTTAAATTACTAAAAATTAAAATGCTCTGCTAATTTTTGGTTATTCCAGCTCCATAGTAAATGATGCAAGGAATAATTGAGTGCACCTAGATATATCATCACGGTTGCATAACCAGTTGTTGACTTTTCAACGCTAATGTGGCACCACAAGTTGCAATTGTAACCTTCTTTTCTTTCAACTTGCTTCTTACACCTTGGATCATGAAGTTCAAAGGTTGTGATTGAAAAATGTACAACCGATTATATACAATAACCTATTCGTTGCTAGCGCGGCTCATTGGATATCTAATATATAGCTTTGCTCCAACTTTGTCATATCTGCTCAAGTTGGCTATCGCCAAGATGTGACCTACATAGGTGGGGCATCCTTAGCAATAAGATTGCCCCAAAAACATTGTGTGAAACTTGTAGAACACTGAGACTTCCCTCACTAGGATTCTTAGACAAAGCATAAGGAAAGATCACATTTGCTACAGTCAGTAACAGTACATAATACAATTCTTTTTTTCTTTTTCTTCTTTTCATCATTTTTAAACTATTTTTATTGGTTTTATTAATTGGTTTTTTAATTTTATTTTTGGCTTTTAAAAATGTTTAAATTTTTTTTAAATGTGTTTAATGATACTTAACCAGTATTTAATGTTTTTTAATTTTTTAATTTTAAAAAATAATCATTTTAAATAGTTTTTAAATTCATTTTCATGATTTAAATTACAATATTCCTAAATAGTACTCATAGTAAAATAATGTTATGGCAAAAAACAATGTTTTTAAGATAAAAATGTTAAGTGGTTCTTGCAACAACCCTTAATCCTTAAATGACATTTTTTTATTCAATTTTTTAGCCTAGTGGGCAATCCAAAAGGGAATAAAAAATCTCATTCAAGTAGGATATAAGTCTTATTCTTTGTTCAAGGCTTGTGCAATTCGAGGTGCAATTAGAGCATATAAAATTGACCAATGAACAAAGTTTTGATTTTGTAGCCCAAATGTAGTGCTTAGCAAGCTTTGTTGACAATAGAAGTGGATCTAGTAGGTTGAGACATTCCCAAAAAGTCTGAAAGTCACTTCTTGCCAAAGATTTACTTGAAATCAAGCCTAAAGGACATGGCCTTATTATTTAAGGATTAATACACCAATCAACTTTTCATATATTTTGGTTACTTTTTGCTTTTTGCTTTTAATATGAATCTTATCCATTTAAAGGAATTATTTTGAATTTGAGACCAACTGACAACATGAATTTTATCAGTTTAGTTACTACTCCAACTTTAAATTTTTTAAATTCTCCAAATTGAGTATTTTGTTGCAAATTTATTTTTGGACCTATAACCAATGTATGTTGATTTTTTAAATTATAGAAAGCCACATAAATTTAGTTTTCTAATATAATAATCTAAATTATTGTGTATATTTTTTGGAAAAAAATCATATTTATTATGTATATTTCGTATATGGTATAAATTTTCTTTACTTTTATTCAAAATTCACATGAGTTATTATTTCTCACAAAAAATTCTTAAATTCTCAAATTCTTATGACTTCCAAAAAAAATGTGAATTCATCTTTGAAAAATGAACATTGAAAAATCATTTACAAACAGTCACAAAATAGAAGCATATGGAATTAAAGATTTCAAAAGTTCAATGACATTCTTTAAGATACTATTGTTGCTTAATTTTACACTTGTCTCACATTCTAACTATTTGACTTATAATATGATTTTTTCACAAAGAGTCTCATTATTAAGGTGTATATGATTGGTCCGCAATTGGCTCATTGTTGACTTTTTTGCAAAATTGGTGCTTGATGGTGCTCTATCACCCACACTTGAAAGTAAAGTTAGAGAAACAAACAAGAAGTAATATAAGGTCAACTAGCCCATTACCACCAACCTTTTCAAATTCGCCCTCAAGTACATTTGGTGTACATTTCACCTTTGAAATGTATCCTATGGGAATATGAAGGCAGAATTGAGAAGGGTGATGGTAATGGACTAGTTCACCTTAACCCCTAACTATCTAACTGACCATATATGGTTGATTTAAAATTTAAGGCTCATTTTTGAATGAGCGATAAAGTTCCTTAGACCGTTAATTTTTTTTACAAGCAATGCTCTCTTTAAACTATTGGAAGCTTTTATTTTGTGAGTGAAAAAGATAAATATTTGATTTTTGAGAGGTCCTCAAAAGGCATATACATATCATTAGTGAAGAGAGTAAAGCTTGTCAATTTTACATCATTTCTTGGCTTTGAGCAAAGCTTGGGAATTTCACTTGATTTAAAATCCAAACTTTTGTACTTTTCTATTTGCTTTGAAAATGGTCCTAATGGAAATTTAAACATGCATTCCAAATGTTGATTTGGAATTATTTACAATTTCTACTTAGCAAAACAAATCAAATTTCAACAATTACAAGGTGGATTATGGAACAAGTTTGTTAGCTCTTCATTTGAATTTTACCCCTAAAGGACCAAACTGCATTTTTTAGCAACATAGTGATTTTGGGCAGCTTACTACAAATGGAAATTTTATTTATTTTTCTTCAAAACTTTCACACAACATGTGGACAATTTTTTTCTTTAAGGCCCAACAATTTTCATAACTTTTGACTACATGGTCAAAAAGTTATTGTGTAATATGTAATTTTTAGCATATAGCAAACAATCTAGGTAGCTCAAAACGATTCTTTAAAAATCACTTTTTTAAGAAATACAAATTTGAAATTGGTTTTCTAGATTTATATATACATGGAAAAACTTTGAATCGTTCCATTTTGATTAATGAGATGAAAATTATGAATAGTTTTAGTTTGTAGGTGATTTGGAGAAGTTATGGAAACTCTATTCTAAGATAAACTTTAAAATCCTTTATTTAATTCAATTTTCAATATTTTCAGGAAAAAAATCATATAATAGGATGTAACTTGATTATTACAACCATTGGGATTGGCATTTTTTAATTCCATAATTAAATTTTCAACAATTTCATATTTTAAATCATTCTCTTCTTCTTTCTACTTACTATTTTTTTTCCTATGTGTTGTACAATTCCAAATGATTTGAATTTTTTCAAGCATGCAGCCAACTTGCTTTGAAAAATGAATCCAAAGAAGCACCACCATTTTAAACATTTTTTTATACAAATGTGACGTTGTGAAGTGTAGTTGCCCAATTTTTTACAGGGCCAAAAAATGAATTTAGTTACTTCAAACTCTAATATCTTGCAATCTATACAGTGGAAATTTTAGAAATATTTTTCATATCTTTTCAAACCAGCGTATTACAAGATCCTACAGTTGTGTGTGTCCAAAAATGTGTTTTTTTCCTAAAATTTGATACTTGTATTAGAAATGACAATTTTGGTGAAAACATAGTCAAGAACATTTTGGAGTTGAGGTTTTTGGAAGTCCATTTTAGTGCGTTAACACAATTTCTAATTGTTCATGCCACTTCCAATCAAGGTCCCAATGAGCAGCATGTTTTTCATGGATGTACGTACTGCCTACATTCCATCATTCCAACAAGGTGACATGCCATTTGCATCAGAATCGGGATTGCTGGTCATTTATATGCTTTTGTGTGAGGCCCTGTTTAGTTTTTACACTGGTCTGCTCGAGGATGAGATCATGGAGAGGAAATTTCCAGCAGTCAGTAAGGATGCAATTATCAAAGAATTTCACTTTATACTTGTGGAACTTATAGTGGAGACACCAATATTAACGGACCAAATAAAAAATTGTGGACATCATCTGAAGTAGTGTAAGGCGAAGCAAATATTTTTGGAGGTGCAAAGATAGAAATGATGGAGATTGCTAAAAATTTGGTAATTTTATTGCTTGAACTAAAATTACTATGAATTTTGAAAGGCATAAGTTGGTCTAAACCCATGTCCAATGTCTAGAGTCATCCAATTCCGATCATTCAAGAACCCATTTTTTGCTCATTAGTTCCTACTTTCTTGCTCACTACTTTGAGACATGTGTCATGACCTTACTACTTCCAACCTTGAAAAGCAAGAAAAAACACATTTCAAGCTTGGGTTGAAAATTTGTTCCAACCTTGGTTGGAAATAACTAAACCCTACAAGTTGGGAATGAATATGGGTCTCTAGTTGGGAATGTGTCATCCTACCTTATCACATTCCAAGAGACTTCAATAGGAAATAATGAAGTGGACAACTCTTTAATTTGTCCTTCATGTCAATAGAATTGTTTTAACCCCTAAAGGACCATTGTCCCTTTGGGGGACAAATGAGATTTTGGGCAGGTACCTATAGGCTGAATTTTTTCCTGATTTTTTGAAACTTTTTTTAAAGATAGAAAAATTGATTAGCTTCGTGGGAATATAATTTTTTTTCAATCGGTGCTCGGGAACTAAAGTTATGCCCAAGTAAGCTCAAAATAGGGGAAAGCGGGCAGAAAAAAAAATAGCAAAAATTTGAAATTTTTTTCTTTAATTTTTTTTTTCATAGATTATATTTTTGTCTATCAATTAAGCTTTGGTTCATTCCATTTGGATTTGTTATGAAAAAATTATGGACATTCTTGTTTTTTGGGCAATTAGAGTATCTTCTTGAAAAAAATAACTTGTAGGATTCATTTCTGAATGCAATTTTTTCAATTTTTCAAAAAAAATAGTTCCACATGGTTAAGTTTTCTTACTAGAACAATCTCACCATTGATATTGCTGCATTTTAATTCCATGTAAAAGATATTTAGATTTTAGATTTTCCTTCTATCTCTTACCTACTTCGACTTTAAAAAAATTTGAAGAATGAAAATTAAGTTTTTTTGAATTTCTTTTCTTTTCTTTTCCTAGACTCTGAACCCAATTTTACACTTTAAAGATTTAAAGCTCAAAACTTTGTAGTGCAAAAGATTTAAGTTGAAAATGTTCAAAGTCAAAAAATCTAGTCCCGCAATGTGTTGAAAAACTTGTTTTTTTCACTTTAAACACATATATCTTGCAATATGTGAGGTCAAAAAATTCTGAAAATTTTTCTACACATTCTCGTACTAGTTAGGTGTAAGATCCTACGGTTAGATGTGCAAAAAAATAATTTTCAAAATTTTCTACTCTTTGCTATAGAAATGGCAGTTTTGAGTGTTTTTTGGTAGAAAAAAGGCCTTGGTCCTTTAGGGGGTAAGATTGATGTGAAAAGAAGCAAAGATGAAAATGGCATATCATGCAATAATTTTTTAACCACATAGACAAAAGTTATGAAAATTGTTGGGCCTTAAAGTTTCTCCTTGGGCACATCTTGTGTGAAAATTTCAAAGAAAAAAAAAAAATTCCAATTGTAGTGAGCTGCCCCAAATCGCTATTAATGTTGTCAAAAAATTGTATTTGGTTCTTTAGGGGATTAAGAGGGTTTGTTTTCATTTTGAACGTAGCTACTCAAATGAAGTATATAAGTTTTGTTTCTACTTCAACTTGAAGTTTTGAAAATTCAGACACTTAAATATTTTCTTGCAATTTGAAAGTTGGGCTTTTAGCCATGGTTTATTGATTTTGTATTTTGAAAATGAGTTAGAAATTTGATGTTTTACATTGCAGTATATACATGTGCTAAAACTTTCAGATTTTTTCATTGTGATTTCGTATTTGACATGACTTTTCTACCACTGTTTCTTCAAATTCACAGTTATTTCATATTTTCTAAAAAAAAATGAACTCATTATGATTTTTAGAGGATATGTGCTTTCATCTCTAAAATGAAAAAACAAAATAAATTGAAGTAATTTCCACTCCAATTTATCAACAAAATAGAGCATATAAAGCCAAAATGTTGAAGTTCACTACACAGTCACATGGTTTTTTCTTAAGAAGATGCTTAAAGTGCCCCCAAAGCTAATATTGTCCACAACTTTCTCATCCCTAGTCCAAATAGAATGAACCAAAGCTTCACGTATAGATAAAAACATAATATTTTTTTCTTCAATTCAAAAAATTTATTTTGACTTTTTGTAAATTTGGAGGGCTGCCCACCAATCTCCATTTCTTGCTTATTGTGCCATAAATTTTTCATCTGTCATCCAATTGAAATAAAAAAGTTATATATCCACAAAGCTCTCACAAAACTACACAACCTCAAAAAATCTCAAAAAAATTCACTTCAAATTGAGACAACATGAACCTACCCGGACCCAAATGATCCTTTAGGGGTTAATATACCTATAGAGTACATTTCAGGAGGTGGTCACACTTTATGACCATTGTGTTTCAACTTCAAAAATTTGTAACTAATTCCATGAAGGTCCCAAAAATATGAAACAACTTGGGTTTGATGCCAATGCCCTTTCTCTTCCTACAAAAGCGGACTGAAAATGGTTTCCAGGAGTTTAGCTTCCCCCCAAATGCAATCAGCTCTTAGAAGGCCACTTTTACAAGCAGTGTCCCTTAGACCCTTAGGGCATTTGCAATGCAGCCCCTCTATATGGCCCGATATCGGTATAACTAACTTTTGAACGGTAAATAATTAAAACTTGAAAATTGTCTCATTGGAAGCGCATCTGAAAAAACTTGGAGAAGGTTCAAGAAAATTCAAAATTAAACATTGGACAAGTACTTCAAAAGCAAGATAAAAATTTGAAATTATAGAGGTCTTAGCAAATCACGGATACCAAAGCAACATTTGGTCATTGACCCTCCGCATTTGGCCATATTTAGAGGATCAATGGCCAAATATTGCTTTGATAACCGTGATTTGCTAAGACCTCTATAATTTCAGATTTTTACCTTGTTTTTGAAGTACTTGTCCAATGTTTAATTTTGAATTTTCTTGAACCTTCTCCAAATTTTTTCAGATGTGCTTCCAGTGAGACAATTTTCAAGTTTTAATTATTTACTGTTCAAAAGTTAGTTATACCGATATCGGGCCGTAGAGAGGGGCTGCATTGCAAATGCCCTTACTTGGAAATAATAAGGGAAGTAGAGAGCTTATCCACAATCATTCTTATTGGTGACAGTTGGAAAGTTGGAAAGCGGATCAAAATTTGCAGGCTTTGATGTCAAGAAAGGTACTGAAAGCTCGCTAAGGTGTAGCTTATCTTTTGAAAGCAACCCTTACCAAACTTGCGATGGTGAAACAGACGTGTTGTGCTGTACCAGGAAATGAATAATTGAATATGGAGTACATGACATTATGTTACACCCAGTATGATGACCATATTAAGTTTTGTTTTTTTGTTTTTGTTTTTTTGTTTTTGTTTTTGAACATGGGACCATATTAAGTTATAACTACCGTAAGTAGTAGCTATCAGCCATTCATTCAAAGGAATTTGATTTGGAGAATTACAGCTGGGATGGAGTTTTGGACATGCAAAAATTAATGGAAACCAACTTTCTGATAACTAAGGTAGATGTGACCCATCATGACCTATGATAAGGCCAATGCATAGTAAGGCAAGGCAGTATGATAAGTGGTTCATAAAGCCATCCGCTTCTTGAAACAGTCATCTAGGTGGTTCCAAAACAAACATTAAGTGGTGGTTCTAAAACGGACATTAAGTGGACTGTCAACAATGTGAGCATAATTAAGACTTGTCATTTATTGCTTTAAACTTTGCCAATGGATGGATTACGAGTTAGGGAGGGTCCATTTTAAAGCCAGTGTGTGTTCACTTAATTTTTCTAAATGAGAATTGATTGTCTAATTGCCTTCTTACAAATGTTAAAAGAATGTAGGGTCTCTTTAATTTTAATAAGGGTCGCATTTAGGAACCTTGTGTATTACTTTTTGCATGCCACAATGCTTGTTTTGGGTCAAGACATATCTTTTTTCAGACTGCATGTGTGTGGGTTTTGTAAGACCTAGGATCACAAATAGTTGCCAATGGCAGAATTCTTTGGAAATTCATAAGTAATTCATAAATACTCCAAAAATTATGAAACCACTTGTGTTAGATTTTGCATCAATTTTCTTTCAAGTGAAAAATAAGGAAAAATATTTTTGAGCATCTGAAACACATCAAAAAGACCCAACAGCCCTTAAAGGGTCACTTTATGAGCCACTTACCTTAACTGCCTCTTTTGAGCTCAATGTCATTGTCACAATGAGCCCAAAACAATGAATTAATTCATCGCATTTTATTTTTGGTACACTATCCCACCACACCTTCCATAATTGTATTTTTCAAGATGCAAGATGAGTGCAAATGATATGGGATATATGGCACCACTGTATCCATATATGTATTTTGAGTAGGTACATACATACTTCATCTATATTACATATTCGTATTATTACCATATGTATCCGTAATCTGAATCCATATTCTAAATTCATATTTGTATTCCATATCATATCCAATATTCTTTATCCGACAACCAAGATCTGATGGTTGACATCAACAGCTTCAATTTTTTTTGAAAGATCAACGTTGTGAGGCAAGGGGGGCAATTAATTTCGACTGCATATCATAATTTTGGGTAGGTATGTGTGACTGGAGATTTGCATATTTTAGGCTAAAATTTTAATAGAAGGTATGGACGAGGAATATCTTTCATAATCAAAAAATTTCATGACATTTGGAAATATGAGTCAAAAGTTTTGGCCTAATATGTTATTTTATTTTCTATAAATGGATAGTCTAAGTAGATTAGAAAAGAAAACTTTTTTATAAACAAAAAATTGAATTGGTTTTCTAGAGTTTTATGTATGTGGAAAACTTTAAATCATTCTATTTTGATCAAAGAGTCAAAAGTTATCAGGAGTTTTAGTTTGCGGGCAAATTATGGATTTCTCTACTCTAAAATAAACATTGAAGTTCTTTATTTTACTCTATTTTAAATATATTGAAAATCAAAGGATGTAAAATCAAAAAAATCAGAGGATGTAAAATGTCTATTACAACATTACAACCATTGGATTTGACATTTTTCAATTCTATGACTAAATTCTTAACAATTTAGTATTTTAACCCCTAAAGCCCTGAACATGCTTTTTTGAGAACATAGCTTTTTGGGGCAGCTCACTATGAACGGAGACTTTATTTTTTTTCTTTGAAATTTTCACACAACATTTTCCCGAGGAGTAGCTTTAAGGTCCAACAATTTTCATAACTTTTGATTATATGGGTAAAAAGTTATTGCATGATAAGTGATTTTCAATGCTCGGCAGGCAGACCGAGCAGCAAAAAAAAGTTTATTTAAAAATTACTTAAAAGAAAAAAATTTGAAATTGGTTCTTTGGATTTATATATACGGGGGAAGCTTTGAATCATTCCATTTTGATCTATGAGTCAAAAGTTATGAGGATTCTTAGTTTGAGGGTAGTTATGGAATCTCTACTCTAAAATAAACTTTGAAGTCCTTTATTTTACTCAATTTTCAATATTTTTGAAAAAAACAAAAAACATTGGATGTAAATAGGTCTTTACAACATTATAACCATTGAAATTGGCATTATGTAATTCTATGATTAAATTCTTAGCAATTTAGTGTTTTGAATCATTTCCTACTTCTTTCTACTTACTATTTTTTTCCTATATGTTGAACAAATCCAAATGATCTGAAAATTTTCAAGCGTATAGCCAACTTGACTTCAAAAAATGAATCCAAAGAGTAACCACCGTTTTGGACATTTTTTCATATAAATGTGACCTTGTGAAGTGCAGCTGCCTGGATTTTTGCAGGGACAAAAAAAGGATTTTTCTCAATTCAAACACTAATATCATGCAATCCACACAGTGGAAAATTCTGAAATTTTTTCCACATCTTCTCAAACAAGTTTACTACAAGATCCTATGGTTACATGTGTCCAAAAATGTTTTTTTTCTAAAATTTGATACTTGTATTAGAAATGGCAGTTTTGGAACGTTTTTGGTGAAAACATAGTCAAAAACCTTTAGGGGTTAAATCATTCTCTACTTCTTATTACTCACTATTTTTTTCCTATATATGTTGTACAGTTCCAAATGATCTGAATTTTTCAAGAATGTAGCCAAGTTGCCTTGAAGAATGAACCCAAAGAAGCACCACCATTTTAGACATTTTTTCATACAAATGTGACGTTGTGAAGTGCAGCTACCTAGTTTTTTGCAAGGCTCCCAAAAGGGATTTTGTCACTTCAAACACTTATATCTTGCAATCAACATAGTGGAAATTTTAGAATTTTTTTTTAACATCTTTTCAAACCAATGTACTACAAGATCCTATGGTTACATGTGTCCACTACAAGAAAAAAGGGTGTCTTAATTGAGTTTTTAAGTATAGTCCTAGAGATAAGATTATAAGTAATGACCTTTTAAGAGATTTCCAGTAAAATTTTACTAGAAACACATGAATTAACTTTATTTTAAGTTACTAACTTATACTACTAACATGACTTGTTATGTGTGTAGAACATTAACACTGCATTAGGCAATCTTGCATTTTACAAGAAGGATTCAACTCCCTTGTTAGTGAAACAAAAATCTTCATTGCACACACTTAATGTTTCATCAAAATTTCCATTCCACAACATAAATCTCCATTGCACACAATTAGCACTTGTGTACAGTACTTGCCTAAATAATAGCCAATCTCTGACTTTTTGAATTATCACTTAGTAATTCCAAACATTAGAAAACACCTGAAGTAGCAATGATGCAACTTCAAAATTTATTATAGGGTCGCAAATTCATGCTAGTGGAAAACAAAAATGGAAACAAATTGCTACTTTTTTTTCACCATTTTTACCTCCTCTTTTTCACCCAAAAAATTAATGTCATGAAAATAGCTCCCCGTTTACACGGGCATAGCTTTTTTGTAAATTGCAATAAAAATGTTTTGGGATCATTGTTTTTTATATGATTAGATTCTCTATACAAATCCTTTGTGCAATTTTTTTTATGCACAATTCTTACCAGTTAGTTGGCTGCAACCAAAAGATGTTGGCTATATTTTGTGAAAGAAAATTTTGGATTTTTTTTTATGAACATAGTGATATTATTATTTTTTCTAAGAACTATAACCAAATTTTATTTAGGTATCACTTAGTTTTGATAGAGCAATTACCCGGGAGCAATTATCACCCATGTATCACATGACTATTGAAGAAATAGTGGAGCACTTTTTGAAGAACACCCAAATGTGACCAATTTCAAAAATTGACCTTCATGGAGTCTTGCCCGATTATTATAGTCTTTGTTGATTAGAGCCAAAGATTGATTTTTGGTATGTTTTTTTAGCACTTTGTAATTTCATAGTTTATTCATGTGGTATCCAAAAAATACAGACATTAGAAAGAGGAGGGGAGCTTGTGGTGGCTTGAGATCCTTTTTTTACAAATAGAAGATGGTAGTGCTGTCTTTGTGATTGCATGGTGAATCTATATTCCTACTTTGTGTCTATTGCTTGGTCTGTTCAGCTCTTGTTCGCATTGATTTCTATACATAATTAACAATCTTTTGTACTAATTTATTACTTTTTGTTCCAATATCGAGTAAGGGAGGAACATTCACCCTAAGAAAAAATTTATATGGATGTAGGGATATACAAAATTTGAATTGCAAAAACAACCAACATCATAGACTTGAATGCAACCAAAAACTTTGCATTACTTTGCCATTGATTCTACTTATTGATAAATGAATTCAACAAATGATATCATAATGGAAAAAGAGCTTTTAAAGAAAAAATTGAAAAAACTGAAATTTAATGAGAGACAGAGAAATTTTCATACATATCATAATAATGAAAATAGAAACCATAATAGTATGAAAGATAGTTAGACAAAGATTTTGAATATAATGCACAATGTAGTTAAATTACAATTGAAAGCATCACATTATATATTAAAATTAAAAAATATATTATACGATTGTATGAGTTCCCAATTTGTCACTTGGGGCTCATGATTTTTTTTTTCTTTTGTAATTTTAAGTGTAGTTTTATATACAAAAATCCCAACAAAGCGTGTAAAACCAAAATAGATATGTCACATACCAATATAATATTTGCTCCTAAATAGAGTATCTTTGTTAAAGTAAACCCAAATCCTGCATGTAAATAGAGTAGACACCTGGAATTTGTACAAATTATGGTTCTTTTAGTAGAAAGAACTCAAATTGCCTAAACCGACCTTGCATGTGACAAATCATGGCTAAATTGGTCTGAAGGAACCTATGCAAAAATCCTTAGTTGATTTTTGGAGATAGATTTCAGTTTTCCACGCCATTTCATAAAATAGTAAAAATCCTAATTGTTAGTCTGAAGGTGAAGAAACTAAAGATGGACCAATGGAAGGCATCTACAACCAAAGTACAGTGTTTCAAGGAGGAAATCACGCTAGGAGTCCAATAGCAAAATCAGTTTGCCAAGATTCCCTTCCATGTGAAAGATTCTCTGTTGATCAAAAATTGAAGGAGATGTAGGATTTGATTCTTCCTCTTTGCATGTGCAAATTAAAAATATGAGCTTTTACATCTCTTGTAGAATTTCATGAGAGGTTTTACAAATAGATCTAGAGTTCTATGATAATCAGAAGATTTTCTATCAAATGGTCAACTACTAAAATTCACAATGAAAAATTCATAGAAATTACTTGGGATGTGGTAAAATCTCACTAAAAATTTGCATAGCTTTTTTTATGTTAATAACACGCTCCAACAAGTTTCATGACATTTCAACATCCAAAAATACCCAAACTAAAAAATTTCTTCAAAATTGGTAAAAGCGAAAGAAGTTCACACTCGAGTTCACAAAGTTGATTGGTGTTCTGGGAGCATAAAAAATTGGAACGAGGTTGAAGTGGGGTCTTTTTTTACTTCTTCATATTTATTAAAGAAAATAGATTAGTCATTTTTCTCAGATAAGATAAATTCCAAAAGTTGGATTTTTACCTTTTTTCAAATTTAAATTGGTGCTAGGATTCTTTGATTTTTTTGCAAAAGAAAAGGGAATTATGGTTTTTTAGATTTGAAAATGGCTTTTTGAAGCCAATGGCACTATCCATTTCTGATTTGAAGTCTTTTTTCAAAAGTTAGAGTTTTGGACAAGTAGAAAAAGTAGAAAATAAAAAATTATGATGAAAATCCTAAGTGATAAGTTTATTAGTAGGAAAATGAGAGGAGGTGGTTCCCTTGGAAGAGTATATAAAGACACTCATTTTCCTCTTAAAACACCCCTTGTAGCCATTTTTTGGCACATTGACATCGTTCGGTCTATTAGTTTGATTTTTGGTTGTTTTGAGCCAAATTGCTAAACATGTGTGTTTCGGGAGCATTTTAAGCTCCATTGTTGTTGTTTTGACAAGCTTTGAAGGACATTGGGGTTCCTTCAAATCTTAATTCTTCATCTCAGATTGTTGAAATTGATTCTATTAAACTTTGTTGCATTTTGTTGCAATTTTTGGACTCTTCATTTTTTTGTTTTAATTTTGAAGCAACCCCCCACTATATCTTGGTGATGCCGCTTTGGAGTCTTTTTAGAGTGAAGTTTTGATTATTATTACACTAATAAGTGTTTGTACTAATTATGTGTGCATATCTTGGGCTATACTAAACCATATTTGAATTAATTTATTGTACACTCATGTTTTGTGTCAAGTGTTGTGCACCAACTTGTATGTAGTGTGCCACTCTCTCCTTAAGTTTTTAGAAGTTAGAAGTATTTTCCTTAAATAGAAACTCAAGGTGAAGCTTTGAACCCCTATTGTACTATCTCCAAGATTTAATTTCCAAAATATGTTTGAAATGACCAAAGTTAGTATCTAAAACAAACCTTAGCAACTACATGGCTATTTAACATAAAACTTAGCCAAGTAAATACCAAGCCATCTTAGTGATTAGTATTTTGTGTCTCAATAATTTAAGTGCTCAAAAAATAGAACCCCCCTTTTTACCCTTGTACTCCTTTGTATTTTATTTATTTATGAAATTTAGATCTTAGAACCTACTAGCCACTAGAATCCAGCCCTAGTACTTAGCTGGTTACCAAACCTCAACACCTAGTTAGCGCTGGAACTTACTTGCCAAGGCCAGGGTTACTAGAAGAAAAACGTGTCCATTGCAACCGACTAAAATGCAACTACATGTCCTATGCAACTGCCCTGCAACTACAATCCTCTATATTTGCACCAATTTTGACATAGTTACATTGTAGTTGCAAAATAGTTGCAAAGTAGTCGCAACATGTAGTTACGCATACGGGAATGTAACAAAAGAATTGATGTGAGGTACTTTACATCCAATCTTCATCACAATTGTCGATGTGGACAATTTTACGTTCTGTAGAGTCCAATGTGTCTATCTACAGTTGCATGTAATTTAAATTGGATAGCAATTTAACTAGAATGCTACTAGATTGCAATTGGATTGCAACTATAGTGCAATTAGACTACAACTACATTGCAATTACAATTCGACTAGTGTTTGACTTAAAAACAACTAGACTTTAACTTGAAAAAACTAGCATGCAACTAGAAAACAACTAAAATGCAACTACTATTAAGTCTTTTATTAATTGTCCTACATTAATTGTCAAGAATACCATTAGATTGAACATATAAGAATTGTAAGTTATAGCAGTATTGTGTAATGAACTTTGATAATGAAATTCTAATATTTATATATTTTATAGATTTTTACACTTTGTAGATTTCTACAATTTGTAGTTTTTTATAATCTACAAAAATCTATAAATATTTAAAGTTTAAGATATTTCTAGATTTGGCGATCTAAAAAAAAGATAGATCTAAAATTTAGAATCTACAAATCTTTGAAATTCAAATTTCAAATCTACAAGTCACAAAGATGCAAACTAGTTGCACATCAATTGCAAACTAGTTGCACACCAGTTGCAAACTAGTTGCACATCAATCACAAACTAGTTGCACACCAGTTGCAAACTAGTTGCACATCAATCACAAACTAGTTGCACATCAATCGCAAACTAGTTGCACATCAATCACAAACTAGTTGCACACGAGTTGCAAACTAGTTGTAAGTCAATTGCAAACCAGTTGCACACAAATGACTTCCACATAAGCAACCACGTCAGAAAAGTTCATCGATGAACTTTCAAGTATACTGTCAAATGATAAACAACTTTGAAATTTTTTGCAATTGCTTTGCAATTAGTGCAACTTGTCTAGTGCAACTGCGGGCTCTAAATTGTCACCTAGTTGCAAACGGCTCATGCAACTACAAAACCAGTTGCAAACAATAGTTGCATAACTCCTCGTTTTCTTGTAGTGGGTTCACTTCACTGGGACCAAGGCTTTTGCTGCTTGGTCTAGGCTCCACCGCTCAAGCTAGGGCTTTTTACGGACTCTATGGATGTAAAATTTTGGCTTATAGGGACTAATTCGACCTTCCAAAGTTTGAATTTCAATAGATTGGAAGGGAGAAATAGAAGAGGAAGATTAAAAGAAGAAGAAGAAGAAGAAGGGTTGAAGGAACTTGACAATCATAGTAGAGGCAAAAATAAGCTCAAATAGCTTAACTCCTAAAGGACCAAGTTGTGTTTTTTGTCAATGTAGAAATTTTAGGTAGGTATGTGTGGCTAGAGATTTCAATGTTTTTGGCTCAAATTTCAATAGAAGGTGTGGACAAGGAATATATTTCATGTGCACTAAATTTCAGGACATTTGGTAATATGTGTAAGAAGTTTAGGCCTAATACGTGGGTTGTTTACCAACTCAGGCAGTCTGGGTGGATCTAAAAAATCATTTTTTTCAAAAATAAAAATTTGAAATTGTTTTTTTAGATTTTTGTTTACATAGAAAGCTTTGAATCATTCCATTTTTATCAATGAGTCAAAAGTTATGAGGTGTTTTAGTTTGCAGGCAGTTTTGGATTCTTTACTCTAAAATAAATTTTGAAGTTTTTTATTTTACTCAATTTTCAATATTTTTGAAAAAAAATAAAAACATAAGATTTAGATTGTTTATAACAACATTGCAACCATTGGGATTGGCATTTTTCAATTCTATAAATAAATTGTTAACAATTTTGTATTTTGAATCATTGTCTACATCTTTCTACTTATTATTTTTTTCCTATATGTTGTATAATTCTAAATGATCTGAAAATTTTCAAGCATTTAGACAACTTGACTTGAAGAATGAATCCAAAAAAGCACCACCATTTGGAACATTTTTTCATAAAAATGTGACCTTGTGAAGTGCAGCTGCCCGATTTTTTTGCAGGGACTCAAAAAATGTTTTTTGTCACTTCAAATGCTAATATCTTGCAACCTACACGGTGAAAATTTCTGAAATTTTTTCCACATCTTCTCAATCTAGCATGCTATAAAGTTCTACGGCTACATGTGTCCAAAATTTGGTACTTGTACTAAAAATGGCATTTTTAGAGCATTTTTGGTGATAATATAGTCAAGGAACTTTAGAGGTTAAGCAATAGAGAGAATGAGGAAGAAGAGGAGTTAAGCAATAGAGAGAATTAGGCAAAGGTCTAAGAAGATTCCTGTTGAATAGGTTTTTATCAAGATTAAAAAAAGCTTATAGTAATTTAAGGTTCGAACACAGGGGAGACTTGTTAATGGGAATTATGTTAATTGTTGAGTTGTCACAATTAATACCAAGTGAGATTTTTGATTTACAAATCAATTAGTCTTAATTAATTAGCCAACTAGAGCCTATGATAATACAATCCTCACCATTTTCCAATTGGACTACAATAATTGTCCTCTCTCTATTTCACATTCACTCCATAGCCTTAGTCTTGGAGGTAAACAACTTAGCATGTCTTCCAATAGAAATTAAATTATAATACACATAAACACAACTTTCACAGCAACTTTAATAGTAACCAAGTAACTGACCGAATGACTCAACCAATTGCAAAACAATTGGGAAATTACACACATTCAAAGTAACATTCACTTCAATTAACACAACAAAGAAAATACAATTGGCACTCACGCCAGAAATAAACTGCAGGCTTCATGCCATTGCAGGAGCATCCAATTCACCAGCAACAACTAAATTGCCTATTGGAAAGTTTTCCTACTTAAAGGAAGAAGTCAGAGCGGTTTGAAGAGTTACCACCTATTGATTTAAGTCTTTTCATATCTTTCAATTTGTCCATCTCTACCAATTCATTAACAATTGGTTTTTATCAATCACTATAGTCTATTTACAGTACCTAAAGCCAATCCAATTAAATAAAGTTCAAAGTTAGCTAGAAAGTTAGCAATAGGACTTTTGGAATAAAATAAATATTACTACAATCCCCCATTAGCCATAGAAATTAGATTAGAAAATAGTAATTGAAGAAATACTTTTATCAAGAAAAAATTTAGGTTCAGATTTGGATAGTAATGAGAAGGATTGTTTTCCCTTGATTGATGGTGGGAAATATTCTACACCCACATCAGTAGCTAAGAGGACATTTGTCAAAATGTGTCAGAAAATTTACATCTCAATTGAGTCGTCGCAATCAGAAATACACATTGATTGGGTTGACAGTGAGCAAAACAAGCTTCTTAACCTTTAAATAAAACTTAAAAAGACTTAAACATTCAAATCAATATAAAAAAACAAATTCAACACTTGAATCACTTACTTTTCTTCCATAGCCATTCATAGTTTTTGATTTCCTTTGTGGAATCAAGCTCTTTTTAAGCATATGGGATGGTAGGAGGTGAAACAATCCATGTGGGATATATAAATTATAATTAGTAAGAGCTCTTAACCGCTCATAATTAAATCAAAAGCAAGAATTTTGTTTGCAGTAGAATTCTAGACCTCATTTAGGCATAGCAATATAAAAATTTTCAAGAAAAACTTTGAGCTAAAAAAATTGAAAAATCAAGTTAAATTTCTTTTTCAAAAAATCTATTTGATATTAGAGTTATTTGTAAAGTACCCAAAACTGCGGTTTAAACCCCGCAGTTTTGTGAAAAAACAGGTTTTGGGCAAAAAGTCAATACAAAAGTGGGTATCAAACTTTCTTAAGCACCCAAATCAACCCAAAAGAAGTTTGGTCCGGACTTTGCCTGCGGTTTAGTGGTCGCCTACGGGGTCGTGGTCGCCTACGGGGTCGTGGTCGCCTGCGGGGTCGTCTGTCGGAGGAAATTTGTTGGAAAAAGTCCCCTCCAAACTGGGGGGGACTTTACGAATAATTCTATTGTGAGCCTCCAATTAGAAATTATAGACAAATTTCAAAGAGGGGTTGCAAGGGACATTTTCTTTGATATTTTCAAGCATCTTCTCTGAATTTTGTCTATAACTTTTGATTGGAGTCTTGAAATCTCAAAAAGATTTTTACAAATGAAATTTAGATTGATTTAATAAAAAAAATTGGTTCAATTTTTTTGAGGAAAGTTATTCTACAATGCCAAAATGAACTTTGATATTCTACTCCAAACAAAATTTTTATGATTTGACAATGAGCGGTCAAGCTTCCATCTTCAAATTATTCCATATCATTTGAAGACTCACGATGGATTCATTTCAATATAAAAATGATGTCTCCACCTTACATTCCAACAAATGCTAAAGATGCAATGCCTTAATTTTCTTGTTAAAATTTGTTTTTGATACTCATGGTTAAATTGCAATGGTATTTGATTTAAAGGATTCTTTTAATTTTTGGCAACCATCTTTTTTTAAGCTTACAATTATTTGTTGATGTTTGTATTTGGTCCTATAATTAGCCAAAAAAAATGGAGCACATCATAAATGCACTAACACTATCTCAGTATTGATATTTACATTAATGATACGTGTATGGATTTTGTAGATGAGGGCTCTAAAGAGGAAAAGAATCCTCTTTGAAGGCTATTGTATGTTATAAAGAACTTAGGAAAGTCCAGATCCACTTTGAACTTTGGAAAAACATTAAAACCCTAGAAGTTAGCGAAGGATGAAGTTTAGACTAGGAAATGGATGAATTTAGATATAATTCATCCATTTGGGGCCAAATTAGGACTTTAGGGAGTTAGTTTTAATCTATACCTACATCCAAAATCTTGAATCAATTTGGAATTAAGAACATAGAGAAAATCATGGATGGAGTTTGAAATATTAATTAGCAGTTAAACTTCATTCGATCATAACTTTTGCTAGGAGTGTTAGAATTTGATGAATTTGATGTTTTTGGAAATATCATGAGCTTTGACTTAACTTAGGCTTGCTAATTTTAGACTATAGATTATTATCCTAAAAAACACAATGGCTTTTATTAAGTTCATCTTTTTGACTAAAAATGGCAATTAAAATTAGGATTTAAGTGATTCTTTTGCAAATTAGGGCATTTAGGCATTACAAAAGATCCATTGCTTGGAAGGCACAACAAAAAATGCCTAGGCACCCATGTAGGATAAAAAATCATACTAAACTAGAACCTA
Source organism: Antitrichia curtipendula (assembly GCA_951230915.1). Taxonomy (NCBI): domain Eukaryota; kingdom Viridiplantae; phylum Streptophyta; class Bryopsida; order Hypnales; family Leucodontaceae; genus Antitrichia; species Antitrichia curtipendula. Next base: position 7,116,740 of record OX579639.1, on the reverse strand, counting down.
ATTGTGCTTGCGTATTTGCCAAGGGTGGATAAATAAGTGCTCATTGGTAGGTTGTAAAAAAGAAATTAAGGATAAAATCACTATTATAATTCATGGTATTAAAGCAATTGAACTGCAAAATCAAACCCTTATGATTGAAGAATGTCAACTTCAATTAGCTTGAGATGTTGCCTAAATTTGAGCTCTTATAATAGGGGGTTTTTCCACAAAATTCATCATGACACAAGGCAATTTAGTGATATTAACTAAAATTATCCATTAAAAAGGAATCATAGAAATAGTGAAGGAATTGAAAGTCAACAATAAATAATTAGAATATTCAAATAAAAACAAAAAAATGATCTTTCATTTACAATGTTAATCCTAAAAAGATGGGACTATACCCACAACTTCAAACTTCAAAAGTTTTTACTTTGTATGCTCCCATTTAGTGACTAAATATGATTGAATTTTTTTTTCAAAATATAAAGCCACGTACCTTCTATTAGTTATAAAAATCTCAGACTTTATTTGAAAAACTTGAAATTACCAGCATTTTTTTTAAGAAATAGTGAAAAAAATTCATATCGAATATTAAATAACATTTATAAATCTACAAATTTCACCATAGGTGCATATTATAGTGTAAAACATCATATTATATAAAAAATTATCATGTCTTTTCATAATTAAAAAATTAGTAAACTATAATTATAGATCTAAAGTTCAAATTGCAAAATAAATTCAATATACAAAAAACATACAAAAGTATAGAAAGATATAGTAATTTGGCTTATACCATGACATTCTACACTTTACTAAATATCCATTGAGAAATTTCAAATTTTAAAGCTTATTTTGTATTAGATATGAATTTTCTAAAACTTTGTGTTAAAAAATTCATAAGAATTTGAAATTTGTACAACTTATAGAAGACATGTAATTACATCTTAAATTTTTTTTATTTAAATTTATTTACAAAATGAACCATATAGTTTGAACTTTGACCACAATGTCATGGAATTAGTCCCTTCAAAGTTAAGAAGATAAAAAACAAAACAAGAACGTGAAGCTCTATCTACTCCAAACAAACCCTAATTGCGTTGAAAAATGTCAATGCAGTTGTAGATAGGATTTGAAAGTTTGGATTTACAAACCAAAGAGTCAATGCTATAGTCTTTGTCCAAAGGACAAAACCAATAATTAAGTGTAATCCCATGGAATAAAACCTTAAGTATTTGACCTATGAAATTTTCATCACAATTATAGAAGACAACATTTTCAAAATCATTGTCTTTCTATTTCAAACGACCCTTTTGTATTAATAAGAGATTACAATGACATGGTACTATTTTTTTTAGGGATTTTTATATTTACTTAGGTTTTCAACAATTAGTTTATTCTAGCATAAATCACACAAATACTAAGGTATCCCTAATTATTCTAAAATAAATTATTATTTTTGTAAATGTCCTTAAACCTTTAAATCCTAAAGGACAGAGCTTTAACTAGGCAATCAAACTTGTGCACAAACCTGAAAGTCCTTCATTCTATATCTTCCATTTCTTCACTATTTATGACTAAATTTTTTTGGTTTTGTTTTTAAGAGTTGAAATTACAAATCTAATATTTTCCATCAAATTTTCAAATTGCTATAAATTTTTGAAGAAAAAATGAAGAAAACTCATATCAAATACAAATCATGTTCTAAAAATCTAAATTTTATAGAAATACCATAGTCATATGCCCAGAGTCCAAATGGTTATAAGATATTTATTTTTCAAAAAAATTCAGAATTTAAAATTGGAGTAGAAATTAAACTTAGTATGCTTTATTTCATTACTTAGGCATAAATTGAAGAAAAGATGAATTTTAATAGTTAAAATGCAAATGGAGAGCAAGTTGGTAAGAGTTGTCCAAAACTCTGGGAAAGGCATCTTTTTATATTTGTCCTAGCTTCCTAGCAACTTGGTAAAAAATAATTATCCAAAAATTGGATGAAAGTCATTTGTTTTGAGTAAGTTATGGCATTATTTGACCATCCTTCAATCACAAAATAGATACTTAGGTGCTCAAAAATTGTGTGTAAACCTAATATCTACACCAAGGGCAATGATCTTGGACAACCATTAAGGTAAATACACCTAATTGTAACCTATTTAAAAAATCATCCCACCTAGACTCTTGCCTAAAATGCGAGCCTTTTAAACATAAGAGTTTAGAGTCGATTTTGAATACTCCTATTTTCAACACTCTTAAAATTATAAATGGTTCCTACATTGTCCAAAAAATGCTTCTAAAGAAAGTTGTGAATCCCCCTTTTGTTTCTAATCTAAACCTAACCAAAAAAATTGACATTTAAATCGTGGGAACCATGCTCAAATGCTTATTAGGGTGATTTTAGATGGAATTACCGTAACCCTAAGTGTACAAAATTCATATTCTGAACGATGAAGCAAGGCAATAAGGTAAAACAACCCATTATGGACCTTTTACCCATTATGGACTCCTAGGAATGACCCCATTATGGTTTTCTTTTAATGAATCATGGTTTTCTTTTGGTGAATTAAATCTGCGTCACAATCAATGGATTAGGTATCCGGAATGGAGTAATTAATAACCACAATAGGAACTTCCAGCTTTTTAGTATTAATTCATTATAGGAAGTGATTTTTTCAGGCCTTCTATTTTAGAAAATATTGTGACCGCAATAGGTGAGTTAGATGAGTGTTATGGATATAATTTTTGTTGGTTTTGGGGTAGTCTATAGGCTCTTTTAGCCATGATGGGCAGAACACTTCAGAAATTTATAACAAATTCACACTTTATCAAAAAAATATAATTTGAATTGCTCTCACCATTTCTATCACTTGTCATTGTATGAGAAAAAAATTAAAAAATTTCAGTAATGACATGAGGGCAAACCCCCCATTTGGTCCATAATGGGCTGTTTTACCTTACTTACTTCAGGCAGTTCGTCTAATGTTTCATTCCAAAAAAGGTCATTCATCCCAAAATTCTCTTTCATCCAAAAAGGGCATTCATCCAAAAGGTCATTCATCCAAAAAATCTCATTCATCTATCCAAAGTAATACTTGAATCTTTTTCAGAAAACCTTCGTTTGTGAACAATTTGATGAGAATCAGGGGAGTGCGAGTGCGATCAAGTTCTCGCCGACAGGGGCCTTTTGCAATCAGTGCGAGAAAATCAATTGCTACAGCAATTGCCGCCCAGCATTCGCAGGTGAGTCGGAGATGGAATCACTCCACCATTCTCAATGCAGTTGTTGTCTCTGTTGTCGGTTCAAATTTTCCAAATTTTTCTGTGATTCAATTGATAGAAGCTTCACATGAATCCCGAATTTGCAGATTCAGGGTGCTCCATCGCGGAGTTTTTCGGTAAGCTCCGTTGCAGATTTTTTTTTCACTCTAACTTCAACTTGATAGATTGTTGAAGCCCTGCAATGGACGAGAAGCGAGGGGAGTTTCGACAGGATTACGGACAGTCGCAGAGGCCGGAGAGAGGGATGATAGAAGATCAACGGCACCTGCATCTTCCCTCCTCGCAGAGCTGCTTGGCGAAAGCTACCAATGGCTTCGTCAGTGGTACTGTGCTTGGGGCGACCATGTCGGGATTGACGGGCATGGCACGCGCTACTCAGATGCAAATTAGGTCAGCCTCTTCGCTTTCTTCTTGCAATTTGGGAAAATTCTGAAGCAGGGAAGGCTTGTTGTTGTTTTGCGCGTTTAGGTCTAGGGTTTAGGGTTCAGTTTTGCTAGGTTCAATCAAAATTCTGTCTTGGCTAGTAGTAGCTGGCACCTTTTCTGAATAGTGTTAACTGAGAGTTATTTAGAGTGCATTCATGCCAAAGCAGAGGATAGTAGGCGAATGAAGTCCCTAACGTACTCCCCTGTGTTCAAGACAATGGTTCATCTGCTCGAAGAGCTCTCGCTTGTTGGAATTGAACTCAACTTTGCTAAATTAGGCTTCAGGGATTCCTTTTCAAGCCAATTCAGAGGGCAGTGAACAGGGATTCTCCATAGTGTAATGTCAGGCAGGAAATCCTTTTGTAAGTTCAATCGATTTGTTTTCATGTTTTTTTTCCTAAGAGAAAGTGATGTTTTTAGGTTTCCTGCAGCGGTACAAGCAGTGATAGGAGCAACTATAGTTGGTGGCCTTTCCTTTGGAGTTGCATTAGGAACCTACCAAGCTGCAGTGTGTACCATTCGGCGAGTACGCGGTGATTCCCATTTCCTCAATCTTGCAAGCCCGGCTCGATCTTGTCACTACGTTGCTGCCTGTTTTCTTTTCAAGTTGGGATTCTAATGCTCTGAGAGCAAGAACAGGAGTGGACGACATCAAAAACCCAATGCTGGCAGGAGCGCTTGTAGGAGCTATGAGTGAAATCCCTGTATTCCTCCGTAGCATGGTTGTCACGAAAGCGGATGTGTTGTTAGCAGAACAGGTATGAAGCTATCCACTGTTCTTGCATCGGTATTGAGTTTACAAGGTCGTCTTTATATAGAACAGACGACATAACGTACAGGATACAATTCAAGCATTTTATTATGTGTAGGATTGTGATGTTTGGGAGATCACTATAGAGCTGTGGAGAGGTCACTTTGGGTACGAGAGCCAAATCTGTGGAGTTCGAGTATTTATCACCATGGATGGATTTCTTACGCAATTTCAAAGTGTGAGGTTGTAGACCACTATAAGTGGACAATCTCATTTTCTTTCAAAGGGTCAGACGAGTCATGCTTACACCACTTGCAAGTAGGTCCGACCAAGTGTGAAGGGGATGAGTTGCCGTTGGTAACAGGGGTCAGTATTGGAGGCCGGGTGAGGTCTCTACCTTGTATATTGGATGAATATTAATCTGGTTTTCGTGGTGTATATGATGTCTGACAGGGTATGCATGTGATGAGACCTAGACCGAGATTCCTGACCAATGCAGTTGGTAAGAGCCTGTTTGGATTTCAAACTTGAGTTCCGGTTATGTAGCCGTACTTTGGTGGATGTGAACTTGATTTTTCTTGTGTATCCAGGTGGAGCAGTAGTCTGCGGTTTGTTTTACACGGTGGGAGACGCAATGAGACCAGCGCCATTACCAAAGCCTCAAGGCAGTCCACAACCCCCTCAAGCACCCACAAGGCACCCTTTCGAAGGAGAAGAACTTGCGACGTCGAATTCCTTGGAAAACCAGGAGAACCGTGATACCGGTGAGTGGGTATTTACTGATCCACCCAGTGGAGAGGTGTTGGAAAGTGAGGACCTCAGATGGGGTTCAAAATAGCCTGCGATAACGAGTTCTACAATGCCAAGAGGGATGGCGCGAGCACTGCTGTAACAGCTAAATCAGATTCTTGCGGGTGAAGAGTTTCCTGTGCGATTTTTATTGCAGAAAACAGGAATCATTTGTTTCTTTTCACTGGAAATTTGGCTGCCACAGCAGCATAGTAGCTCTCCAGGAATCCTGCTACCGATGAATGTCTAGTAACCTATTTATTTTACGGGTAACCTAGTTCCATACAGCCTCTCTCTACACTTGGTAAAGTGTTCAACATACCGGCCAGAGTTTCTAGAAGCTTACATTTAGGTTCGGCAAGATTCCAGATCACCTAATGTCAACGTTGGATTGACGAATTGACGGGGTTAAGCTCTCTAGCTCGTAGTGCTGGTTCAGATACTACGTAATTCCATTCTTCAATAAATCGTTGCATTTTACAATGCATTCTTAAGATTCTTTGTGACTGCTCTTGCTAGAAAATGATAACTCCCATAATTTTCACGTTTTCTACATTTAACTTGCTCTGAACCAAGATCCCTGATCCCTGCTTGCTCACCGAAGCGTCACAGATTGATCCCATGTGCATCGTGATGTTGACGAAACAGTCAATCCAACCGTCACGTCTGTAAGTTAGAATTGCACGAAACGGTTTGGGAGACAACAGCATTGGTCAGATTGCACGAAGTTGGTTTGTGCAACATTCATCTTCGGAGACGAAGGTTGAGGAACACCGTAAGTTAAGCTTTCAGTGGTAGTGGTAGTGAAGATGACTAATACCCCGCAGAGAGGCTCCAGAACCTCGTCACCGACGAAGAATGATCAGGAAGCCCTCGTCACCGACGAACGAAGACCCTCCCCTTCTAGTTCGAAGCAAGCGACCAAACCCACAAGTCCTGAGGAAAGGCAAGTCACACGGCCTTCATATCTAGGCAACCGAGAGCAGGGTAAGCAACCCGCTGCCATTTAACCCCTAAATGGCCAAGACTTCGAGGTTTTAAAACGATTAATTCGATTGATTATACTGTTGTGAATAACAGCACTCAGACATTGCAAGTTTTAGCAAATTGCCATATCAAAATTATGCAAATAGTGTCAGTGTCGGTCGATTCTGTAAGACCCCGGAGCACGATGGCGCTGATGTGAGTCATTTTCGTCAATATTCTGATAGAACTTCGTTAGAGAAAACATAACCACACTGAACCCTCCCTCAGCACACTGCAACAGGGGACAGATGGGCTAATTAACGCATACTCAAATTTGTTCGCTCAACTTATTTGAGCAAAGCTTATTTGACCACAATTTATTTGTTCATTACTCAGATGTGTACATGACATGATTGATTGTGCAAGTAAAGAGAGGATAGAGTGTATTAACAACAGAGGGATAAGTCTATTAACAAAGACGTGGGGAGCGTACAGGACGGAACAGTGGAAGAAGCAGCAAAGTGAATTTCTTGAAGAAGAATCGTCAAGCTTGCAAAAAGTGCGAGAATTTTACCGGAGTTCCGAGAATCGCTGGTGAGCCCAGCAAGGAGACGGTGGTGTTTCCACCCAGGACCAAACTCGGGCAGTCTCCGGTGATTGGCGATGAGCTTGGCACTTCCAGCATGCTTGGATCCAGCTTTTTCATGGGACCAGGTCACTATGGGGTGCGGGAGCCCCTCCCTAAGAAGACTGTCAAAAAACGGTCAGACAACAAATCGGACAGCGAATAAGCTCACACATCTCTCTCCATGTGAAAATCTGACCTCCTTAAGCACTTGAGATCAACTGAAGAGTTTGGATCTCAAAGCAACAAGATTGAATATCACGGGTGTGGTAGCTTTCAACTGTACAGTACATGTAACCAGAACGGCAGCACACATTGGTGATAGCGTTGAACCCTGCCGATTGTCACTCAGCTAGGTTTTCTACAATACCTCAGGGTTTAGGGTTTTCTTCTACTGTCGGTGGAAACAAAAACATAGTACTTCTATGTTTGGGTTCGTGGAATTACATAAACCCTGTCGTGAATTTGTATCAACCGTATTACCGGCCACAGCCACTGATGATAAACAACTTCCATTCTACGATCATAATAAAACCAAACGAAGTTGCTATCTAGTGTTATATATTGATCACCTCCCGGATTTCTTAGCTATTAAGCCAATTTTCCATCCTGTAAAGTATGTTGTCGCCGGTATTGGACGTCAAACTCTGCTCCAAAGTGTTGTAATTAACTCCACATTTCATTACTGTACCTCATACTTTTCACAAAGAAACGCCGGCTATCAAGAAACTGAACTTGTCGAGAAAGAGCAGCACTCGTAAAAGCCAAACGGTTGCACGAGTCGGTGGCAGGGTAAGGTCGGATGAATTTCCGGATCAACTTGATGTCCTGATGACGATGTTTCATTCAAAAGATCGTGACCGCTTACATGAATCATCATCTAAAAACAATCAAGTCATGAAAGGCTAGCTGGTATGATTTCTAGCCCTCAATGAGCCAACACACCAGAGACCTAGTTTAGGAAATGCTTGCAATGTGGTCAGCTTTGAAATAATCTCAAAAACCTTAGGATTGATGTTCTTAGACCTGGGCCGCACATTTGGTAGGATGAAAAGTTTTCACTCCATGTCGTTTTGCAGTCATGAGGGTGGTCTTGATAAAGGCTTCATCTGCTGTTTTTTCTGGTCCCGCATTCTCTTTTGTACAAGTTTCACAAAATTTGTGATGAGAAGTACACTTTGGTGCGCCACGAAAAATAACTGTAAAGAACATCAACTCGTTTGTCATAGGTCCCCAACAATGCAAAATCCTTTCTGTCCTGTTCTCAAAAATTGGCGACATTATCTTCATCAGGATCTGCACAGAGAAAAAAAATGCTAAAATGATTAATCACCGGCAAACAAGTGGCCTCATTATCATCTCGTGACTAAGTCCTGTAATTCAACCTTTATACTTTTGCACCGTATTATCGCTGTTCAGAACACAGGCTATACCAAATTTGTATCGGCTTCGTGATCTATTTCGAGCGAGACTTCTAGTGCGTTTTCTTCGTCTTCTCGGTGGCAGGGGGCACGGCTCAAGCACCACATGAGAAGGCTCTGCGACGATAACCTTCACCTTGTTGAGACAAGTTGGTTGATTGTCAAAATGTAAACACAAGCCTGTTGCAAGTCTGATCTGAAAAAAGACACAACATTCACAAAGTTTATATATGAACATGGCGATGCAGTCCTGGAAATAATGATCAAAACGACGGTCACTGAGGGCAACGTCAATTGTGTCGGGAAAGAGGAACAAACAGGGTCAGTATACCTCGTCAAGGGTTGCGATCAGCCTCATAATGTAACCCGGGGCAACTACGACAATGATCTTCCAGTATTTTGATTGCCTTAATCTCTGCATATCCAGTTTGGCTGGTCTGCTTTGCTGTAGCCATGCATCAATAATCAAGTCACTTTTTGTGTTTTACAAACAAGTGATAAAGTAACCTCAGGAGACTGTAAACTCCCAGAGTGCTGAACAACCAAGCGTCAGTGACTCCCTACTAAAAATACATGCCTAACTTTGGAAATTCTGGCAAGAACTGCTTAGGTGGATCTCATACTATATGTTAGGACGGAAGACGCGCATAAAAGAGCAAGAAAACCAATGGAAGGTTGCGATTATTTACCTCCATCAACTCAAAAGACAAGAGATAAAGCGATATGTACATGACCTGTACCCGCCCAACACATGGCTCTGTCAGGACATGTCAGGACATGTTCTAGACACTTGAATTGCCTGTTAGAGCGTATGGCTTCGAACTTCCTCTCTGGAAGCAAGGTCATATATGAATTTCAATCAGGGTAGATCCAGAATACTTACTTCCTGACTGAGTGCACAAAATAGTCGGAAAAAAGGGTGAACATAGAGAAAATTCTGATATTTCTCCAAGTGTTGACAATGACTGTTCTTGCTCATAACCTCACTGCATGTATCATCCACATGAGAAAGCATTCAGTTGGCACTGCAGCAAGATCTCCAAACCCTCTCAGATCACAGAATGCGAAAGTCTGGAAAAAACTTTGTTTATTTCTCCATAATTCCAAGCCAATCTAGGGCAATGTAACTCGTATGAAGCTGAAAATTTCAGATTCATGTCACAAATTTCCACTTTTCTAGATCACCAATAAAAACAAGGCCAGAAACTCCATTACTTGGAACGTTCTGCACTCCGAATGCTCTCCAATAATATGCTAAAACTATGCCGGATTGTTTGATGAACGAAGTCGATTAGGAGATTTTCGTCTTCTGTTTCACTATGACTTAAATGGCCTAAATACTTCGTGGTCAGGCCCAGAAGGTGTAAACATTTTCTGTCACACCCGGATAGGTTCAGGAAACATCCTTGCATGTGGTGTTTCCAATAATTAGTTGGTCCGGGACGTCGTCCACGAATAACCTCAGTTAGCAATCTAGGTGTTCAGGAAACTACGTAAGCAATATACCAATTGCAAGAAGAACGCACCAGAAAACCCTGAGCCAGTGACTGGCAATATCAAGTTCCAGAAGTAGAAGCAAAACTCTGTAATCCCTCCTGTAACCGAAATCAAGCAAGTACGTCCGCCGTTGCTTTAGTATATCAACAAGCATTATAAGATTTCAGAAATATAAGTTGCTCACATTACTCGCAAAAATTCGATTTTCATACATGAGTGACGTTTCTTTACTTATGAACAGAAAGCATAAGCTCAACACAATTTAATCTTAAAAAGATACCTAAAAAGATGTGAGAGGATGAGCAAGAGGCCCGTGGTGCTGATCCTGTTTACAGCAATGAAAGCCTTACCCAGAATGAGATAAAGAGCACAGAATGATAATTCTAGGATCGATTATCTAATTATTCAACAAAGGTAGCACTGACGGGTTTGTTGACATACAAGGACATGCAAACAATTCTGTGAAGCCCCATAGACAAATAGCATTGGTCAAACAGAAATTGAGAATTGATTGTCGATACCTTGAAGAAACATGAACTAACACGTCACCCAACGTCGAAGCTGCATCCATCCCAAAGTCCAACACAAACACATCAGAAATAAAAACCGATAAGGCTCAAATCAATTTTTTAGTCTTCTTCATTATCTTCAGAAACCGAGCGAAAGTAAAGGATCGGGGACCAAGAAAAAGGTGCAAACTTCATCACTTACACAGGTTCATCAGTCTTGCAGTGTATCTGCTCAATTCATTGCAAACAAAGCTGTGACCGACACCCCCAAATCGCCACAATCAGTGTATTATCTGAGAGCAGGTAAACCTTGATATCAGTAAAGCCAAACAATACTAAGCCATGTCAACACCAAAGGACCACAGTTTAGAAAGTACCAATCTCGATTGATCTTATTTTGAAATATATAAATTCAGATGGGGGACAGATTTTTGTATCACCAGAATCGGTGAGGAGTATTGCAAGTACAGGTCAAAATAAATAAAATTGGACTACAGTAAGTCCCCACATGACCCTCCCAAATCTGCTAAAACAACACTGCTGAGGGTGATTGTCAGCATACCAAAACAACCACAGCACGGTGAACAACTTCTTGTCGGTGAAGGCCACTGTGAATGCCTTCCCGCATACTGCAATCCTTACGTAAGCTGCAGGCTGCAGAGTTGCTTAGAGACAAACTCATCTCAAATTTTCAATGAAAAACACTAAAGATAAAAATCAGGATAATGATGCTAAAAACTGATCAAAGCTGGAGGATTGGGTGTACAGTTACATACAGCAGAGGTTGGGCAGCCACAAGGACACAGGCCAATGCCATTCGCCACCCATTTTGGAGCGAATTCGGCATGCGAGTGGACGGATGGAGAGTATGGATGTTCGTCTCGGTCGGGTCATGTTCACTCCACTTGATCAGATGATACTACCATTCTCAGCTTCACGCCTCAGAAAATGCTTTTTGAATTCTCCAGGGTGGTCTAAGTCCACAACTGCACACTGACCACAAAGAATTTTTGACTCAACCACCAGAATTCCATTCACTACACGATGCATAGAAAGACATGATTCCGAATAAGGGAAATGAATGAAAGAATCCCTATATTTGTGGATCATTCGGAAGCTCTGAACTCATGAGCGTGAGTCAATTAGGTTAACCACGAAAAAGGCCAAGGATTCATGACTTGAAAATGAATCAATATGACTGATCTCGTTGTGAAAAGCGTACTTCAAGATGGGGCCAAATTTTACATCATAAGAATCAATGAAGAACGTTCCATGTGTTGGTCACAAAACAAAAACTGAACAAACGTAAGTCCTCATGTGACCTCCTCAAATCTGCTGATCACCCATCCTCACAAACCATGATAGTCTGCTCATGAATTCTCAACTCAATTCTCAACAAACCCTAATGATCCAGGATTCATGGTTTTAAACTGACCAATTCGATTGATTGTATAGTGTGAAAAAACAGTAATTCAGATTGAGCTACCTCTTGAATCACCAAAAGTAATGAAGAACATTGCAAAGAACAAATAAAACTGAATAGAAAAATGTCTCCATACGACCTAGTCAGAACTGCTGAAAAAACACATGTAGCTTAGTTTTGGGGCTAGAAACAGAGCAAAAGCACGCCTGTTTGGGCACCTGTTAGTGAACACTTGGGTCTAACAAACCTAATGCACACTGAAGAATGGAATACTAGTCAGCACAGGGCATTTCGGATCATCAGACAAACGTGAGTCAGAGCCCTAACCCTCATTATTTCTGGCCAAGAAAATGAAACTTCCCCATGAGAATCAGGTTAGTCATTTGCCACATTCCAATGAAGCCGGAGACGATGGTAGTCAAAAGAATGAGCACCAACACACAGGTGGGTTATGGGCACACAATGCTTGCGAGCACAAAAGCCTCTAGCAATCTCTGAATTGAAGTCCCCAAAATGGTAATAGACAAAATCCTTACCCACAGTCAGTTAAGCTTATACCTACAGAAGTAAAACTGTACAGTACAGTACATACGACTATGAATGTGAGCATTTGACGAAACCCTAAAAACACGGCATTGAAGGTCGACCTTCTGTTTTTAGTAAACAACCACCAGACTGGAAACTCTCCCAAAGAGTATGCGAATGAAATCCGCAGGTTCACGCAACTAGCTGGATATATTATCGTCTGTTTGCAGTGCTGGATTCCTCAGTATGATGACTCTGCTGAATACTCAGGTTGACACTAGTCTTGGCAAAGTCGGTGTTTCTCTTGTTGCTGGCTATGGCGTCCAATTCTCGTAACTAGTGACTGTTTGGGACTTTGGGTATTCACTCTCGGCTGTGAATTGTCTTATGCGCTCCTCTAGGAAAGATTATTGTGTAGCGGTGAGCGGTGTTGTTCCTCTTGCGTGTCCGTCAGATTCATCTTTTTCATTTTGCAGTGAATTCAACTATTCGATTCTCAGCTTTTGGAGTTTGATTGCCGCTTTGTGGACCTAGTGAAGAGTCTGTTTTGCCTCTTCAGCATGAGTCTTTGATACGAAACGGGAGTTGCGAACGTTTGCGTCCCACTTCAAGGTATTGGATCATCTCCCTCCACTAGAGAATGGTGGGCTTAGAAGAGCTTAGGTTGCTGTGCATTGCAAGGCTAATTGCAGTACATCCCAATTTTAGGGCTAGTGAATTGTCACAATGAGCTCATTCATTGCATGTGATCGTCTTTGTATTCGGAAATTGCCCTTCATAGGTTCTGAATTTTATGCATTTGATCCAATTGATGAATTGGATTTGCATTCTCATGGAATTTTGCTTCTTTGTTCGCTTAGATGATGTCCACATTGGTGGGAGACCTGGCACCATCTTGGAAGCATGGAGGGGCTCCACGTGAGAAGAGCTTGTGTGCGTTCAAACCTCGTGGTCAAGTGCGAGTGCGGATGGGATTCCGAACCTCTGGAATGTTTGGGAAAGAATTAGGGTTTGGACTGAACGCCACTGGAAGGTCTCTTCTGTGTAGAAATTTGGCCGCGAGAGCTGCAATGGGAAAACCCGTGTTTAGGAATAAGGGCGAATTTCAGGGTTTTGTGGACGAAGTGCGTTTTCAGGCTATGAGGTTGCACGCCAAGGAGCAACCAACGCAATCTGTGGAAGAGTATCTGAAACTTTTAGTGAATAGCAAGAAGGTTTATGAAACCATGGAGACGATTGTTACGAACTCCTCCCATCCTTCATGTGAGTCATACTCAATGAGATTGTGCAATTTTTCTGGACGTGTAACATAGCATACTTGAAAGGAGTTCCTAACACTTAATTCAAGGAAGAGTAAGGGTAGTCAAAATGTTTTGACATCTTTTTTCTTGAATACACATCCACTTGCATCTTGAGTTTTGAAAAAGGAAGCCCTCGATACTAATCATTTTAGTATCACTCCCTGATAGTAGCTCCGGATTGTCGCATGCTATATCACACCATTATCAGGCATATTGATTGAATCCAAATCATATCCTATGTTGCACTCATAGAACAACTAGAGATGTTATGAAGATGCTGTGACTTTCAGGCATAAATCCCATTCTTGTAGGCCTTGAAGTCTTCTTGGGAAACTTCACGTGTGTTTGGTTGAACATTGTGAACTTGGGGTTACTGCAGTAACAGTGTTACAATAGTTTTGATTAGGAATTTTGGAGTCCTTGTGCAGATGAGTTTTTTAGAAAGACCGGGTTTGTGCGAGCCAGAAGGTTGGCTAAGGAGTTGGTTTGGTTTTCCAGCCAAGATCACACCATTCCTGAGCCTGGGCCAGCTGGAATTTCGTATGCGAATTACTTGGCGGACCTCTCTCAGACGAATGTGCCTGCGTTTATTAGCCATCTTTGTAATGTCTACTTTGGTGGTGATCAGTTTCTTGTACAAAAGGTGTGTGCCGTTTAGTCAGTTCTTTGCGCTTGACCTGCTCAATTAATAGTCATGCCTCAACAAGGCGTGTTTCTTTATGGAATGCTGTTTCTTGAATCTTTATTTTATAGATTGATTATCAGAAGCCAGGAGTGCTTTTAAACCCCTACACGTCTAAACTAAAACAGATGTTAATTTAGAAAGTCCAATTTGGAAGTTAATAGTAACTACCAAAACATATCTCTATCATTCAAAAATGTAGTGCATGGTCTTCTTTTACTGGTATATTTTGCTATTTTCTTTGAAGCTGCCTGAGTGATTTATCAAGTTCAGTTCTATGGAAGCAGGTATGGAAGCAGCCACTTTTAGCAATTTGAGCACTTAGGGGTTTATATGGGAAGATGGTTTTACATTTACGAGAATAATAGTTTTATCTCATTTGGCAGATGACAGGGTTTTGCAGGGGTGACTGAGGGACGACTCGTAAGTGAGACTTTACAAAGGAAAGTAACACAGCGTTTCTCGCGTTGGAACTTGACTGGAAGATTGCTACTGATTTGGACTGCGTCCGTGTGCGTGGCCCTGTGGGCAGCCGGTACGATTTAGCATCCTTTGCACATTCACAACATCTTTGGATGATCACGAAGACAGAAATTTAGAGAAGAAATCTGAGATGAGAAATTGGTGAATTTTGTTGTGCTTGACCAGGGAGTGGGCGAGCGTACGCAAGTGAAGTTGAGTCAGGGGTGCTGGCGCCACCTCTTCTAGGGAAAGCTAAATTATCCATAGCTGAGATACTGAAGGCCTGGTGGCCCAAGACACTACAGGTTTTGGAGGTGCTGAGAGATCAAGGGCCTTTTCTTTCTTTTTTGCTCGCCCTGTCTGCGTTCTTTTCTATGGCGGAGACTTCTATCACTACACTCTGGCCATGGAAGGTACGAAGTCCTATCACATGCTCTTTTGCGACCGAACAAGCAGTTTCTAAGTTATTCGTATTTGGACTTGACTTTCTTGAAATTTGGGTTACTACCACTGCGGAAGGACATGATTTTGTTTTATTATGTTACATGCAGTCATTATGCAATCTCTTGAGCGTTTGTTGACAGCAGTTTACAGGATTGTGTGTTGGAGTATATTAATGATGGGTTTGTGTGCTGTTAATGTTCCACATTAACACGACAACTCAATTACAGTCCTCACCATTTAATTCATGTGGGGAAAATGTATCAGGTTCGTGAACTTGCCGAGAAGGAAGGAGAAGGTGGAGTCTTTCAATTGCTTCGTCAAGATGTTACTCGCTTCCTGACTACTATTCTAATCGGCACAACGTACGGGCTTCTTCATCTTGTACAGTTTTATGCTCTTGCAATTATAGTGTTTTGTCCGGAATATGACAATGCAAAGTGTCAGTTTAGTCTCAAGTATTTCAAACGTATTCCCTCGAAAGTGTTCATATGTTGCTCGTGCCATGTCGCTGATCAGCACTTACCAATAATTTTGTTTATTCAAACAGGGTTGTCAATATAGCAGCAACCGCAATGGTGACTGAAGCAGCAACAGCCTTATTTGGAGAAGCTGGAGTCACTGCTGCTACGGGTGTTATGACGGTGAGAGATATGCAAGCTTGCTGAGCTAGCTTTTCATGACTTTCTAGAGGTTTCCGGTTGTCTGAGTTTTTTAACTGCAAGACTGCTGACAACCCTGATGTTTTCGTAAAATCTAAACGTATCAAAGCCCTAGAAGAGAAGTTAAGAGAAGACAGTTTTATTCAGGAGTTTCAGTCTCTGCGTTCTGATATGTACCCAAGTCAACATATCGAAGAGATCTTGGTACCGCGTGGGTGACTAATCACCAAGGGTTTGAATTGACTTGCACAGGTAGTCCTTCTTTTACTGACGGAGATTGCTCCCAAGAGCATTGCTGTGCATAATGCTACAGAAGTTGCGCGTGTAGTGGTGAGTGGTTGTTTAGTCGCTTGTTTGAGCCCCGACATTGTTCAGATAAGGCAAGATTTGGTGTGATATGTTCTAGAAATTCAAAGAGTCACTAGTTTCATGATCTGGTATTTTGAGAATACACTTCAAGAATTTTTAATTTAGGAGAGAAATTTAATGTGGTGCAGGTGCGGCCTGTGGCCTGGCTGTCAGTAATTCTGTATCCTGTGGGCCGTGTGGTGACTGCAATGTCGACAAGGCTGTTAAAGCTTCTGGGGTTAAAAAGCAGTGGGTGAGTTTAATCTAGCCCGGTATATGTTGGCTCTCTTAATCGGTTGCAAATTTGTCAGTGAGCACGGTGGAGGTATTGAAAGTAATGCGCTAATTTTATTCCTTTGGGTTTATAGGGAGCCTTTTGTGAGTGAAGAGGAACTTAAGCTCATGTTGCGAGGAGCTGAGCTTAGTGGTGCCATTGAAGAGGAAGAGCAGGTATAATTACAACACGTATTGATCTTCCTGTGTTGTGTATGTGAGATTTTTGTTGACGTATGCCCCTGTAACACAAGACATAGAACCCCCAATTGTTGCATGTGAAAATGTATTCTTTTTCCTGCATTCTATACGTAAACTATGCGTTGTATCTTATGGAAAGTTATAAAACAGTATCTTGCCGAGTTTGCATATGTGGAAATGGCGTAAGGAATCATATTTTATGTATTGCGTAAAATGTATGCACGCAATGTATCTGAATTTGGATGTTAATACAGGACTCAGCTAGGTAACTTATTGAGTCTGGACTTTTATGCCACAGGACATGATAGAGAATTTGCTCGAAATCAAAGATACATATGTCCGCGAAGTGATGACACCGTTGATAGATGTAGTTGCCATAGATTCGGCTGCAACCTTGCTGGAATTTCGCAACTTGTGGGTTAAGCATCAGTATTCAAGGTAACTACTTGACATTGTGATTGTTCCCAAAGTGCTCCAGCTAATAATACAAATTCCCCTGGGAAGCTAATAGTCCATTACAGTAAATTTCAAACCACATTTATATCTTCCAGAATGTAGGGTATGATTCCTCTTTTCATTCGTACTTTTTGTTACCGCTTCCTTAATAATTTATTTCAACTCCTATAGATATGGAAGCGGCCGCTTTTGGTCATTTGGTCACTTAGGGGTTAAGTAAAGTACTAGCTTCTAGCATGGTGTGCAATCTATGCTTTTCTTGAAACTTAAGACGTGCTTTGTCACGTGGTATTGATCGCCTTCGTATGTTGTGTGATGAAATTCAGAGTACCAGTTTTTGAACGACGAATTGATAACATAGTTGGCATAGCATATGCCATGGACATGCTTGATTACGTGGAGCAGGTAAAGCATCCTGATACATTCGAATTGTATTCAGCCTTTCTGTTTCGGTAACTTATGGATATTCTCATGGTTGCTTCTTTGGTGACCTGAGTATGTGTAAATGACGTACTGTTGACATCTTTTGGGTGCAGGTGGAATTGTTGCAAAGGATGAACGTTGGACGCATTGCCCACAGACCAGCTTACTTCGTTCCAGGTAAAAAAAACTTTGCTGACAGGTACTGGATATTCTGTAGCGGTTATGTACGTAGCCATCTAATGCTCTACCATATTGTTGAGCCAATCTATGATGCATGTAGGGTTACCTTGTACTAACTCTCAGTTGGGTATGCAGACTCTATGTCGGTATGGAATCTGTTAAGGGAGTTCAGGATACGGAAAGTGCACATGGCAGTTGTGCTCAATGAGTATGGTGGCACTGTTGGGGTAAGACTCTTAAGAATATATTGAGTTGAGCAGTAAATTTTTTTGTCTTGATCGTAAGCAACTTGTTGTGCCCAATCACAGAAATGATTATGCTTAGCTGTTTGTAACCAGCGTTTAAGTACTTATGAAAACAAGTTCCAAATATTCAGGTTGCGACGCTGGAAGATGTTGTGGAAGAAATTGTTGGCGAGATTTTCGATGAGAATGATTCTAAGGTTGGTCAAAATCTTGTTTTGTTAATCAACTCTCATGATCTCTCTGAACTTTCAGAAGAAATTTATGAGATTGAGTAGACTTGGAATTTTCTAGCTGAAACTTTTGATGTGTAATTGTTTGTATGTAAGTTTCCGTTTTTTATATCAGTTCTCTCTTGGAATTTTGAATGCAGGAAGAGATAAGAAAGAAAAGTGGTTATGTTGTCGTAAGGGCTGCTGGCGTCTTTGACGTTGATGCAAACACCTCAGTGGAGGACCTGATGGAGTCTCTAGAAATTGTAATTCCAGAGGTATGTTTCAAGTCAAAGTTAGAAACGTACCTTCTTCAGAGGTATTCTAGAAAACGTAACTGCATTACAATTTGCAGGGATTATGATAAGAAAAACTGCCTTAAACGGCATTACAACTGGCAGTAATTAACGCAGCTGAGTTTTCTAGAATACCTCTGGAGAATTTCACGAGGCATAACTAGGATCTTGTGATTGTTGTATTAGAACTTTGTTACTATTTATACGAATGGTGTTGCGGTTTACTCCCTTCAGACCCTTCATCTGGACCTTAGAGTACAAGTAGATGGTTACAATGTTCTTTAACCATGTGATTTTGCAATGTGATGAGTAGCAGGGTTCGAATCACTACGAGACTGTATCAGGTTTTGTATGTGAAGCGTTTGGCTATATTCCTCGCACGGGGGAAAGTACCAAAATTACGCTTCGGAAGGCAGACGCTGAAGATGAGAGACGTGATGGAGAGAATCAGGGTGAGCAGCAGGAAGAGCGCCGGGAGAAGGAGAAGGAGAAGTTCCAAAAGTATCGCCTGGAGGTACCTTAAGGGTCAAGAAGCCCAATGTTTTCTAATTAGTTTGAATGGGTCATATGCGGAGTATCTTTTGTCCATTTTTTTATTTTTATTCACCATTACATGCAATGTACTTCTTTGGCTCTGGTGATGTGAAATTTGGCCCTCTGCGAATTATATTTTCCAGACTATGATCAATCAAATTGGACAATTTTGAAGCATGAACCCATGAACCTTCAAGGATTAAATCTTTACCCTGGCATTTGAACAGCTTAGAAGGATATTTTTGGGAACGCCCGTTCTTAATGTAACCTGGTTTACTGCTGACGCGCAGATTCTCGCTGGTAATGCACGGAAGGTAGGATCTGTGCGTTTTGAGAGATTGGAAGCTACCTCTCTAAGTCGGGAGGAGTCTGAGAGGAGTTTTCCTCGAGCCTTGCATATTGAAAGGTAAGTTGATATCTTTGTGCTCCTGTACAGTACAGCGACTGCTGCAAATTTCTTTTCTTGGTCAAAAGTGCAACACTAAATTGAGAAATAGGCTGTGACCCCTTTGTTATTACCGTTATCCACAGTATATGGTGAATTTCGTGTAGGTGAGCACCATTTATTTTGTCCAGCATCGGATGTCGTCTGCTTAGCTCTCCTCTGGAATAAGTGTTTGATGTGCTAGTATTACACTTGTATGTGTATTGTTCATGTCCGTAATCTTGCTGCGAGGTTGTTACTTTGACGATCATCACCTTGCAAATTCCAAGCAGAATTAGTTGTCTTTTTTCTTTCGTTTTTTTCGGCTTGCTTGACGAGAATTCCAGCGTCATAGTTTGCACTGTGAGTGAGTCGACCTTATTTGCAGACCTGCTGTTGAAGACGTTCGCTGGAAAGACCCTGAAGAAAGCTCTTCCGAAGAAGAAGAAGAAGAAGAAGAAGAAGACTCAGATTATGAGGGCCTGGACAATGAGGGATGTTTCCCTGACATGACAGACCGATCAAGATTTCTCCTCCCCGGAAGCTGCAGTGAACGATCGGACTTAGTTTCCTCCGATGGACTCTCCTCGGTCGGTACCCGAAACTGGGAGATGGACAGAATTGAGAAGACCCCAAATGACAAAATGGGAGCAGACGGCGAGGTAGACGCGAGCACTGCTGCTGTTGTCGCCAACTTGACCGACAAATGGGAAGAACAGGAAGCTCAAGTTGAGAGGCGGCGAAACCGAAGGCGAAAACAGTCAGCTGAGGCGGCCATGGAACTCAGCAGGCAACGGAGGGCTAACCAACAGAAGTGACCGAGTCTTATCTCCACACAAAGGCAGAATTGAAAGGATCTGGGATCTTTGGAACGGTGACAAAAACCACAAACTGTCTCAACGTCAACATTCTTTAGGGATGGCTACCAAATGCAAGGGAATTCACTCCCTTTGCTCCTTACCCCTTCTTAGCACTGGGTTGGTTTGCATCTGAATTTGTAAATTGTAAGAGCATGTGTCCACAAACACCTGTTGAAGTCATAAATTATAGTGTGCAGACTCTAGGTTTCCTGCAGTTTCCTGGAGGTCTTTGAGGGGGGTTTTCCAGTGAGAAGGGAGACTCCTGTATTTTTGTCCGACCTCTGTATCATACTACTGTTTATACTACTGTTTATTTAGACACAATGATAGTTCACATCTCGTGTTAACTCATTTGGGAATAGCAGGAAAATCAGAGGGAAGCAGTGGACAGAGCTCAGAGGAAACCGTCCGTGATTACTGGCTTGCGAGAGTACCGGTAGTCACTTGTTTGCTAATGTTAAGTGAAAATGAACTACACTGAACAGGGGTTTGAAGGGGACCCGTACTAATTAATCGACATTACACACTATATAAATATCTACCTTTGTGGTACATCAATAGTTATCGAAGTGTCTTGGGATTGTACATCATGTTTCAAACATCTACAATTTTTCACAAGAAGTCCCTTTTATTTTTTGGTCTCCTTAATACCCCTATTCAGTGTAGATAATGCTCTAGAACTAGGAGGCTTGAGAGCAAGTCTAACAGTTCATCATAAACATCCATATCTGGAATGGTGACAAATCTGCTTTGAAAATTGGACTTGGCATTATGTATCGTGTATTATTATAAAGCCTTGACTTTGAATCTCAATCCACAAAATGCCCAAGGCCTTATCTCCATCAAAATTCATTGGAAATTGTCATTTTTATTGCATTGATCCAAAAAGATGGAAAAATGAATGTTTTGAGTAATGAATTGTACAATCTTGCACTTAATTTAGTGTATGTGAACATATAGTAAATTTTTGTTAAGTTGACTACATATATGCATTTGAAGTGAGAAGAAAAAACATTCTGGGACCATATCTAATAATTTCAGATGGCATTGATGACACAATGTGACCAACTCATTTCCACCAACTCCCTAATTTTCTCATTCTACTTTTTGCCTTGGTTTCGCCACAAAACTCATCCAAATCTATTCATTTTCTGACAAAATGAGTACATTAAGATTCCAAGGGGGTAATGTGTTAATCCTTTATTGGTGAAATGCTTAAGTGCCATTAGATACATGAAAAGGTGGTTATGATTTGCTTAAGGCTTCACTCTATCCCAGCAGTTTTGTGATTTCAACGCGGACCAGGCACTTCAAAATTCACACAAATTACAATTTTAATCAAAAAATTATAATTCCACTTGGATTTGATTTTTGAGAAATATGTGCCTCTCTTGGAGTTGGCCCAAAAATATTCAGATTGCAAATCAAGGTGGTAATAGGCTTGTCTACCTTACTTTGCAAAAAAATCCCTATTTGTTCCCAGCAGTTGTTCCCATCCGTCATTGAGAATTTTGTTCCCCTTGTTCCTACATGTTCCCATTCTTGGGAACCTAGTTCCCCTAGAAATTCCCACCGTTGGGAACTTTGATGAGCTCATTGTGTACGTGCAGCATGGTAAGCCCCCGTCACCTCCGGAACAGTTTGAGCATCTTTCCTTCGCCATAAGCAACCAGAAAGTCAGTAACTGGCCATAACGGCATTTCTGAGCATTGGGATGAGTCAGACACCCTTATCCATTGTTGGTCTCAAATTGGAAAAGTATTTAAATTGTTGTGGAGGCTGCCAAAAGGGCCCAATTATTTCGGGAAAACTTGCATTCATTGGTTGTAGAAATATCTACACCTCGTTGAGAACTAAGTACAAGGAAACCTTAAATTATTTCCTTGTCCATGAACATAGGAGCACTCTTAATCACGACTCAAGTAGCAATACGACACTAGCACCTCTGCAAAGCATTGTGAAGAGGATGGTATATTGTAGTAGAGAATACTATGGTAGGGCCATACAATGGATATAGGAAAGCAACGTACTTGCAAAAGACACTTCAACAAAGTATCTTGCACGTAAGAAGCTTTGTGGTAGTTACTTCAAATCTTCTCGAAGTGACAGCCTTGCGAACTTCCAAGGTTTTGATATTGGTTGCCTACGTACAATAGGGGCTTCAAATTAATTCCTTGAAAAGGCCTTATCCCAATTGCAATTGTAGTTGCCAGGAAGACCAATTCAAGTAATGGATTGCATGCCCCACTCTACAATTGAATATTGTAAGAAGAATTAGACCATTTGTTCACAAGAGATGACCTTGTTCACATTTTTGGAAGACACATCTAAATTTCTAACAGAGGAACCTTTCCAACCCTACTCAAGAATGTTAATATGAAGAAATTTCCATTCTAGCCTTTGCAAGAATCAACTCCCACCACTGACCAAATAACTTTGTGAACAAATAATGTTACTCAAAAAATTGCATATTTATAATAGTAGAGGTGCAAAACCATTGTTGCCACCTACAAAATTAACATCACAACAAATTTAAATTTGTTTTGAGAAACTTGGAACAATACAGTGAAAATTTCAACCTACACTAATTTAATTATTTCACAATAGAGTGATTGATAAATTAGTGTCACATGCATGCACTAGTAGCGGTACAACTCAATGTATCGGTAACTATCATTTTAAACTTTTTTTTTAAAATTTGTTAGGGGCTGTCCATTTTTTTTTTTTTTTTTTTTTTGAACATGAACAGGGGCTGTCCATTTTGCAGACTGTAAATTGGTCGCGACTCGCGAGTGGTGAACATCTTAGTCAGCGTGGCGTCACGAACGCACTGAGTTGCGAAGCCCCCGGGTCACGAGTGACGAACTTCACAGAGCAGTTGCAGGAGCTTCGATTCGACCTACGAAGCACTCTTGAATTGGCTTCCTTCGTTTCCATTGGATGATTATTATTTTCACTGGTGGCATCGAATGATGCGGTAGCCAACATCTGAAACCGTTACTTGGCGAAGAACCGTCGTCGATCGAGCACACTTGGAATCTGCGTGAAATGGAATCTTTGCAAAATCCCAGGAATCAATTTCCGAAATAACTGGAATGCGCAAATAGTCATCACGGAAGAGGAGGAGCAACCAGGGTTTGAACCCACTTGAATAATCATGAATCTGTTGGGGGTAACCTAACTATCATACGGTCTACTTGAAGAATTTTTGTCATCACTCTGATTCTCGCGTCGTTTTATTACGTGAGAAAAATATCAAATTTTGATTTTTAACATACAAAACTAATGAACTTTGACCCGGCCATGCCGTGATTGTCCTCGGTAAGTTACGAGTCAAGTCTGAGTGGAGCTTCCCAAGTTTCCAAATCCCAACTCCCACAGACGCCGGAACAGTGACAGAGTACGGTGAAGTGAGGTGGCACGGACTGCGAAACTGAAGTGGGTCCTAGTCAGCGCACAGGAAGACCGGCAGGGTGATAACTTTCGAAAACTACATTAGGGGGGGATCTTTTGAAATACACCCCCAACAAAAAAAAAAATTGCAACTTCACACACACACACCGGTACTTCGAAAATTTTGAATGCCTGCGGATGAAAAATCAGCTTACGAATGACAAATGTTTGAATTGTTTATTGGATAGATGAAGTTTCACTCTTTGGATGATGAATTTTTATGGATGGATTGCTTTTGGATGGATGAACTTTTGGATGGATGAAAGTAGAGCATATGAATGACAAATTTGTGGATGAAGTATTCTTTGGTTGGATGAACTCTGACAAGCAATACAACTATACCAAAATGAGGTGATAATATAGAGTAAATTCAGTGATAATATGGAAGAAATGCAGTCATTATTAATAAAGTGAACATATCACCTTGCCAGGTTCAAGTCCTATGCTAGTCTTTCCAATCTTCTAACTGTCTAGTTTCTACGAAGACTTTAGAAATCGACTTCAAGCACCCACCAAGACAAACTCTTGGTGGTCTTCCAAAATAAATGTTCTCATTCCATACTGCCAACCACAAATTCAATTAGTAAAGTGATCAGTAAATTACTTCACAATAGTCTTTTGGTTCAAATACGGCATCTTCTATAACTCAGCACCAAGGTTAATGCACTGCAATGATAACTAAATGATACACATTTGAATAAAAAATAACATGCACAAAGAATGTTTACTTGTTTAATATAGGAGCTAATAACATATGATTAAAGATGCACAAAAATTACTTAGTGCATTTCATACCTTGAACAAGGTTCAAAATCAACACATTTCATATCTTGAACAAGGTTCAACAAAACTTATTTCTTCAAAAACCTTTGTAGCCCTATCTAACAAAGTAAAAACCTTCAAATGGCTGCAAACAAAGCTTAAGTTAGAATATGCCTAGGCCTCCAAAATCCAAAAGAAATGAAGCTAAAAATAAGGGATGTCAGTGTCATAAAGTAGACTGAACTTGATCACTTGTTAAATGACTCACATATCATACGTGGCTACAATTTAATATTATATTACGTTAGAGGACACCATTTGCATCACGTTAAGCATTTCAAAAAGAAAAAAACCAACAGGCTATGTTAGTGGTTTTATATTACTACCCTCCACCAAATTCTTTTCATGTCAAATACCAATATCATACATTGCATTCAAATATCTATTGAACTTTGACTCTCATGACCACGTATCTACTAACCTAACTAGCACCAACCATTTTGTCCAAGGTATCGGCAAATGACTTCTTCTTCTTACTTTTTTTTGAAACCCATATGAAGTCCTTACCATCCTCTCGAACAAAGCCATTCAAATGTAAGCACAAACACTGTCACAGAGAAATTGAAACTCATTAAAAACTACAACTACTTATGTCATATCAACTTCAAAATTTCATAACTAATTTCAAAAAGCTCCAAAAAAATATGAAACGACTTAGGTTGGATGCCAAATCCACTTCTCTTTCAAGTAAAATTCACTGAAAAATATTTCAAGAAGTTTTGCCTTCCCAAAATTCAGTTTCAGCTCTTAGGTGGGTGATTACTGGACCTGTTACCTTACCCCCCCTGGTATTTCAGGCATGGCTTTCTGAATACCCCCCTGGCCCCACATGGAGGGTGGTGGTTCAGAACCCGCACTCCTGGCGAGACCGGGGGGGAGGGGGGCGCTGGAACCTACTCCTAGATAAACAGGCAAAAAAAGGGGGAAGGGGAGGGAAAAAAGGAAAAAGGAGGGGGAAGAGGAAAAAAGGGGGAAAAAAAAAGAAGGGGAAAAGAAGAAGATAGAATTGAGCTGTTAAATCAATTAAAAACAAAACTCTAATATCAACACCTTAAAGAAGAGAGTTTGACCTCTTGATTCATTATCAATCAAGAGTATAGAGGCTTTGCGTCCTTTAATATTTACTTGTGTATGCAAACTTAAGTTGAATAAAAGTACAAATACAATGGTAAAATTGCTCTAGTTTGTTTTGTACATGATGTTGAGATATTCCTGGCTATGCCCTCACTAGTCATTCTCTTTATACCATTGGAGAGCTTAACTCAACAAGGGTTGTAATAAATTGTATTATTGCTTTTGAACATAGGTTGGATTTTTGAACAATTTCTAAGACTATAAATTAAATTAAATTATAAAAAATGGAGTATAGGAGTTTTTGATGTCATTCTAGGCATTGCCAAAAAGCTCTCATTGAGTAAAGTATACCAATGTTGTTTTGCACATTCGGTTATTAAATGAGAAAGTTATCAATTTTCAATTAAATTTTGTTTTTATAGATTAAATTTAATTATGAATAAATATTCTAAAATTCAAAATTCATATAATACATGGTAAATCACGAAAATTACTTTGACAAGTGCACAAGGTTGCACAAGTTGTTTATAAGTTGAACTTTCAAAAATTACATTGATCTTAAATAAATAAATAAAATGAAAACAAACAAATATTTGTATTTAATAAGAATTTTTTTTAACTCACTTCAAAAACTCGTTTAATATTTTCAAATTGATTAAAAAAAATCTTTAATTTGACTTTAAAATCCAAAAATTATATATCCTAAACAATATTTAATGTTAAATTATATAATTCACTTTAATGGTAAATTTTCTTATTTTCTTATTATTATCATTTTTAATAGGATATTGTCAAATTAATATTAAATATTGAATCATTTAAGATTATTGAAAAGAATTGATATTGATAAATTGATTTTAAACTAAATTTAGTGAATGAAATTATTTGAATTGAAGTGAAAATAAATGAAACCATATAGTGAAGTGAAGGAAATATAAAATAATTGCAATAAAAGCTATCATTTTATTTGTACAAAAGAAAACATGTGTTCAAATGGGAACATACATAAGTGGAAAACATTTCTTCATAAAAAGCATCAACATGACAACTAAATTCTCTAAATCATTGTAGTTTTACATGTATGATAAATCTACATATTAAATGAAATACACAAAAATTCAAGCATGAGTGCATATAATGTCTACTACATTTTCTATTTTTCTCTTTTGTCTTCATCTTTTTTTTTTGTTTCAATTGAAATTGATCTCAGATAAAGAAATTAGAATCTTCAAGTCAATTTTCTACATAAAAGTGATACTTTCATTGTATTGTAGACTTTTTTTAATCAACTCTAGTGCAATTGTTTTGTTTGAGATGTTCCTTTTCACTTTAATGATGCATTATGTGTGAAAACAATTGACTCTTTTTTTTCAATATATTGGCCTCTTTTTGCTACAAATTATACAATTGTCATTGTCATTAAGACTTAGAAGTTGACTACAAAGTGGAGGCTCATATGTAGATTTTGATCTTGGTACTTGTGAAGAATTTGAATCAACCAAAAGCAATGATGATGGCAAATTTGCCTCCATTTCAAGTTGGGCTTGCATCTCAACCTCTTTAGTGATATCTTGATAAATATCACTTACAACATCAAAATTAAAAGATGGTAGGATTGAAAGTTGAACTTGTAAATACTTATAGTGTCTTCTAAATTGTTCATGTGAATACCTATAAAATACCCAAATATCCTTGGATGCTAAAGCTTTGCATTGGGCAATTGAAAGAAAAGCCAACATTTTAATAAGTTGTATCCATTTTTTTTTTACTTGTAACTATACAAGTTCAAATTAGACATGTTAGAGATCACATAGGGAAAAAAAATATAAAAATGTCACTCATGGATTGAAAGATTATAATTTTTTATCATGAGTGTGATAAAATTGCAAAAGTGGTTTGAAGTCTTTCAATCCCCTTTTCACATGTCAAATCTAAAAATTAGTGGTCACCCCAAAAATATGAGGTTAAAGGGCCTAACATGCATAATCCCAACCAATTTATGGCTCTTCAAAATGTAATCTACAAAATCCTTCTCCAAAACCTTCAAACAAAACCAAGGTTACATATCGATAAATACACGCAATTTAGAAGCTAATGTAGTAAAAAAACCCATCCAAAACCTATTTGAAATAAATCCAATTAACTTAATTGTTCTCAGCTTGAAAATCTGTAAAGCATGTGTTTCAAAAATAATAATAAATTCAAAAATAATAATAATAATAATAATAATAAAAATAAAAATAAAAATAATAATAAATAAATAAATAAATAAATAAATAAATAAATAAATAAATAAATAAATAAATAAATAAATAAATAAATAAATAAATAAATAAATAAATAAATAAATAAATAAATAAATAAATAAATAAATAAATAAATAAATAAATAAATAAATAAATAAATAAATAAATAAATAAATAAATAAATAAATAAATAAATAAATAAATAAATAAATAAATAAATAAATAAATAAATAAATAAATAAATAAATAAATAAATAAATAAATAAATAAATAAATAAATAAATAAATAAATAAATAAATAAATAAATAAATAAATAAATAAATAAATAAATAAATAAATAAATAAATAAATAAATAAATAAATAAATAAATAAATAAATAAATAAATAAATAAATAAATAAATAAATAAATAAATAAATAAATAAATAAATAAATAAATAAATAAATAAATAAATAAATAAATAAATAAATAAATAAATAAATAAATAAATAAATAAATAAATAAATAAATAAATAAATAAATAAATAAATAAATAAATAAATAAATAAATAAATAAATAAATAAATAAATAAATAAATAAATAAATAAATAAATAAATAAATAAATAAATAAATAAATAAATAAATAAATAAATAAATAAATAAATAAATAAATAAATAAATAAATAAATAAATAAATAAATAAATAAATAAATAAATAAATAAATAAATAAATAAATAAATAAATAAATAAATAAATAAATAAATAAATAAATAAATAAATAAATAAATAAATAAATAAATAAATAAATAAATAAATAAATAAATAAATAAATAAATAAATAAATAAATAAATAAATAAATAAATAAATAAATAAATAAATAAATAAATAAATAAATAAATAAATAAATAAATAAATAAATAAATAAATAAATAAATAAATAAATAAATAAATAAATAAATAAATAAATAAATAAATAAATAAATAAATAAATAAATAAATAAATAAATAAATAAATAAATAAATAAATAAATAAATAAATAAATAAATAAATAAATAAATAAATAAATAAATAAATAAATAAATAAATAAATAAATAAATAAATAAATAAATAAATAAATAAATAAATAAATAAATAAATAAATAAATAAATAAATAAATAAATAAATAAATAAATAAATAAATAAATAAATAAATAAATAAATAAATAAATAAATAAATAAATAAATAAATAAATAAATAAATAAATAAATAAATAAATAAATAAATAAATAAATAAATAAATAAATAAATAAATAAATAAATAAATAAATAAATAAATAAATAAATAAATAAATAAATAAATAAATAAATAAATAAATAAATAAATAAATAAATAAATAAATAAATAAATAAATAAATAAATAAATAAATAAATAAATAAATAAATAAATAAATAAATAAATAAATAAATAAATAAATAAATAAATAAATAAATAAATAAATAAATAAATAAATAAATAAATAAATAAATAAATAAATAAATAAATAAATAAATAAATAAATAAATAAATAAATAAATAAATAAATAAATAAATAAATAAATAAATAAATAAATAAATAAATAAATAAATAAATAAATAAATAAATAAATAAATAAATAAATAAATAAATAAATCTGTAAAGCATAAATGAAAATTTTCAGTTATAAGCTCTGTTCCAGCTTGCTCTGGCTGTTTTGCAATGGGCTCTACCCAGTTGTTCAAAAATGAAAAATGAAAAAATGAGAAAATTCTTGCTCTTTTTGAGAATTTTTTTTTTCTTTACACGCAGTGCAGCAATACAGGCTTTCAATTGTGTGCCAGAAGACATGAACTTTTTTAATTTGGACTGCGCACAGAAATTAGGCACTATTAAGCTTCCAGCTCAGGCCTGGGACTTTGAATCACACTGATTCCATGGACGACCTCATCCAACCCTCAAATTCATCACTTTAAAGGTTTTGTCCTATCTAAGAGTGAGACCCCACTGGGGCCACGGGGGGGTGACGGCGACCCCGTTTCCCTGTGGAGTCTTCGGAATTTTCCAAGGCAATTGCAGCGCGGATGACCTCGAAGGTGAATTCCAATCCCTGCAGCCAATACGCAGCAATACTGATTCTTGTCATGGGCAGTCCGATCCGAGAGAAGCTCTGTCCAGAATGCACAGAATATAAGAAACATCCCAAGGCACTCAGGTTTCAAATTATACATCCGAGTGATAGACAACATACCTCAGTCTTCAGCTAAGTAGTGCAATCGATCATTTTCTGTTCAATCATCTCTTTGTACGTAAGAAAGCTAACCTTGTGCATACACTAGCTCGCTAGCAATGGCGCCCGGGGAAACGGTGGCAGTGACAGGGGCTTCGGGATTCATCGCCTCGTGGCTGGTCAAGTCGTTGTTGGAGAAAGGATACAATGTGAAGGGCACCGTTCGGAATCCAGGTGAGGACTTTGTTGGGTGTGTGGTGATTCAGTTTGCATGGGAAATTTCGTTGAAATGGAGGCATTCCATACGCCATTTTTCCATTCATTTCTTTCTTTACCTCTAAAGTCTAGGACCGATATAGATTTTTCAGACCGTCCGGTTTAAAACGTAAAAGTGCCAAGCCTGTGGAACACCGCCATTTTAGCGAAGCTCCTTGCTTCTCCTCTACAAATTGTTTGCATGACGTGCAGACATAAGTCTTTCTACACTGATTTATCCTAGACTGTTAGTTAGGGCGTCATATTAGTGTCGATCGTTTGCTGCAAAATTATCAGAAGACGTTAATTGGTAGATTCTGCTACACTGGTGCATCCCAATGTAGCTCACAATATTCAGAGTGCTAGTCCAACTAACTTCCACCGGTTTCTTAGCTGTGATCAGGGCTTGCAAAAAGGGTTCAGACCAGTGAAAATTTATTAGTGAAGTAATAAGGAATGCACGCCTTGAATCGCTGCATAAACTTGAATGCTTTGCTGTACATTTCAGTTGACAATTCAATTCAGTGTGCACGTACCTACCTTGATCTCTATAGGCCGAAATTGGCCATTAATTGTGATTTTTTTAGCACTTTGGGGTGGATCATTTAGGGACTCGTATGGTTTTCTATCTAATTTTCACTTTATTTGCATTGCTCGTTACTGCTTCTGGAGATACCAATTAATTTTCACCTCGATCATCTGAATTGTAAATTTCACTGAAATCGGTCAGTTCTAATATCTTGTGTTGCTATCTTCTCCTCTGTACGTATCGATCCCATCATGCACCACATGTGAAATGTTAAACTTTAGTATCACATCGATCAGAATTTCGAGTGTCTGATCGTGATCACTCCCCAAAGTACCCTTTTGATTTATTTCTAAGAACTCCAGAATTTTTTCTTTGCGCTGGGTGTTTTTGCAGAGAAGGCGAAGTTCCTGCTAGAGTTGCCAGGTGCCAAGGAGCGTCTGCAGTTGTGCGCAGCTGATATCCTCATCCCAGGCTCCTTCGACTCCATCTTGCAGGGCTGCGATGGTGTCTTCCACACTGCATCTCCCGTGGTATCCATGAAGCCTGGCGTCACTCTGGCTAACCCCGAAGTAAGTGAAGAGTCCTTTTGTTGACAGTTGTTGAAGCTTCGATTGTCAACTTGCATGTTCCTATCATCGACCTGCATTCCATTTGATGAAGCATTCTATCGTACCAGCCATGAAATAGACTGCCCCTTTGTAGTACAGTGTCGTTTGTAAGTCCAAAGGGGTTACGATTGTGAAATTGGACTGTGCAATCAGAGAGGCTCTGTCCCAGCGTGGTGCAGGAACAAAGCTATTAGACGCTTGAATTTGAAGCTTGTTTCGTACTGTAATTGCACTAGAGATTTTTCGTATTTCCAATCCTATTAGGGTTTAGGGCTCAAGTTTTGAGTACATAAGAACCTACTCATACTTTCTCATTTCACTGTAGCTTGTGTTGATGCAATTCCTAGCTTCTCTCCTGCATTGAAGAGCCAGAAATGAATTCTGTTGAAAAATAAGAGTGTTGCGCGTGCCATTTCGAGCACATTTCTAGCTCCTAGCCCTAAATTGTGAGGATTTTGGAGACTATAATTAGGGCTGACTTGTGTGAATGGAATGGAATGCAGGCCGAGCTCGTGGAGCCAGCACTCCAGGGGACACTGAACGTGCTGGAATCCTGCGCCAAGGCACGCCCAAAGCGCATTGTGCTCACCTCATCAATTCTGTCTGTTCTCATAACACCCAAAAATGTTCCAGGAGCTGTCATTGATGAGAGCTTCTGGAGTGTGCCTGACATTCTTCGCGCAAAACTGGTCAGGACCACTTCAACTCCTCCCAGAATTCATAAGCATCTAGAGTTTCATGCATGTTTGCATTGTCACTCTGTCGTTTGTACGGAGGTAATTATGCATCTGTCCCGCGTGTTATCACGCTTTCAACTGTTTTGGAACCACATTATCATCTAATACGCCTCTTGTTTACTTATGTGACAGGGTCCAGAGTTTGGATCCTACGCCCTTGGCAAGACGCTGGCAGAGAAAGCAGCCTGGGACTTTGTGAACAAACACGACTTGAACATGGTGGTGATGAACCCCGTGTTTGTTGTTGGTCCCTCGCTGTTCGATACCATGAACTCGACGAACGAATTTCAATACAATATTATTAATGGTACGAATTTCTCCCAGATGCACGCTCCTGCACTGTGAATCAATTATGCAATTGTGGTCTAATTAGTCCTGAATTTCTATTCTGTGGAGATTCCTATGTGCATAATTTTGAGTTTTGAGTTTCTTTTAGTTTTGAGTTATTGCTGGGGGTGGCTACAAGAGTGTAACTAATGATGCCCAGTTTTGCAGAACTGTGGTTTTGTTCTCTGGGTAGATAGAATCTAGTTTCTTTTGCAAATCATCACTTTTATCAACCCTTCCTGAAGTTCCTAAAGGCTATCAAGATAGAACAGAAGTTTTGGTGAAACCTGGTGATCTATTTAGCCAATACAGGTCCTGTCTGCCTGCAAAGGAGATTCCGGCGCTGTGTGCATATGGACTGAAAAAGGTGACTCGTCACTTCCTGCAGGAACCATGAAGGACATCCCCAATATTGTGGGCTGTTGGGTTGGTGTGAAGGATGTGGTGAAGGCACACATTTTGGGGTATGAGAAGCCTGAAGCTGAAGGCCGCCACATCCTTAACGCAAAAGTGATGCATTACGGTGACCTTGCTGCTCTTCTGAAGAAGCTGTTTCCACAATACAACATCGAGACCAGGTACGAAATTGGACTATACTGTACAGTACAGTCCTCCACATGCCTTCTCATTTTTTCACGTGCAGTTTTATATTTCGGGACACAAAATGCCAATCAAAGTACATTTCATTGCAAATCAGGAACACAGGACACCCCACATGAGTGTCTTTGAATATGCCAGTACTTCTTGTCCTTCAGATGGATTTGCATTTAGATTCCAGTAACCCTTAGGGAGCCAAACTGCAATTGAAGTTTGCTTGCAAGGTTCAAAGTTCAACTTTAGCTGACCATAATTTCTTGTGTCAATAAGTCAAAATGTTTTCTAGGAATTTGCATCGAGAATCCACAGAAGGAGGTTGCTTAGTTTCCTATGCTGAGATTTCTCGATGTCTCTTGAGCAATGCAGGGAAGATGAGAATCAGAAACCGCGAGCTTCCCCATTTGTCCTCTCCACCAAGAAAGCGCAGGACTTGGGAGTGGAGTTTCAGCCCTTGGAGGAGGTTCTTCAGGAAATGGTTGCAAGCTTCAAAGAGCACAAGTTCTTGACATGAAGACTTCGTTTGTGTGCGTACAGTAAGTACAGTACAGTACAGTAAAGTACACTTTCCAGACTCACCTGAAGAAGAGTGATGATTGTATTCCATTGTATTCAATAAAATCAGATACGTGTTCAGCTTTGCAAAAGGCAGTGAAGAACTGAGAAAACTGGAATTTGTGCTGATTTTTCTGTTGTTCAGACTGAGAGCAGGTTTTGAGGGAGAGGTGGTGCACTCGGTCAGACTCTTCTGGCCACTTGAATTATTATGTATAACTAGAGTAAACTTGCCAATCACCACACAAACAAAATTCAAATCCCTCTCCACATAAATATAGAGACTTGCATGTTTTAGAATTTGGCATGATTATTAAATGTCAAGTTAAGGTTTACCTTTTGAAAAACAAAATGCAAAAAGATTTCTTCTTTTAAGTTTTATTGCAATTTAGAACCAATGAAGCTGAATTCTAGTTTAAAATTGCTTGCAACCCTTTGCCACAGAATGTGCGGTCACATGAAACTTTGTTTCCATCACAATTGAATTGGTAGTTGAATTATGTGGTTATTGTTCGGTAATTAACTGGAATGGTTGTTGTCCGGTTTTTGGATCTTTGCGGTAATGTATGGTTTACTCTAATTAATGTTAATGCATTTTGAATATAGGTTTTAGCTAGAGGAAGGTTGATAACACTATAAGAAAAGCATGTTTTGGGTGGCGTTTAGCAACAAACGTGCCATGTTTTTTTGAACGTCAGATGTTTCAAAAAACATATACGTGTTTTGCAGAAAACGTGTACGTGTTTTGTAGAAAATACGACCATGTCATTGTGGACAGGTATGTTTGTGACAATGTCAACTACGACATGGCTATGTTTTTATAAAACGTCGCATGCAACATAAACTGCCACGTCAACAAGTAGAGTTAGAGAAGGGCAGCCACGTGGCATATTTTGGAAAAAAATAAATGGATGGATGAATGGACGTCGAGCTAGACGTCTGAAATAACGTGTTGGATGTTGGGCTAGACGTCTCAAACAACATAGGCTATTTATCCATATCATTTGTCACACCATGAACAAAGAATGGGTATAGATATGACATTTAAAATGTTCATTTTAATGTAATGTTTCCATCAAAATAAAATTGATGGTAAATGGTAAGCTTTTTTATTTCTTGGTGAATTCTACATTTTTTTTGTTGTTTACTTTTATTTTATATTTTATGTTAATTAATTATATTTTGAAAAAATGAATTGGATGAAAAGAATTGGATGGATGAATTCATAGGTTGGATGAAAAACGTCACATTATCTAACCTCCATGTTAGACACAGTCAAGTTAAAAAAAAATTTACGTGGCAGTGCCTGTCTGAGTTGCGCCTCCGTGGCACTCAGGCGCCTTCCACGTGTCGACCTCTGAGGACCTCAGTAGACTTTGTTGTCACCCATGTTTTTGGAAACGAGTATAAAAGTGATGCGTTCTTCCAGATTTTCATATGTTTTTACCCCGTCTAATCAAACGGATTTTAAGAGACGTCAATGCTAATTATTTTTGCACAATACACAATGCATTCTCGCATTTTTTTCAACGTTTCAAAAAATTCTGTTTTCTTATAGTGTAAATAAATCCTTTTGATTACACCAAGTTGGTGCATTCTCTCACTTGAGAAGTAAACTTCTTGACTTTCCATGGAGATGTAGCTTTTTCTCAATGCAAATTCTCCTATCTTTTAAATCTATAAGGATATTGCGGACCTAAAAGGTCCAATGGATGACTTCATTGTTAACCCTGGAACGCCGAGTCGGTTATTGTGGAAAAAAAACCATCCTTTTGGGTACTGTGTAAATACTTTTGCATCAATAAAAGAAAACCACGAGCACTCATTGGAGGTCAAACTATTATGCGAGACCTCCCCTTATTACATACAATCTAAGGATGAACATGATGTACACTTCTGTCTCAAATAAAAGAATTCCTTGTCATCCATTGGATGCTTTTAGGTTCTTACGTTGTTAAATGGTTAACTCTAGAAACAAAAAAATGCACCTCTCGGTCCAATAATCATAATAATCCAAATTCTAAAACATGCAAGTCTCTATATTTATGTGGAGAGGGATTTGAATTTTGTTTGTGTGGTGATTGGCAAGTTTAC
>OX579639.1:6977978-7080844 GCA_951230915.1 Antitrichia curtipendula | reverse complement strand
ACATAAAATAGAGACTTGCATGTTTTAGAATTTGGCATGATTATTAAATGTCAAGTTAAGGTTTACCTTTTGAAAAACAAAATGCAAAAAGATTTCTTCTTTTAAGTTTTATTGCAATTTAGAACCAATGAAGCTGAATTCTAGTTTAAAATTGCTTGCAACCCTTTGCCACAGAATGTGCGGTCACATGAAACTTTGTTTCCATCACAATTGAATTGGTAGTTGAATTATGTGGTTATTGTTCGGTAATTAACTGGAATGGTTGTTGTCCGGTTTTTGGATCTTTGCGGTAATGTATGGTTTACTCTAATTAATGTTAATGCATTTTGAATATAGGTTTTAGCTAGAGGAAGGTTGATAACACTATAAGAAAAGCATGTTTTGGGTGGCGTTTAGCAACAAACGTGCCATGTTTTTTTGAACGTCAGATGTTTCAAAAAACATATACGTGTTTTGCAGAAAACGTGTACGTGTTTTGTAGAAAAATACGACCATGTCATTGTGGACAGGTATGTTTGTGACAATGTCAACTACGACATGGCTATGTTTTTATAAAACGTCGCATGCAACATAAACTGCCACGTCAACAAGTAGAGTTAGAGAAGGGCAGCCACGTGGCATATTTTGGAAAAAAATAAATGGATGGATGAATGGACGTCGAGCTAGACGTCTGAAATAACGTGTTGGATGTTGGGCTAGACGTCTCAAACAACATAGGCTATTTATCCCATATCATTTGTCACACCATGAACAAAGAATGGGTATAGATATGACATTTAAAATGTTCATTTTAATGTAATGTTTCCATCAAAATAAAATTGATGGTAAATGGTAAGCTTTTTTATTTCTTGGTGAATTCTACATTTTTTTTGTTGTTTACTTTTATTTTATATTTTATGTTAATTAATTATATTTTGAAAAAATGAATTGGATGAAAAGAATTGGATGGATGAATTCATAGGTTGGATGAAAAACGTCACATTATCTAACCTCCATGTTAGACACAGTCAAGTTAAAAAAAAATTTACGTGGCAGTGCCTGTCTGAGTTGCGCCTCCGTGGCACTCAGGCGCCTTCCACGTGTCGACCTCTGAGGACCTCAGTAGACTTTGTTGTCACCCATGTTTTTGGAAAACGAGTATAAAAGTGATGCGTTCTTCCAGATTTTCATATGTTTTTACCCCGTCTAATCAAACGGATTTTAAGAGACGTCAATGCTAATTATTTTTGCACAATACACAATGCATTCTCGCATTTTTTTCAACGTTTCAAAAAATTCTGTTTTCTTATAGTGTAAATAAATCCTTTTGATTACACCAAGTTGGTGCATTCTCTCACTTGAGAAGTAAACTTCTTGACTTTCCATGGAGATGTAGCTTTTTCTCAATGCAAATTCTCCTATCTTTTAAATCTATAAGGATATTGCGGACCTAAAAGGTCCAATGGATGACTTCATTGTTAACCCTGGAACGCCGAGTCGGTTATTGTGGAAAAAAACCATCCTTTTGGGTACTGTGTAAATACTTTTGCATCAATAAAAGAAAACCACGAGCACTCATTGGAGGTCAAACTATTATGCGAGACCTCCCCTTATTACATACAATCTAAGGATGAACATGATGTACACTTCTGTCTCAAATAAAAGAATTCCTTGTCATCCATTGGATGCTTTTAGGTTCTTACGTTGTTAAATGGTTAACTCTAGAAACAAAAAAATGCACCTCTCGGTCCAATAATCATAATAATCCAAATTCTAAAACATGCAAGTCTCTATATTTATGTGGAGAGGGATTTGAATTTTGTTTGTGTGGTGATTGGCAAGTTTACTCTAGTTATACATAATAATTCAAGTGGCCAGAAGAGTCTGACCGAGTGCACCACCTCTCCCTCAAAACCTGCTCTCAGTCTGAACAACAGAAAAATCAGCACAAATTCCAG
This sequence comes from Antitrichia curtipendula, assembly GCA_951230915.1. Classification (NCBI taxonomy): domain Eukaryota; kingdom Viridiplantae; phylum Streptophyta; class Bryopsida; order Hypnales; family Leucodontaceae; genus Antitrichia; species Antitrichia curtipendula. Next base: position 7,078,907 of record OX579639.1, on the reverse strand, counting down.
TTTTCTCAGTTCTTCACTGCCTTTTGCAAAGCTGAACACGTATCTGATTTTATTGAATACAATGGAATACAATCATCACTCTTCTTCAGGTGAGTCTGGAAAGTGTACTTTACTGTACTGTACTGTACTTACTGTACGCACACAAACGAAGTCTTCATGTCAAGAACTTGTGCTCTTTGAAGCTTGCAACCATTTCCTGAAGGACCTCCTCCAAGGGCTGAAACTCCACTCCTAAGTCCTGCGCTTTCTTGGTGGAGAGGACAAATGGGGAAGCTCGCGGTTTCTGATTCTCATCTTCCCTGCATTGCTCAAGAGACATCGAGAAATCTCAGTATAGGAAACTAAGCAACTTCTGTTGTGGATTCTCGATGCAAATTCCTAGAAAACATTTTGACTTATTGACACAAGAAATTATGGTCAGCTAAAGTTGAACTTTGAACCTTGCAAGCAAACTTCAATTGCAGTTTGGCTCCCTAAGGGTTACTGGAATCTAAATGCAAATCCATCTGAAGGACAAGAAGTACTGGCATATTCAAAGACACTCATGTGGGGTGTCCTGTGTTCCTGATTTGCAATGAAATGTACTTTGATTGGCATTTTGTGTCCCGAAATATAAAACTGCACGTGAAAAAATGAGAAGGCATGTGGAGGACTGTACTGTACAGTATAGTCCAATTTCGTACCTGGTCTCGATGTTGTATTGTGGAAACAGCTTCTTCAGAAGAGCAGCAAGGTCACCGTAATGCATCACTTTTGCGTTAAGGATGTGGCGGCCTTCAGCTTCAGGCTTCTCATACCCCAAAATGTGTGCCTTCACCACATCCTTCACACCAACCCAACAGCCCACAATATTGGGGATGTCCTTCATGGTTCCTGCAGGAAGTGACGAGTCACCTTTTTCAGTCCATATGCACACAGCGCCGGAATCTCCTTTGCAGGCAGACAGGACCTGTATTGGCTAAATAGATCACCAGGTTTCACCAAAACTTCTGTTCTATCTTGATAGCCTTTAGGAACTTCAGGAAGGGTTGATAAAAGTGATGATTTGCAAAAGAAACTAGATTCTATCTACCCAGAGAACAAAACCACAGTTCTGCAAAACTGGGCATCATTAGTTACACTCTTGTAGCCACCCCCAGCAATAACTCAAAACTAAAAGAAACTCAAAACTCAAAATTATGCACATAGGAATCTCCACAGAATAGAAATTCAGGACTAATTAGACCACAATTGCATAATTGATTCACAGTGCAGGAGCGTGCATCTGGGAGAAATTCGTACCATTAATAATATTGTATTGAAATTCGTTCGTCGAGTTCATGGTATCGAACAGCGAGGGACCAACAACAAACACGGGGTTCATCACCACCATGTTCAAGTCGTGTTTGTTCACAAAGTCCCAGGCTGCTTTCTCTGCCAGCGTCTTGCCAAGGGCGTAGGATCCAAACTCTGGACCCTGTCACATAAGTAAACAAGAGGCGTATTAGATGATAATGTGGTTCCAAAACAGTTGAAAGCGTGATAACACGCGGGACAGATGCATAATTACCTCCGTACAAACGACAGAGTGACAATGCAAACATGCATGAAACTCTAGATGCTTATGAATTCTGGGAGGAGTTGAAGTGGTCCTGACCAGTTTTGCGCGAAGAATGTCAGGCACACTCCAGAAGCTCTCATCAATGACAGCTCCTGGAACATTTTTGGGTGTTATGAGAACAGACAGAATTGATGAGGTGAGCACAATGCGCTTTGGGCGTGCCTTGGCGCAGGATTCCAGCACGTTCAGTGTCCCCTGGAGTGCTGGCTCCACGAGCTCGGCCTGCATTCCATTCCATTCACACAAGTCAGCCCTAATTATAGTCTCCAAAATCCTCACAATTTAGGGCTAGGAGCTAGAAATGTGCTCGAAATGGCACGCGCAACACTCTTATTTTTCAACAGAATTCATTTCTGGCTCTTCAATGCAGGAGAGAAGCTAGGAATTGCATCAACACAAGCTACAGTGAAATGAGAAAGTATGAGTAGGTTCTTATGTACTCAAAACTTGAGCCCTAAACCCTAATAGGATTGGAAATACGAAAAATCTCTAGTGCAATTACAGTACGAAACAAGCTTCAAATTCAAGCGTCTAATAGCTTTGTTCCTGCACCACGCTGGGACAGAGCCTCTCTGATTGCACAGTCCAATTTCACAATCGTAACCCCTTTGGACTTACAAACGACACTGTACTACAAAGGGGCAGTCTATTTCATGGCTGGTACGATAGAATGCTTCATCAAATGGAATGCAGGTCGATGATAGGAACATGCAAGTTGACAATCGAAGCTTCAACAACTGTCAACAAAAGGACTCTTCACTTACTTCGGGGTTAGCCAGAGTGACGCCAGGCTTCATGGATACCACGGGAGATGCAGTGTGGAAGACACCATCGCAGCCCTGCAAGATGGAGTCGAAGGAGCCTGGGATGAGGATATCAGCTGCGCACAACTGCAGACGCTCCTTGGCACCTGGCAACTCTAGCAGGAACTTCGCCTTCTCTGCAAAAACACCCAGCGCAAAGAAAAAATTCTGGAGTTCTTAGAAATAAATCAAAAGGGTACTTTGGGGAGTGATCACGATCAGACACTCGAAATTCTGATCGATGTGATACTAAAGTTTAACATTTCACATGTGGTGCATGATGGGATCGATACGTACAGAGGAGAAGATAGCAACACAAGATATTAGAACTGACCGATTTCAGTGAAATTTACAATTCAGATGATCGAGGTGAAAATTAATTGGTATCTCCAGAAGCAGTAACGAGCAATGCAAATAAAGTGAAAATTAGATAGAAAACCATACGAGTCCCTAAATGATCCACCCCAAAGTGCTAAAAAAATCACAATTAATGGCCAATTTCGGCCTATAGAGATCAAGGTAGGTACGTGCACACTGAATTGAATTGTCAACTGAAATGTACAGCAAAGCATTCAAGTTTATGCAGCGATTCAAGGCGTGCATTCCTTATTACTTCACTAATAAATTTTCACTGGTCTGAACCCTTTTTGCAAGCCCTGATCACAGCTAAGAAACCGGTGGAAGTTAGTTGGACTAGCACTCTGAATATTGTGAGCTACATTGGGATGCACCAGTGTAGCAGAATCTACCAATTAACGTCTTCTGATAATTTTGCAGCAAACGATCGACACTAATATGACGCCCTAACTAACAGTCTAGGATAAATCAGTGTAGAAAGACTTATGTCTGCACGTCATGCAAACAATTTGTAGAGGAGAAGCAAGGAGCTTCGCTAAAATGGCGGTGTTCCACAGGCTTGGCACTTTTACGTTTTAAACCGGACGGTCTGAAAAATCTATATCGGTCCTAGACTTTAGAGGTAAAGAAAGAAATGAATGGAAAAATGGCGTATGGAATGCCTCCATTTTAACGAAATTTCCCATGCAAACTGAATCACCACACACCCAACAAAGTCCTCACCTGGATTCCGAACGGTGCCCTTCACATTGTATCCTTTCTCCAACAACGACTTGACCAGCCACGAGGCGATGAATCCCGAAGCCCCTGTCACTGCCACCGTTTCCCCGGGCGCCATTGCTAGCGAGCTAGTGTATGCACAAGGTTAGCTTTCTTACGTACAAAGAGATGATTGAACAGAAAATGATCGATTGCACTACTTAGCTGAAGACTGAGGTATGTTGTCTGTCACTCTGATGTATAATTTGAAACCTGAGTGCCTTGGGATGTTTCTTATATTCTGTGCATTCTGGACTGAGCTTCTCTCGGATCGGACTGCCCATGACAAGAATCAGTATTGCTGCGTATTGGCTGCAGGGATTGGAATTCACCTTCGAGGTCATCCGCGCTGCAATTGCCTTGGAAAATTCCGAAGACTCCACAGGGAAACGGGGTCGCCGTCACCCCCACCCACCCGGTCTCGCCGGGAGTGCGGTTTCTTAACCACCCCCCTCCATGTGGGGCCAGGGGTATTCAGAAAGCCGTGCTTGAAATACTACGGGGGTACCGGTAACAGGTCCAGAAATCGCCCACCTAAGAGCTGAAACTGAATTTGGGAAGGTAAAACTTGTTGAAATATTTTTCAGTAAATTTTCCTTGAAGGAGAAGGCCCTATCTAGGAAAGTAAGAATCTCCAAATAGATGCAAACAAAGCTGAAGTTAGAATATGTCTAGGCCTCCAAAGTCCAGAAGAAATGAAGCTTAAAATTAGGAATGTCAGTATCATAAAGCAGACTGAACTTGATCACTTGTTAAATAACTCACATATCATAGATGGCAACAATTTAATATTATATTACGTTAGAGGACACCATTTGCATCACATTAAGCATTTCAAAAAGAAAAAAACCAACAGGTTACGCTAGTGGTTTCATATTACTAGCCTCCACCAAATTCCTTTGATGTCAGATACCAATATCATACATTGCATTAAAAAATCTAATGAACTTTGACTCTCATGACCACGTATCCACTAACCTAACTAGCATCAACCATATTGTCCATGGTATCGGCAAATGACTTCTTCTTCTTACTCTTTTTTGAAACCCACAAGAAGTCCTTTCCATTCTCTTGAACAAAGCCATTCAAATGTAAGCACAAGCACTGTCACAGGAAAATTGAAACTCATTAAAAACTACAGCTACCTATGTCATTTCAACTTCAAAATTTCATAACTAATTCTACAAAGCTCCAAAAGATATGAAACAACTTGGGTTAAATTCCAATTCCTCTCGTCTTTCAAGAAAAATCTATTGGAAATTATTTCAAGAAGCTTCACCTACCCGAAATTCAGTTTCAGCTCTTAGGTGTGCGATTTAAGGACGTCCTATCTTAATATGTAGTAGCCAAAGAAGGGGTTCACGGTTTAGGGTATTTTATATTGATAAGTGGTAGTCATAATTGCCAAAACAAATGACAAGCAAAAGGTATCACCGTCATTCCAAAGAAGGACAGGGTTGCTCGCTTCAAGGAAAAATAACAATGCAGATCATACCTTGTCATGCACCACTGGGCATAGCTGCAATTTGGTACACCATTAGAGAGGATTAAAAGAATTCGTCAAAGTAAAATTGAGAATCTGATCTAGCATATGATGGGTCTACATTGCTTATTATCACAATGATCTCAATGAGAAGATTTTTTAATTTTATATGGTCTCTTTTTTATAAAGATGTTTCCATTCTTTTCATAAACAGTGACACTATTCTTGTCAACATTGCCCCTTCCCATTTAACCCCTAAAGGACCGGCCTGCAGAATTTGGCAACATAAAAAAATTGGGCAGGTATATGTGGCCAGAGATTCACAAGTTTGAGGCTGAAACTTTAATAGAATTTGTGGACGAGGAGTACCTTTCATTTGAACTAAAATTTATGACATTTAGAAATACGAGTCAAAAATTATGGCCTAATATGTTACTTTTTTCTCGGCCAGGCAGTCCGGGCAGATAAAAAAGAGTCACTTTTTTCAGAAACAAAAATTTGAAACTGGTTTTCCAGAGTTATCTATACATGGAAAGCTTTTAATCATTCCATTTTGACCAATGAGTCAAAAGTTATGAGGAGTTTTAGTTTGCGGGCAGTTTTGGAATCTCTACTCTAAAATAAACTTTGAAGTCTTTTATCTTACTCAATTTTCAATATTTTTTGAAAATAATAAAATCATAGGATATAGATTGTTTAATGCAACATTTCAACCATTGGGATTGGCATTTTTCAATTTCATACCTAAATTCTTAACAATTTAGTATTTTGAAGCATTCTCTACTTCATTCTACTTACTATTTTTTTCCTATATGTTGTACAATTCCAAATGATGTGAAATTTTTCAAGCATGTAGCCAACTTGTTTAGGAAAAAGAATCCAAAGAAGCACCACCATTTTGGACATTTTTTCATACAAAATTGAGCTTGTGAAGTGCAGCTGCCTTGTTTTTCGCAGGGTCAAAAAAACAATTTCAGTGATTTTGAATGCTTATATCTTGCTATCCATGTGGTGGAAATTTCTGAAATTTTTACCACATATTCTCAAGTCCACATACTACAAGATCATACGGTTACATGAGTCAAAAAAAAGTTTTTTTCAAATTTTTTTTACTTGTACTAAAAATGGCAGTTCTTGAGCGTTTTCAGTGAAAACATAGTCACAGAACTTTAGGGGTTAAACTATACTAGATTAGTTAGTAATGTCCTCAATATTCTCACTGGTAATTTAATAATGATGCCCTAAAAATGAGGCAAATTTAATAGCATTCACATAATGCCAAGTCAGGTTTTCAAGTCAGATTTGTCACCATTTCATAGAATAGTCAGATAAGCGTTAAAATTGAGAAGGCATACCCTTTTTCTGCACCCTTGGACTTGCAAAAAGTACAAATATGGACTTTTGTAATGAACTATTCCACTTCACATTCTATGCCATAAGGTGGAGGGCTGTAAAAGCGTTCATCTAAGCAGTTTTGGCCATTTATAGAAAAATGTAGCTATGTAAATTGTATTAACAAATTTTCAGACAAAAGAGAAGTGAACAGCAGTTCATTACAGATGAAAATCATAATTTTCAGAGTTCATATGAATTAAATACAGTTTATTGAAGTTTTTCTCTCTAGGGCGCTATTGTTGCTCATAGGGTGCAACAATAATTAAAAGAAACATGTCTTTGAATAGAAGAAGTCATTGCATAAATAGGAAAATACGATGTGCTAGAGCGGTCATGTCAGTCTTAAAAGCATTCACATTATGTCCATAATGAAGCAAGAAATAGAATTAAAAAGGAACCCTGCTAATTCAAAAATGCACTGTACAATATTGGAATTCCGTGTCAGGCGTGTGGCGATGCTAATCAGTGGCGCTTCTATTTCCAATTGAAGACAACCTGACATCACCCTCTGTAAGTCCTAAAATTGCCCACTTAGAGGCCTGAAACCGCCTCGTGAGAGGCCAAAAACCACCCACATGAAATCCAACAAAGAATATTATGGCAGGAACTGGCACACTGGAAATCCATGAAAGCGATTCTAAAGCCTTGAAATCGCCCAACGCTTAAGGCCAAAATATTTAAGTGACAGAAACAAACATCGTACCAGAACCTTGGAATAATTATCCACGCCTTCCCCTTGAGGAAAGCCTTCAAGTCCGCCCTGAAATGGAGGCCTGCATTACGGTCTTCCTAACGTTGACAGCCATCTCTGTGGATTCAATGTCATTCTGAAAATAGCCGTTGCCACCTACAAATCCATCGCCTGCCCCGTTCCTTAGGAAGTCCGTTCGGCATTGCTGTTGGTGGAATCTTCAGTCGGCCATGTCTACTACTCCATCCTGCAGCCTCCGCCAATGAACTGATCGGGTTTGTAGATGGACCCGCTTGGTTTTGAATCTCCCATGTTGACTTTGCCTCAGTGAGTCTGTTCTTCCTGCAACTTCTTAGGCACAATGCGGAGGCCTTCAGTTCTTAGAGACTCCATCTCCGACGTCCTCCCCTCCACTTCTGGGAGCCGATGCTGGTGAGCGCTCCAGCGACAGCGCGTGCTTCCTAAGTGTAGTGCCTACAGGTAAGTTAGGCGGACCCTTTCTCTTGCATTTCTGTCTTGTTGGTATGACTTACAAGTCCTTCGTTTTCTTCAAGCCCATGTATGTTTCTGTGTATGTAGGTCTGCGTAACAGGAGCGCTGGGAGCTCACAGTGCATGACTTCTTCAAAAACAGGTTTTTCCTTTCCGCTGCAAAATTTATGTACAATTTCCAGTTCAGATTCAGAGCGCTCTTTGTTGATGCTCCGCCGTATGGTAGCTTTGCTGGAGGGCATATGGTGGTGTAGTCCACGGAAAAGTGCAGGCATAAACATAGTTTCCGTTTTGCAGAGTTGGAGTTGGCAAGTCGCTGGTGGAGATAAAAGCACTTTGTTGCTGCATAAGTTGCTGCTGTGTGACTTGCTGCCGCATGAGTTGCTGCTGCATGAACTGTTGTTGCGTGATTTGTTGTTGCATCAGCAGCTGCTGCTGCACTCCAATGCCACTCCTAATGTGTGTTGGAACTTCTTGCAAAGGGGGTAAGCTGTTGATGTCCTGTCCTCTCTTCCTCATCCGTCTTTTCAATATTGCAAGCTTCTAGTTCTGTTTGCAGATGGAAGGGATGATGCCACAGTAAGGTGGTCGATAGCCTAGGACAGGTGCATTAGCCCGAATGGCAGCGTGTAGTCTCTCCCCTTGAGCGCTTACATTTTTGGCACTCCATTGCTCATTATATCTTTTCTTCACCTTCCTTGCTTCCGCCCTGGCCTGTTTCTCCAGTAATTTCCTCTTCTTCTCTTGAGCTCTCATTTCTTTGGTGGCCTCCATTTCTGACTTCCTTCTCTCTCTCTCATTTGTGGCTTGTTGTCTTTTCTCAGCCCTATCTTCGAGCTGTTTGAGATGCTCTTCTTCCGTCAACAATACAGACTTCTGGTAATCTATTCGAGGCTGCATTCTTTTGGTGGACAGAAGTGGTACCTGAATTCGTGGCAACTCCAGCAGTTCACTGAATCCATTTCTCCCTTCTTCAGCTGCAGCATCCTGAGGTCCAGCTTCTTCCTCATCTGAACTGCCACTGCCACTTCGTTCTTCACATTCTTCAGCTTCGTCACCGTCGACTTGCACGTAGTACTGTTGACAAGTAGAGAGGTCCACTTCTGGCAATCTGGCTCGTCCAAAATTTCTTGAATTTCCCATGCTTCTAATTCAAATGGTGCTTGCACTTCATTTCGACTATCCACAGAGGCTGATCCTACTTTACTCCTGTCATATGCCTCACTAGGCTCCATCTTGGAATCCATTGCCCTTGCATTCATAGGAAATATTCCAGTGGTTTCAAAGCCTTTTGTTATGTTCTTAACTGTTAATGCTCGCCTTAGAACATGAGAGACCCATTGGGCTATGTCCTCCTTCATTGGCATTTGACCCTTATGGCTAAGTGACCACTTGTCCCTATAGGCTCTAAATGATAGTTTGAAAGGTCTGAAGCAGGTGACATCTAGAGATTGCATGGCATGGGACGTGTGTGATGGAAATGTAAGCAAGTCCAGCCGTTTGGACATAACTAATTTGATGACATCTAGATTGACATGACTTCCATGTCCATCCATCATAAGCAGATGTCTGTTGGAAGGAGATATGCTATACAACTCTGAAATGTTGAACAGAAAATGTAACATCCATTCTTGAAATAACTCATTGGTCATCCAGGCCTTGGGCTGCATAGCCAAGACAGCTCCTTTTTCCCCTGTCATTCTCAAAAAAATTCTAGTTTTTCTTTTTTCTTTGAAAACGTAGAAATTTGGTAGAGTTAGTCCTTTTGCATTGATGCAGCAAAGAACTGTGAGCCACTCTCTCTGGTCAGGAGTTACCATATGGACACTTCTTGATCCTCTTTTTGCAATCACTAGAGCGCCACCTCCCTTGCCAGCTTGGGCGCCACTCTCATCGCAATTTCATATGTGTTCTGCTGGGTAATTGTGTGCTTTATATAGTCTTTGCAAATTCCCATAGAAAGAAAATACAGCTTCTGGACACAAGTTCCTTGCTCTATTTTGCTTAAGAGCTTGTGCTTTTCTGATGGTAAGCTCAAGATGTCGTCGTTTGAAACACTTGACCCACCCTGCACCAGGAATACCATCTTGGAAAGGGGTCACTCTGGTTTGGGTTAGGATTCCTACTTTCTCTCTTAATTGTAATAAAGCTAGGGGGAATCCCAACTCCTGCATTTTAACCAAATACTGCACAAGCTCTTCTTCTTCTGCATGTGTTAAGACGCCCATTTTTCCCCTCCTTCTGTCTGTTGTAATTCCATAAAGGTGCCCTCTTAATGTGGATGTAGGAATACCATGATCTCTTGCAACAGTTCTAATTGGAATTCCATCGTCCACATCAAAAATGGCACTCCTCAACTCCGTTGTTGTCCAGTTGCCATTTTTCTTGCAATGACGGGCACCTGCTGAAGTTTGTGGACCTCTGGAGGATGGCGGACAGGGAGGCATACCTTGGGCGGACATCAGACTGGGCCCAATATTGTGGAAGTGTGACGTCGATGCTGTTCTGGCGTTGGTGTCGTCCTTCCGCGTCGTTGCGCTCCTCAATTGCCGAGCAGCTCTGGTGGGGGCATGTCCTCGCTGTCGATGGTCTTCGCTGCCAGAGTTGACCTCCTCCGCCTCCTTACTACGTTCAGTGCGTCGCTGTCCATGTTGGACTCCAGCATTGTCGCTGAAGTGGGCTCCGTGCTGCACAGAGAGACCACCACATCCCTTGATGTTCGGTACGCGGTGGAGTTGTTGGTGCTGCAGGTTGTCCTTCTGAAAGCGCCCTTCATCAGCCTCCACTCCTTCTGCGCTGCTGCCGCGGCCAAGTTCTGCCTGTCTTGCTTTGCGTGGTCTGCGGTGGAGTATTCTCCGGGGCTCTACAATTTCGGCATGCACTACAGCGCCACCTAAACTGTCTTCTAATTCACAAGCCGCCATCTGATCAAACCAGTCCTTCTCTTCTTCACGCTTCGACCACTCAAATAATTCTTCATTAAGCTCATCTGGGAAATCGTCTTCATCTTCACAGTAATCAGACTGACTACTTCCCCATTCTCTCCTTCTGTGCCAATTGCCTTCACTTCCATCGCTTGCTTTGTCTGAGTTACTTGAATCACTCATGATGCTACTGTCAAACTTTGCTCCGCTCAGAGAAAGCTTTGCTCATGAATCTTAGAAGCAAAGTGCAAAATGTGAGTTCACAAAATTCCTATGATGTGCTATCGCCCACTTCTGCAATGCATGGGACTATAGAAGCACAAAGTCTCTCCGTGCGCCTCCATTGAAAATGGATGTCTTATCGCCATTTCATGGGATGCAATTTTTTCATTAAATTAATGGACATTCCTTTTTTTAAACAAAATCCATCACCTCAGTTTCTAAAAGCGACGGCTTCAACCTTAGAAAGCACGCCTTCCCATTTTAAAAATGTTCAGCAAGCGTCACTTTCTTGAATGCTTGTCAGTGCCAAATCCATCTTTCTATTTTATGGCCATTAAAAAATGGTTCAGACCACATTGCCAAACAAATCACTCCTCATTCTAAATTGGATTTTCATGCAATCCATTAATTGCACTTCCGTCTTCATATGAGCGTTCATATCTGACTGAGAACCAGACATTATGGTCACTCCTTTGGACCCATGCACATTCAAAAAGCACACAGTTAGGACCTGTACTTTCTAGACCAACCACTTCATTCAATTTTACAGTCCCTCTGGACTGTTTTCTGCACATTTATAGGGGCGGTCCTTAATGCCCGAACTGTTTTTGAGCCCTCCACCTTAACGCTCTTGAGCCTCCCAGCTGTTGAGTATTATCTAATCCATAATCTAATGACAAGCACAAAGTCCTTTTAAACCAAAATTAACCATATTCTCTTGCAAGGTTGTCAATGGCAAAATCTTCTGGAAAACTAGTTTAATTTACTATTGAACTAGATGAGTTAATGCAAGAGACTTCATATAATGTAGTGTAGGCAACCCAACCTCATTGCGCCAATCAGTGATAATATTTTCTCTCTCCAGAATATGTAACAGTGGGTCTATCTGTCTCATGCATTGGCCTGTGGAGTTGTAGATGGAATGCATGCTAATTCAACCATTCTCTATGCTTGTCCTTAAATCCCCTACATCAACAAAGAAAACTTAGGTAAAGATTTTCAGGTGTTCCCAAAACCTGCACACATGTTAAAACATGATCATATTATTTTATTTTGTGTATTCAAACCAACAAAACTTACACATTCAAGTGCAAAAAGCTCAAAACCTTCACTAGTATACATCTGAAATTTATATATATTATGAAACACATGGATACATCTGATATTTCAATCCGGCCCTTGGAAAATTTAAAAACCAATCTCTTCAAAATCTATCATTTTAATAAATATGAAGATGGTAAACATGGCTTCCATTAACCAAAGTTTCTTCTTACACTCAAAATAGCACCCAAACTGTTTTACAGTACACTCATATTTTACAATGAAATTAATGTTAAGATAAAAGTACCTCTTCTAAGCCTACATAACATTGTTGTAACTCTTCTGAGCATGTTACTTAACCTCCTGTACAAAAAATCATGCACAATAAGGCGAAATAAAAAAATCATGCATGAACAATGTGTACTGGTTCAATATAGGAACACTTATGCTTCACAATATTTGTCCCGGTACTTATGCTTCACGATATTAAAGCGATTCACAAAAACAACAAAAATACAAGGTAATGTTAAGGTTCATACAACTTGCAGTTTCAGCAACTTACCATCTTCTGATGAATCACCTCACTAACCGGATTCTCCGTTCCGTAAAGTTGAAGAGCAATCCAAGACTACAGATTTTGTGCAATGAGTCTAAGCTTTCAGGGATCATTGAACTTCTTTTCAAACTTTTCAGTATGCTCATATGAAACATTCTATATTTGTTCCAAATCAAGTACACCCTCGTCATCAAGTTAGCATTAAGGAAGAATGAAATTGATAAACATAGACAACATTAAGAAAACTTGTTAACACAATATAATAATCACTAGTCTCACAGGAAAATTCATTCAATGGCACTCAAAATACTAAATACATATAAATGTTCGTGAATCGTGAAGGATAGTGGCTGACCAAACAAGTTCCGCTACAAACTCCTCGGGCGAATTTTGCAATCCCCGCCATTCAATCCCCGCCATTCAATCCCGGATGATGCATACACAAACAAGTTTGTTGCATCATAATCTCACACATTGTAGCGAGAAGCACCACCTGGAAGCTACATCTGCTTGGATCACCATCCAAGGGAATTGTAGGACGAACATCAACGAGAGAGCACCGAATGGGGAATTTTAGAAGCACTCTCTTCTTGGCATCCTTGAGAAATAGATTAGAGACGACGCACTCTACAAAATCATCGTGTGGCTCACACATGAGGCTGACGTTCATCACCAATGTCATGCTGATATTCTCCTGGTCAACTTTGATGAAATACCACCTCATATCATTGACATCAAGTAAGTTTGTTGGTGCGAGCATCAAATTACCCTACACTTAGAGTAAATACATCCAACTAAGTAAATAAAGAATATTTGTAATAATTTAAAGACAAACCTGGTCCACAAATGATGATATTTTCAAAATATATTGACATGGACTTAGACATCACCGATATTCACTTTTGCTTGGAAGCTCAAGAAACATTCCATTTGTTGCATATACACAACAAATAACTGCATCTTCAAATACATCGTCAATATCCACTACCTGCAGAACAATTAACAACAACAGACATCATTTAGAATTGTACAAAAGAACAGTTTCATAACTATTTACATTCGAGCACTCACCATAGCAACAGGATTGAGAAGCTCCAAAGTTAATCCTGCAAATTCCTTCACCTGAAATGGAAATCTGGAAGGAAACAATAATCTCTCCCACCTATAAATGTATGACTGAGAAGGGGAATTTTTGCAAAATCACCAGAATACTAGAATGACGAAAAATATGATTGCAACCAAATGAAAATAGAATATTAAATGAAATAAAATGAAATACAAATATAACAATAAAGAGATGTATAGAAACATTACAAGAGTCTTACACTCTCAAATACATCCAAAGCCTCTTCAAGAAGGCCAATAATCAATGTCTACACGAGTACAAAATTCATGCTCAATCTATAGTTTGATCAAACCTTCGTTTCTCTTGAAAGTATTCCGCCATCATATATTTTTGTTCCTTGTCTATTTTTGACATGTATCCGTCAAATTGTCTTTTTTGAGGAATAAATTTTTTCAATTGTTTTATCTCAATAAACAATATACCACTCACCGTGTGTACATTTTTGTTCAATTCCTCCATCACTAATTTCTCATCATCAATCTCTACATCTACCTTGACAGAATCAACAATTGTTTCACTCACTGTGTTCACCTCCTCCGGTACTTCGTTTTCCTTGTCCTTACGAATTTTTCTATTCTTCCTTTTACGCAATTGATCAAGTTTCTCTACTAAATGTGTCAGAATGTCCTCTACCTCCCATGTCACACTCACCCCATAGAAAATTAAAGTCTCCATTTTATCATTTTTGACAATCTCTTAATAACAAATTATCCTCATTCAATCATTCTCGTTTAGTTTTGCCTACTCCTTGTGGACAATGTTCCAAAGAATGTTGGAGCCATATAGTTGCTTTTTCATGTTCCTATTGTATTTAAACCATTTTGTTGTATAATGATCATACAAAAATAAATGTCCATACTTTTTTCCTTCAAGCCTATGAATCAGTGGAGGTGGCCTAAAAATTTGATTGTATTCGGTTATAATTCTTTCACCCCGATCATGATGCACTATTTGTGGGATCAACACAATGTCCCCAACTTCTAACATTTTTTGAGGTAAGAAGAGGAAAGAGGAATATAGAAGGAAGGTTATTCAAATTTAATGAATTAACAAAATAAGAAATTGACTAACTCACAACCTTCACAAAATCATAAGAAGCATACTCCAAAAACATTTCTTGTACCTCAAACCACCGCGTTGTTCAGATGTCTTAGTATAAAATGTCATTTATTCCTCTGCTTCCAGAGTCACCCACAGTGACACACTCCAATGCTAAAACTCTCCACCGTTGAAGCACTTACCACTCACACTCAAATCCACTCTTAACACAAAGCAATTTTCTACGTAAAAAAACTCTTACAATTTCACTCACAAAGCCGTACACAAAGAGAAGTAAACAAATAAGCAAGCTTTGCCGTGAGTACAAGAGTGCGGAAGTGTAGCCTCTGGTGCCTTCTCTATCTTCCGAGATAAAGAACACGTGGTAGCGTAAGCTTTCCCTTCTAGCAAGACTCCCATGCATGTCCCCAAGAATATCTTATCTACCACATGAATGAAAAAAATAGGATGAAACTTGCAAAGAATTAGAGAGGATGTGGTTGTCACTAGGAATGATGATCCGCAAGGAACCCCGTGGAAGTGTAGAATTATAGAATTTGTGTTTCATCATACCGATGAAGAAGTTAGAGTGCACTTTGCGACAAACTATTACAAATTACAACAAACTTAGATTGCAACATCACGTCGATACTAGGATGACATAGATGAATTGACTGGCATGAATGTAGTAGAAACTGATATCTTCTATCCATTTAATGAAACAAGCATAAAACCAGTACAAATGATTCAACATAAATTTATGAGAGTCGATATTAGTAGAAACCGTGCTATAGCCTACGAAATGTATAGGGCCAATGGAAGAAGTACGTTAGCGTTGAGTTTATTTAGGAATACCTTAGAAATAAGAAGAACATAAGTTCATGTCTTGTACTAGTGAAAGGAATGAATCATTTTTTTAGAATTTGTACAATGTAGCCCCTCTTTACAATTATTGTAATTATTGGGACAATTGTTAAATTTTGTATTATAAAATGGTTTGGAATGTCAGAAGTTCTTAATGGAGTTGATGAAAATAATTTTCTACATTGTAATACCTTCTTTTAATATACAATTTAACGGTTGAAGGAATACATAGTTATGATTATTTTTGTAACTCTAAAGAAAATTGCAACGTGATGTTGTACATAAGTTAATTCAATGTCTACCCTCTTTTTATACTTCATGAATGCCATATTGTGTATTGGAGGAGCATATTTAATCTTTGAAGGAAGATATCTATGCCACTAAATTTAATAAATTCATTACTAATTGTTTTCAATAAAATATTACGTGATTCAACCATAAAAATTGGCTTGAAAAATTTACTAAGAATGGAATTTTGCTTTTTTGTAACTTAAAGTTGTCTTCTTTGCAAGGATTTGCATAAAAATTGAAAGTTAATTTTCCAAGATGACAAACTTCAATTCTTTGTCTTACGATGAAAAAAATGTGAATGTTAGAATCGCAAGTTTGCAAATGAAGTACACCTCAATGTACAATGGTTATTATAAGTAGTCGCATAGATCAAAGCTTTAAAAATTTTAAATTTGAATAAGGTTTTCTAGATTTTTGTAAGTTTGGAAAACTTTAATAAAATTCACATCATTTAGAGTTGTACCTCATTTATAAAAAAATAAAAAAAAATACAGTAGGTTGAAAGAAGTAGAGAATGATTAAAAAATCAAATTTTTAAGAGTTTAGTTATAGAATTGGAAAATGCGAATCCCAATGGTTGTAATGTGTAGTGTATGATTTTTTTCCTTCAAGAATATTTGTAAATGAGTTAAATAAAGCACTTTATAGTTTATTTAAGAGTAGGTTGTTTCGTAATTGCCTCCAAACGATAACTCCTTGTAAATTTCATTTCAAAAATGAAAATGAAATGATTCAAAGCTTTCCACGTATATATAAATCTAATAAATCCATTTCAAATTTTTGAATTTAAAAAATGCTTCTTTTTTTATGTGTCTGTACTACTTGGTTTAGGAAAAAAAACTATATATCATACAATAACTTTTTAACAATGTAATCAAAAGTTATAAAATTGTTGAGCCTTCAAAGTAGTACTCTTTGAATACATGATGCGAGAAAATTTCTAAGAACAAAAATAAAAAATCCCGTTCATAGTGAGTTCCATGAAATTGCTGGATAGCCAAAAAAACAGAATTGGTACACTAAAGATGATATTTAGTGTTGAGTGACATTTAGTGTTTTTACCCCCCTACTAGCTACAACACTAAATCTGAACTTGTCCACAATTAGTGTTAGACTTGAATGTGCCGGCTGCAAACTTCAGAGCCTTGTAACTTTTGCAAAAATTATTCAAATAAGGAAAATGAGATGTTTTTCGGCATCTACAAAAACTGCAGATGCCAAAAAACATCTCATTTTCCTTATTTGAAGAAATTTTTGCAAAAGTTACAAGGCTCTGAAGTTTGCAGCCGCCTAGCCCTAATCGGTCCGATTCTGTCCGTGAACAGTGATATTCCGTCTGATATGACAACTCTAGTTCACATTTAGTGTTTGAATTGACATTTAATGTTACTTACTTTCATAGGGTAATTGGCTTTTAGTGTATGCCTTCGTATTTAGTGTATAAGACACTAAATATCATCTTTAGTGTAGTTGTAGGAAATAATGTGTGAATCTTTGGTACATTGTATTTTATTTGTTTTTTGCTATAATTTACTCTTGAATTGGTTTCTCACCTATAACATTTCTAAATTTGAATTCTTTTGGAATGAAGATCATCAGGTGCAATTTGAATTCAATTGTGAAATATAGAAGAACTATCAAATTTAAATATTTCATTACGAAAGTGTTTGTAATAGTGGTTTTTGGACAGTGCATTTAAGAGTGACATGATAACTTTTTAATACCATGACGTTACATTCCATTTTTTTCTTAACAAATTCACAAAAATTTCAAGTTTTGCCAAGTAAATTTTGAAAATAATTTGACCTTTAGTGGACATATGATGGTATGACGTCATCTCTAAGAATTAAATATAAGAATTTGCATTCATATGCAATTGATCTTAGTAATTGCAATTGCAATTTTTTAATTCACTGGAATTTTGTAATGCATTAACTACTATACCATAGTAAGAGGTTTTGTCCTTATTACAAATAGAAACTTGTATGCATGAAGGAGTGCAAGGGCTTCATTTTGTGGCATTTGAATATAATTTTTCAAGACAATTTTCATAGTATCTCCAAAAAATTATTTGATAAGATCAATTGCGTTTTCTAAAACAAACTTAGGATTGGGATTTTTGTGTTTCAATTAACTTTTAGACCTATTTGTGATTTAATTTTGCATACAATCTTTGGAATATTCCTATTGAATAACTAAAATTAATAAATAAAATCAAGTGTCTACGTTTGAAAATTTCAAGACTTAAAATTAACCCCTTGCGCTCCATTGTACAAGAAGTTTTCACTTGCTATCAACAATGCAACCTCTAACAATATGAGAAAACACTTACATTCCTTTGTGCATTAAAAAAATTAATTCTCAAAGTTTCTACAAAAGTTTCTCAAAGTTTTTAAAACCCCAGTGATTTTGATTTTCCATTGAAACTCTTTGGAGGAAAGAATATGAATGGGTAATTGCAAGAAACACCGTAAGTATTTCCCGTCACAGTGAAAGTGTTTCTTGTATCATCTTCTATAACTTTTGAAGCATAAGACTGATGAACTTGAAATTTTTATTGGAGATGTCAAAGTCTTTGGTAATTATATCTTTTATATTTCATAAATTAAAAACAATATGAAATGATTGTTTATCAAATTTCTAGAAAAATAAATGTTTATAAATAAATTAATCCGTAAAGGAAATTTGTCCCCTCGGGAGACGAATTGGATTTTGGACAATTACTTATAGTCTCAAGTGTTGTCATGATTTTTTAAACTTCTTTTTGGATATAGAAAAATTGGTTGGCTTTCTACGATATATATAATTTTTTCAATTGGTGCTTGGGAGGAAAAGATACATTCAAATAAGCTTGAAAACATGGAAGATTGGGCAAGGAAATAAATTTGAAAATTTGAAATTATTTATTTGAATTTATTTGAATTTATTTGAATTTGAATTCTTTTCTTATGAACTATATTGTTGATCATATGAAAAGTTTTGATTCATTCCACTTGGATAAGTGTTGTGAAAATTATGGATCATCTTGCTTTGTGGGCAATCTTAGAAATTAAGTTTATTTTTATTTTTGTAGGATTCACTTCTAAATGCAAGTTTGACAACTTAAAAAAATAAAATTCTACATGATTTACATTGTTTGTTTTTTAGATCTTACCATTAGGGTGAATGCGTTTTAATTCCTCCTTAGGAATATTAATATTTTAGGTGTTTCTTCTATCTTGTACCTACATTTTCTTAAATTTAAAAAAAAAAATGAAGATTAATTTTTTAATAAATTTTCGGCCATTGGACTCTCAATTAAATTCCCTACTAGGCTACTACAAAGATTAAAACCTCAAAAAAATTTAGTGCAAAGAATTCAAGTTAAAAAGGTTTAATGTCAAATAATTTAGTCCTGCAATGTACGAATCAAACTTGCTTTATATAGAATTTTGTTAAAATGGCAATATTCCATGTGCCATTTCTAGACCATCTGATTTGATCCATAAAAGTACCATGTAGGACCCACATTAATATTCATAAATCTTGAGTTAATATTGATTTTAGAAATCTTGGAACAGTATAGGTCTTAGACTATGTAATTAAAACTGTAAAAGTGACATGTAGGAATGGCATAGATTTTCAAAGACTTTCAAATAAGTGGAATTATAATTCTTTTTTATTTTTAGAAAATATTTTCACGAATTTCAAAATTTAACCCCTAAATTGCCCAAGGCCTATTTTGAGTTGCTTGGAATTTTCTCTAAATTGAACAAAATGCCAACATTTTGATAAGTTGTATCAATTTTTTTTGAATTGTAACGGTACAAATTCAAATTAGACATGTTAGAGATCTCATAGGAAAAGAAAACATGACAATATTACTTATGGAGTGAAAGA
Organism: Antitrichia curtipendula; assembly: GCA_951230915.1. Classification (NCBI taxonomy): domain Eukaryota; kingdom Viridiplantae; phylum Streptophyta; class Bryopsida; order Hypnales; family Leucodontaceae; genus Antitrichia; species Antitrichia curtipendula. Next base: position 7,059,387 of record OX579639.1, on the reverse strand, counting down.
TTATAATGTTTGACCTTGAAGGTGTTAAAACTGTACAAATCTTTCAATCCTCTTTTCACAAGTCAAATCTAAAAAGTTCGTAACCAAAAAAAATATGATGTTAAAGGGCCTAACATGTATAACCCCAATCAATTTATGGCTTCTTAAAATCTACTCTATAACTTTTTTAAATGAATTTTGAATGTGATTTTTTCTCCAAGATCTAGTGTATTTGAGGCTCATTTCCAAGAGCTTTCAACACTACGGGAAGTCAAGATTGCAATGGGTACCCTTGTACAAAATCTTGAATAGAAAAATCACTATCACTTATTTTCAAGATCAGATTTTTAATGCTAAAACTAGACTTCAAAAAGAACTTTCCAAAAATATAAACTACTAAAAATAGCAACTTATTTAGGTTTTATTTAACTTCAAAGTTTTGCAAACACCAAATTTGGGTGCCTCGGGCATTTAGGGGTTAATGAAGTGAAATACTATAGAGAAAAATAATATAGTTTCTCTATCATAGAGTTCCTGCAATTTTATGTGAAAATCTCCAGAAATGTAAAAAAATAATTGTATGAACATTCCATGCACTTCTCAAATTTTCCACAATTTTAGGAGATTGTTGGAGGGAATTATGAGAACATAATAATTTCAGATTTAAATTTTAGTTAGTAATAATTTTGAAATTATAATCGATGACGCTAAGTTCTACTCCCTCCGTCCCGAAATGATTGTACACAATTTTGTTGATAGTTTTTTGAGCCTATTTTATTGATCATATTATAAAAAATATAATTAAAAAAGCTTCAAAATTTCACATTACTAGAATCCATGAAGAACATTGCATGTATTCATTGCAACTTAAATACAATTAGACACAACGAAGTGTTCTTTTGACCTACTCAAAACAACCTTAAAAAAACATGACATTCTAAGTGGACATTCATTTCAAGACAGAGAGGGAGTAATATACATCTCATAAAAATTTGTATACTTCCAAAAATTGTTGGAACTAAGAAAGAAATTAGAAATAGCTTCAAATTTCAGAAATTCTCAATTATATGTAAAATATATATATAGTGATTTCCCAAAAAAAAAATAATAGTTTTTAATCTCTTAATAGTTTAATCACAAACTTAATACTATTATTAACAACAAGAAACTTTTTATGTAAGTAAATTCTTCTCAAGAATTTTAGTAATTAGTGTATTGAGAATTTTTTTTATATTTTTTTGGTAAGAATTTTAGGACTTTCAGAATTTTGTGAAATACTATTGACAGCATTGTGACTCTAAATTTCCATTTCTAATAATTCCATTTGAAAACTACAACTAGAAATCAAGTTAGAAACAATTCATGCACTTCTCCAATTTTTAACAATTTTTGGAGATTCTTGGAGTGGATTACAAGAAATATAAGAACTTAGAGTTTAATTTTTAGTTAGTAGTATTTCACTTAACAAAAGTTTGCATTTTTTTAAAATTCTCATGAAAAAATCATAAAATGAATTCTTATTACACTAATTACTAAAAACTCTTGAGAAGTTTAATTTACTTGCATGAAAAGTTTCTTGTCACTAATAATTTTATTAATTTATTAAGCATTAATTTTTTTTTTTAATTAAAATTAAGTTTTATGTAAGTATATTGCCTGTACTGCAATTTCTTTTTAAATCTCTAATTCTCTAGTTTGCTTCGGCCATTCTTTGAAGGGTAAGAAACGTACTGGGAGTCCTTGTACCTCAGTCTGCCAGTACAAGAGCTTGTGCAACCTAAACAGAAAGTGCTTCAAAAGTTGCTTCAACAACAAGCAAAGTCTTAAAAGTGCTTCAATCCATTCTTCGTAGCCGGTTCCATTCTGTCGCGTTCTGCGCTCGAGAATAGTTCGGGCATTAAGAACGGCCCACCTGTAAAATGTACACGATTTGTACATGCTGTTTTTTCATAGCCTTCAGTGATGTGATGTAAAAACAGTGTACATTTCCGGGGTGGATGATTTTGGAGCCCTATGCCAGTTGAACTTCATAATTTCATAACTAATTTCATAAAGCTCCAGAAAATATGAAACGACTTTAGGTTGGATGCCAAATCCACTTCTATTTCAAGGAAAATTTACTGAAAAATATTTCAAGAAGTTTTGCCTTCCCAAAAATCCAGTTTCAGCTCTTAGGTGGGCGATTTCTGGACATGTTACCTTACCCCCCCCTGGTATTTCAAGCACGACTTTCTGAATACTCCTCGGCCCCACATGGAGGGGTATGGAATACTATTTGCACAGTAGGTATTTGGACCTAATCCTTGGTACCAGCATGAGGGTTTAGGTCCAAATACCTAGTTTTGTGGGTTTGGGCCCGAAAAACTTTACTCTGAAAAACTTGTTCCCGAAGCCCCCCAGTGTACAATATGGTCGGTTGAAAAAGGTCTTAAAAGAAGAGATTTTTCATTCCTTCACCTTGTAACCTAATTTTTTGCGTTGCCCGTTTGGGTAGTACAAATGTGGATTGGCGTTCCCGTGGTGACCGTGCGTTCCCAGCACGGTTCGTTTGTTCGTTCGGTCGGACTGAACGACAAGTAACCAGAACAAACGAGTGAGCGAACAAACGAGCAAGCGAACAAACAAGCGAGAGAGCGAAAGACCGAGCGAGCGAGCAATCGAATGAACGAATTTAAGAGACGATGAAGACAGACAGACACTGTCAAAAACTTTCCTTTGAGCGAAAAATTAAAAACTATATTCTTTAGTGGTACAATCCTTCTGGACCAGTTTCAGGGATGTGGATCAAATACCTAAATGTTTCACTCAGTGATTTGGTCCAAATACCTTATTTTGAGTTGTAGTGATAACGGAATGGTAGTGATGTTGCATTCGGTGTCTAGTATGCACCAATATTTGTGTCCCGCAACCAAGAAGTTTAAGACCCAAGGTTTTACTTCACGTCTTCGGGCTCCGTTCGTTCAATGGAATGCGTCCATGTTCGCTCTGTACTCAATATATATGAGCGTGGAATTGCATCACCGATGTTCACACGTTTATCCGGAGGAGTTTATCTCTCGTGTAAGTTTGGGATCCAGGCATTGGAAGTGTCGATGTAATAAATCGTCCTGAAGCAATATATATGTTCAGTCCCTCTGTGAGAGATCAATAAGCGCGTCTCTAAGTTCAGCGAGACGCTCAGCGACTCATCGTTCATCATCAGGTATTATCGGGGGTGACCGTGGTCGCCGCAACTGTGGAATTTTCTCTCACTGCGACAGAAAGTCAGCTGCTGTTGGTGATAGTGTATAGTCTACCTGACTTTCATCTTCTAACGGTGTCATGTTTCAGCATTGACTACCTGAACACAATTAAGGTTTTACTGCTTCCTATTGCTGATCGGGAGGGACACTCACGCTCGCTTCTATGAACAATATCAATGTAGCATCGGATCAGCTTTGTGTCTGCTGTTCTCACATCATACAAAGTCAAACATTTATTACATAATCTTCACATGGATATATAGTCAATGTAGTAAAAAGGCTTCTTTAAGGTATGTTGTTGAAGTCCATGAACATAAGGAATGGAGGGGGTTAAACATAGAGAACTGAAATGCAACAAGGTCATACGACGGTGTAGGTAACATGCATCCTATATTATGCTCCACACCTAAGACGCTGCCTAATTCCTCAAAATTAATCAGGTCATGCAAATCCATAGCCTAAATGCATGGATGCTGCATTGAGCATAAAGAGCATATTGTCGTCCGATTCATACAACGGGATGGACAAAGTGTTGCTGCACGTCATCGCTTGTGGGAATCGACTTGTGCGCCAGCTTGCAACGCCACACACTGTGATTTCCTTGAACGAAAAGTACTTGGAGTCGGTCACAAAGTTGTTTAATCTTGTCCGCTCCACATAAGTCATTCGCCCAATCGCAACGCGGAATCTAGCATGCAATTCAAGGCTTCGTTACATTGATTTAACTTAAGGGTGTAGGTCCAAAATGGCTTTTTGAACTGGAGGCAGCTTATCGATTCTATTGAAATGCACGGCAATAGTGGCCAAAGTTAAAAGCAATTCATAGAGTCTTACCTCAATCGATTGTGGTATTCGATCGAAAACGCAAACAGATAAAAACTGCTCAGCTTCTACTCCAACAGATGCACCGAAGATGAACTAGAGTTGCTCCGGTATGTTTTTGTTGGCCTGGGATTGGATTTTCTTCCGAGTTGCGGCATTGAGTCGAGGGGCATTCTTTACAACCATGTTGTAAAAATTGTAAGTCAAGGTCGGTGTAGACGGTGCTATTAAACTAGTAAATGCTTTCACAGATCGACCTAACAGACAAGGTAGAAGTCACAATTACCAATGTTGGTGAGATAGAACCCCATATTACGTGACGGAAGCAAGCTGCCTTGCGGTTTTATTTACCTGTAAAGACACCACAACCCAGTTGAACCCGGAACGCAGCGACTCCCCCATCTTTGCAACATCGTCAAACAATGTGGCATGTACGCGAGCTCTCATGATGCCCTCAGCCTGAGCAAAGAAGCCTTTACCGGGCTTCAATGCCATAACCGGTTGCCACAATGCTTCTACCCATGCATTGTTTTCTGTGATGCACTGCAATGCCAACTCCTGTGCTACTATATCGTCCGTTTGTAGCTGCTTCAGGACCTTCCATTCGGTCAGTTGCATGGCTTGGAAGTCTGCCTCCCAATTGGAGAATGATCCATCGTCTCGATTTGATGGCATTCTCCTGGTGGTGTGTGCTAGAGTTGCAAACGTGATACATCTGGGAACACGCACACTATGGATCTGTAGGAGGAACAGCATGAATCCAAAGAACTCCACCTTATCCTGTACCTTATTCGAGAACAATCGCAGAGCCTTTAAGTGCTGCAAGTTTCCATCTTCCCTTGTCTTGAAGATGTCTTCATAAGCCTGTTATGTAAAATATGATAACAATTGCATGCAACAACGGGATCATTATTGTTGTATGTAGTATGTGTATAATTCTGAACCCGAGGGATCGTAAGGATACAAAGAAGCAACTGTGCCGATGTAGAGAGGTTTCCGACACATTTGAAGGCTCTAACAATAGGCAGCAAATGTATAGTTCACTTATCCCAGAGTACGAGAAGAAATCAGAGAACACTCGGGATAAAACTGCCTTCGTTGGGCCTCCAACATCAATGACTCCTTCCAGACCTTTCTCCGAAGAACCAGGCATGTGTACGTGTAGTGGTAGCGAGTGCTCGGATAAAAAGCACCGTCCGTACTCTTCAACCTCAAAAATTGCTTTCAAAGCATGCTCAGCTCCTCTCCTTGATCTACCTGTGTTTTTGTACTAGATCAAATAGAATATTTCAGGAATTATATGACATCAGAGAACCATAATATGCACTATGACGACTATGTTGAAGGGTTGTTCTGCAAGATGAAGTGGCACGTTCGATTGAGTATTAGAAGACTACCATTGAATCTCATATCACAGCTATATGACAATCTGACAAGGGCAATGCGGTTTTAGAGTTAGGATCACTGTATGCACCTGTAACACACAGTTGCCGTGGAGGGCTAGTGCCTCATTGTAATCGGCCATAGCGGTGCATCGAAAGTAGCACAAGCAATAGTTACTCCAAAATTCCTCCATGCAACGTAGAGAAGCAAGTACAGTAGCTTCCGCTTGAAATGGCTGGCGTTCTAGTTTTCGCGCCTTCCACTTGCTATATCGTTCCATCATTTGTTTGACCAACTCAGCCGACAACATGGACGCCATTGGGCACATGCTCACGAGTTCCTATAGGTCATCCGCACTCATGGAAGTAATGTCCACCCCATCACACCCGCCTGATTTCTCAATAAGATCCCATTTCTCCCAATCTAGATGGGCATTTGCTGAAAATGCCGAAACCACTTGCTGAAGGTTATACGGAAATCCTTCGACCTGCAATATACATGCCACCTCTCCTCTAAGAAGGGACTCGGTCAACCCGCGACACAATATGAACCATTCTAAAAGCTTTTTAAATGCATCACGTTGCTCTTCCTCTCCTGCTGCCGCAGTGCCTGCCAAAACGACACATTCTTCAAATATAGCCCAGAAGCGAGTCGTTTCAATTTCTACGGAGCTCTTCTGCAGCTCTTCATTCGAGCACTTTGAGGGTAGTTCAGCCGCCCGGCAAAGCGCTTCATGCTCGGTCTCAGAAGCGCTCCACAAGTCATCGTACTTGGCCATCTCAATTCTGTGTGAGCAGGGACAAATTACATCGTCTGTCTTCTATCTGGAGATATGAGAACTGGTCGCTCAGCACTGCTTGGAGCCATTGGGGTGACCGCCCTCGTCGTCCGTCGGGCTATAGCCATGCTGTCCTGTCGCTGTGCACATGACGGACATGCAATTTACCAATGTAGTTTAGGATTTAGGTTGTTCTATTGTACTGTATAAGCAAAATATCCATTACAAGGGGCCATATTTGTTTATTTGGCATTTAGATTAATATACTTCTCATAGGTCCCCTTCGAAATTAGAAATTCTTTATGCGATAAGACTTCATTCATGTCGTCTCTGAGTATATGTAGGTACCTGCAATGATGAAAAATTGGTTGTTGCAGAGCGCCCACCGGAGTTCACACGCATAATTTCAATCAGCCGCCGTGTTCAGGGTGTTATCGTTGAATCGAAGAACTCCAATGTCTCCTCTTCTTGGTCCGACTCATACACAATATGACAACCGTCAGTATCGAAGTCATCATCGTCCGTCTTAGTGCGGTCACTTCCACAGTACCTTGATGGCGACTGGTAGGGGCTATGGTAGGCTCCGCGAACTCAAGCATGTCCGCCTTCTCGATCGATCATTTCCGGATCCTCCGGACACCACTGAATTCTCTTGCCGATTTTTCTTATATAAACGCCTTCGTGAAAGACATTGGAAGTCCGGGTCGGATTCGTCAGTGGAGGCTTGACCCCACTGTGCAGGAGTGCTCGTTGCAGGCAAGTGAGAGCCTGAAACATCAGCAGTGTCGTGGAAATGTATGTGGGCATCACCAGATCGTTGGTTCTCTTCTAGGAAAAGCCTCTGCGATGCACGATTCGATTGATACGGAAGTACAGCGGTGCCTTCACATGCAGGGTTGGAGGCCGAGTGCCTCCCTGGAAGCTCCGGATCCAGCAGCTTCTTCTTCGAGAGTATAATACCTTTCCCGTTCCCATACTCTCAAATAAGCTTACTACGAGATCCTTTGATTACATGTGTCCAAAAATATATTTAAATTTTTTTTTGATACTGGCACTAGAAATGGCAATTTTGGAGTAATTTTGATGAAAACATAGTCCAAAACATTTGGGGGTTAATTTGATATAATTTTTATAAAAGCTATGATTTTCTAAGCCCTATTGATGCTCGTGATCCCTATAAAAGTTGTATATCCTGGATTTGATGTGAAGCTTATTCTGGTTTTTCCTTGCATGCATGCAATAATATACCTTGCAATGTATTAGTATTGTGTCCTTAGCCAGATTTCTACTTGATCCTTGTACTTTACATATCCCCATAATGCATCTTGGTACAATCCACGGCAAAATAACATCATGCTTATGAAGAATTGAAGATGACAGGCGGAAAGTACGGAAATTCAAAATATATAAATTATTGTTAAAATATTCAACATGCTACAATCATGAACAATGTTTGAAATATGGATGTCAATCTTTGGTGACGGCCACAACATGCAGCTTCCCCCGAGTTGCTATACATGATGTTTGTAGCATTCGCATTGTTCCCCATTCATCGTCATCATTCCCGTCTGCTTCTCTCGTTCTGGTTGCACTCCTGCCTCTGGTGCCTCTGGTTTGCTTTTCTCCTCTCTCCCGCCCTCCGTGGTGTTTCTGCTCCTGGCCTTTCCTGCCCTTGGGCGTCTGTTCCTACCCTCGGGAGTTTGTTCCTGGTATTTGCTCCAGCCCTCAGGCGTTTATTCCTGCCCTTGGGCGCTTGTTCTGCCTTCGGACGTAAAAATCAGTAAAGGTACCACCCTCGAAGGGTTTTCTCCATTCATCGTCATCACTAGGGTGGCTTTTGCATTAGTTTTGCATCAATGGCAGAGGCCGTGGTAGAGATTGTGCCACTAAATTTTGGTACAATACATTCTCATTTGTTCTCCTTTGAACCAGTTTGTGGAGACATCCTTGTCACGCTTGACGTTGATAACATTGTTGAAGTTTATATGTGGAGCGATGCGTTGTGCTTTAGTGACTATGAGAATTGGCGTGGTGTGTGGATACTTTGTGTGTCACACATTATTGCTACTTCATCAGAGGGCCATATATTACCTATCGGCTGGCAACACCGTGGTCGTTGCATTGGTCTATACAAATATTGTCAAGAATCTGGAGCATGGATCAAAGACAGAATGAAACCTCAAATCATGACTGGTCGTGATAATACATTTGGTGTAGGATCTCAGCCAACCTTCATGATGCCGGACACCTCCAATGCTTTTGTTATCTTTCATGCCAACAATGTGCCACTGAGCCCTCCACAATTGCATGTGTTTTGGTGGCGTCCAAACTATGACCGCATGCCAATCCCAAATTCGCTAGTTTTGCGAATTTTGGATCGTCCATTGTCCACAGGTTACTGATTTCGGACACTATCTGTCTGGATTGGGGGGAAGGGTTGGCCATGGGTTCAAGATGGAGAATCTTCCAATGCTATTGTGCTAGTTTCAACAGATGAAAACCATTTTTAGTTTGGCAGACCAATATACTTGACAACACAGGTTGACATATCTTCACAAGGTCGAACCATTGTTCGGTGGATGGACGATGATATGCGTGTAGTTCGGGAATCTGTTTGCTCTGCGAAATCGATACAGTTGCCTTCCAACGACGCACCAATTGTGGACTTAACAGCGATGCTAGATAGATGTTGCCAATAGATGAGCTTGTAGCATCAACAAAGTGACGTGTGTAGTACAATGAAGTGACTTTGCTGGAGCATCCCGGTGAGGCAAACTGAGTGTTCAATTGGTTAGAGTCAAGCTGTGCCTAGCCTCAGGGACAATGTTTGTATCCACTTTTTGACTTCAATAAAGTTTTGGTTGCTTTTGCGTTTCTATAAGACCGTGAACTTCAGTTATAAAATTTCTCGTGATAATTGTCAAACTTTCAATTTCGCAAGTGATTTTCAAAAGTTGTCAAATTTTATTGAACTGCGCAAAGTGCCACATGTATTAAAAAGGAGAATTGTGTAAAGAAGCTAGCCCATATGTATTCTAAGGATTGAACGATCGGAGTCTGAGTGTTCGGAAATGGAGGAGGTTTTTTAGATTCAGGGTTAAGGGCGTCTTGTATTTGGTGTTTTGGGGTGGGATGGTCAATCTTCTGGCATGTTGGAACTCATAACCCTAAAAATGGGAGCACCTAGGTCTTCTGCTTGCCAATCTTGAGTCGGCTGATAAGATTGAGATGTTTGGCCTTTATACTTGATTCCATTTATTTGCTCCAATCTTTGAAATAGTGAAATTTTGAGCGTAGCCGGTGCCGCATCGTGTATACATACACTATGTAAAAATAATTAAATGTTGTCAAATTAGAGGATTTTTTGGAGAGTCTAAAGATCCACATGGAGAAGATTCTACCTCTTTTACCTCTATTAGATAACCATTAGGCACTAGATCTTTTATTTCTTTAGTTGAAAGCATTTTAAACTTTGTTTGTAGATTTTAAAAATTGTTAAATGGAAAGATAAAGATTGTTTTATCTTTCTTTTGGATTTTAGAAGAGATTTGAAGGCCATGTAATCACCACGTAGGAGATAAGGATAGAGTTATGAGGCAAAAGGGGTGGTCAATGGACAAATTGTGGTCCATGTGATCTTTAATGGCATGTGGCAATTTGCTTAGGTGGAGGGGATGGGGGGTGAGGTGGAAGATAAAGTGGAGGGCCTTCTTCTTCCTCCTCTTAGTTTTGCTTAAGGGAACCGAACTTTGGAGAGGGATAGCTTTTTTGTACAAAAGAGTTTGGTAATGAAGTTTTGTGAGTTTGTTTATCTTGTTTTGAGGTTTCCAAAAGCCTATCACTCGCTCAATTTGAAGTTTTTTGTGTGGAAGTTATGCTTGATGGAGTGAAAGATGGATAATTGCCATGGAGCGAGAGGACAGATTTTTTGAAGGCTCATAACTTTTGTGTGAGAAGTTTTTTTGCTTTGAGATTTTATGAGAGTGTGTATCTAGATGTTAGCTTTCTAAAGAGATACCATTCTTGTAATTTGAAGGTATTATACAAAAATTATAGGGTTAGAGGCGAAATAGTGAGAGGCTGCCTTTGATTTGAAGAAAGAGAACTTTAAACGGCTGTACAAATCGGACAATATCTTATTTTGTGTTGAAATTTGAGAGGTGTGTAGATTATAATGTTAGATTTCTATAGAGATATCACAAGATCAATTTGGAGTTCATATGTGAGATTTATGGTCTTGGGAGAAGAGTAGTGATGAGCTGCCTTGGAGTTGAAGAGAGCAAACTTTGACCGACTATAAAAGTCGGACAATATGATAGTTTAAGTTGAATTTTGGAGGTTTTGTAGATATTGTTGTTAGCTTTCTAGAAAAATGTTTTATTCTCAATTTGGAATTTTGGAGTGGCTGTGGCACTCATATTAGTGGAGGGACCTTCCTAGAAGGGAACTTATGCAACTTTTGAGCAACTCCAACTATTTTGTACAAGCATGTGATGTTATATGAGGACTTTATGGGGGATTATGAAGATTTTGTGACTATGCACACATATTTTTGTTAAATTACAGTCCTTTTTATTTCTCGGCCAAGTCTACTTGCAGCTAGAAGCCCGGCGCTTTTCCAAGGCAAGGCCTCTCTACTCGACACCGGGTCCTTGAATTTATTCAACCTGTGGATGATGTGTTTTGTTTTGTTCTTTTATTAGAGGGTTGACGTTCATCTACACTCTAATGAATAAGCGTCAAGATTTCATTTTGGATGTAAGTTTGGTTTGAAAATTTCGGGTGTGGAGCTGGAGTATGCTCGCTTTTGTTTGCAAACTCTGAAGTGATTTGAGGTTTATGCTAGGAACTACCTTCGAGAAGGCGTTAGCTCAGGCGCACGAGGTCAAGCTGGCCTGCTTGGTTGAGGAAGGCGGATGTGGAGCGAAAAATTACGAGAGGAAAGAACTTCAGACATTATCGGAGCTTCTAGTAATAAGTAAGTTCGGTTTATTTACGGTCCAGAACTGGATTTCGGAAGTTCAGATATGTATTCTGTTGTATGCTACATATTTCTTGTAATGTGCTAAAGTTATCTTCTTGGTCCAGGTGTGATTTGGAACAGAGATGATGAGGACAATGTCCAAATCATGAAGTCAACTGTGAATGCAATTAGATGCAGTCTAGACATGAGGTCGATGTTCGGCAATTGCAGTGTGAACGACACACATGCGTCCAAGTATAAGCTGGGGGCCCTGGGGTGCTACTACGGAAAGCACTACATCTCGTTTGTGTGGAAGAGATCGGCCTCACCTGCTGGAAACATGTCAAAGTGTTGGGTGCGTTTTGATGACAAGAACGCGCATTTCATGAAGAACTGGAAACAGGTGCAAAGCAACATGATCGTTGGGAGACAGTAGGCAACCTTCTTGATCTATCGGAAGGTAGTACGTCTTCACAAAACCCCTTTTAGCGTATTTGTTGTCATGGCCGTCCACTACTTATCCAATTCCCTTGTATTCCCATACTTTGCATTGATCGAACGAACGGAGTGGACCCAGTCGCTGGATCCACAGGCCCCACTTGATTCAGTACGTGGATCGTGCGGTTCATGCACAGGAGGCCAGGAGGGGTTTGTGGTCCAAACCGTCCGTCGAGGTAAGGACACCGACCGCTCGAATGGTGACCTGAATGAGGGTGGATGACTGAACTAAATGTACCTCAATCACTCAACTGTTTATGGCATGCTCTTGGTAATGGATTCATCGTTCCGTCGGTTGAATGCTAATGGAAATGTCATATTCGTCAATGCAGATGAAGCAAGCCAAAGCAACTCCTCGGAAGCAGCTGACTTGGAAATCCGGGAACATTCCAGTTGCATCCGTCAGTCGGTTCAATTGAGAGTTTTCACCAATCCATGTCTGCAGAATTGCAGGACTCTATAGATGGAAGAAGGCTGGGGCTAATGCAGTATTATTTAGGTCATGCTGAAGCCTTGAGTAGTGAGATTTGTATAGTTTGTACACCCTATACAGTTTGTAGGAGGATATAGATATTGAACACAAAGATTGAAGTACAGAATCGATGCAACGTCCCATTTTCGGGTGCATCAAAGTGTACAATGTCCCAATCTCCAATTTTTTGTATTACCCCACTACTTAAGACAATCGTTGTTTTTTCTTCGAGAACCGTTATTTGTGGTGGTTGTTGGGAGTTTGACGGTTTGCATGTTGGATGTTGATGGGAGCGGCGCGAGTGGATCGACAGGGTTGTTTCCATTTGTTGAGCTGGGTTACAGGTTTGTGAAGGGGTAAAGGTTTTAGGAAAGATCTTCGTGTGTAATTTCTTTGAGCTTGGGGGATGTAGAGCTAGGATGAGAGAACAAACTTGCAAGTGTAGATTTCATTTCGGAGCGTGTTGGGGTCTATCAGGGATGCGCGAAGGATGTGATGGTCCATGCATTTGTGTCGTGGACTCTTTTTTTGGAACTGCCGGAGGGTGGGTGAACAGTCATGCCCTCATTTTTTTTCTTTCCCGTTGGTCGTTGTTGGTCGTCACCCGACCTCTAAGGGTAATTGATCTCTGCTATCATTTCTTGGCGCGATTTTAATTCCACCATGAATGTTTTCCTGGAAATATGGGAGGTCTCCACCGTTGTGATCGTGTTGTGATCGTGTAGTAATTGTGCTGTAATCTTGCTGTGCGATATCTGTCGCCTTAGCTCCAGTTTACGATCAGTCAAAAGAAAAATCTTTGCCTAAATTTTGAAAACAATCTTTCGTTTGATAGAATTCTGCAGCTTTCTGTGTTTTCACCGTAATTGCAAGTTGCAGCGTGAATTCTTGTACGGGAATTGATTCCCCCACACAAAAATTCACTTATACGGTTATACCGCTCATCAGTCCATTCCCTGATAGCGATGATTTTCCTAAGGGAACTTGGGATAATCTCCGTGCGAAATAACTTCACGGGTTAGGACCACTTCTTAAACATATACAAGAACTTCAGGGATTAGGATCAAATCCTGAACATATACAAGAACTTCAGGGATTAGTATCTAATCCTGAACATATAAAAGAACTCCAGGGATTAGGATCAAATTTTGAACATATCAAGTATCTTCAGGAATTAGGACCAATTCTTAAACATAGAAAAGAACTTCAGAGATTACGGCCAAGCCAACCCTAAACCTCTGAACTAACTTCACAGATTACAGAAAATTCTAAAAGTGCTCTCAAAGTATGGTCGAACTAACTCCACGCTCAATCGCTCGACCCTAAACCAGTTGACCACTCGGCCGATTATAAACCGCTCGACCGGTTGACCTTAAATCAACATGCCTTCACCGATGATGCCGGAGCCACCTTCGGCGACGAACGTCTGAAACGAACCACAATTTGACCGCTAGCCTCGGCCGATGATTGTTTCGAACGAACGTCTCGAACGAACAAGATTTCTACAAGTTTCGGCGACTGATCTACGAACGAACGAACGAAAATTCGCTGCCTTGCCATAACGGCCACATCATCCTCTGTGTCTGGTCGTCGTTTTTTACCCAAACCGCGTTCCCAATGAGTGATTCCGAATAACTTTTTCATCGACTGCCCCTCACTGCCCCTAACCAAATCTTCAGGGATTTGGACCAAATACATGACACTTCCGGTCTTGGATTTGGTCCTAATACCAATTGTGCAAACGGGTCTGGTCCACCTAAGGTCGTGTCCAGTAGTACGTTTTGAGCATAAAGTTTCTAGGTTACAGAACCCTAAAAAGTAGAAACTCAGAGCGTACATAGCCTCAGAATCTCCCTGTGCAAATAAGGTAGGACCACCCATACCTAATCACTTAAGGATCTGTAGAGAAAATGGTGAACTCTTTAGTGCAATGGAATTTTTTCCCATGTAGGAAGATAGAAAATATTGTGATTGCAGAATTTTCAGAATTTTATTTGCAAAACTGAAATTTCTGTGAATTTAAGAAGGCAAAAAGTGTTCTGAACTAATACCCAATATGTAGAGTCTTGCAATTCCGATCATAGAAGAGACTACTTCCTACTCATGTATACAAATTTCAAACTAACACGTGACATTTAGCAATTGCTCCTCGCAGCCTTGGGTATCGTGCATGTCATTAAATCTAGCGATTCTCAAAAAAATCTGCCTGGTCGGAATTAGCTTACCTCTACAGGTTGGAAATCCATCCCTGGTTGGTAATGGGTGGTCCGACCTTAGTATTCCATAGACAGGGGGTGGTTAAGAAACCGCACTCCCGGCGAGACCGGGAGGGGGGTGATGGCCTCCCCGTTTCCCTGTCGAGTCTTCGGAATTTTCCTAGGCAGTTGCAGCGCGGATGACCTCGAAGGCGAATTCCAATCCCTGCAGCCAATACGCAGCAATACTGATTCTTGTCATGGGCAGTCCGATCCAAGAGAAGCTCTGTCCAGAATGCACAGAATATAAGAAACATCCCAAGGCACTCAGGTTTCAAATTATACATCCGAGTGACAGACAACATACCTCAGTCTTCAGCTAGTGCAATCGATCATTTTCTATTCAATCATCTCGTTGTACGTAAGAAAGCTAACCTTGTGCATACACTAGCTAGCTAGAAATGGCGCCCGGGGAAACGTGGCAGTGACAGGGGCTTCGGGATTCATCGCCTCGTGGCTGGTCAAGTCGTTGTTGGAGAAAGGATACAATGTGAAGGGCACCGTTCGGAATCCAGGTGAGGACTTTGTTGGGTATGTGGGTATCAGTTTGCATGGGAAATTTCGTTAAAATGGAGGGATTCCGTACGCCATTTTTCCATTCATTTCGTTCTTTACCTCTAAAGTCTAGGACCGATATAGATTTCAGACCGTCCGGTTTAAAACGTAAAACTGCCAAGGCTGTGGAACACCACCATTTTAACGAAATTCTGATTTAACTGATAGCGTATAATCAGTTTTTACGAAGCTCCTTGCAATTTGTCCTCTACAAATTGTTTGCATGACGTGCAGACATAAGTTTTACTACACTGATTTATCCTAGACTGTTAGTGAGGGCGTCATGTTAGTGTCGATCGTTTGCTGCAAAATAATGAGATGACGTTAATTTGTAGATTCTGCTTGCATCCCAATGTAGCTCACAATATTCGGAGTGCTAGTCCAACTAACTTCCACCGGTTTCTTAGCTGTGATCAGGGCTTGCAAAAAGGGTTCAGATCAGTGAAAATTTATCAGTGAAGTAATAAGGAATGCACGCCTTGAATCGCTGCTTAAACTTGAATGTTTTGCTGTACATTTCGATTGACAACTCAATTCAGTGTGCACGTACCTACCTTGATCCCTACAGGCTGAAATTGGCCATTAATTGTGATTTTTTAGCACTTTTGGGTGGATCATTGAGGGACTCGTATGGTTTTCTATCTAATTTTCACTTTATTTGCATTGCTCGTTACTGCTTCTGGAGATACCAATTCATTTTCACCTCGATCATCTGAATTGTAAATTTCACTGAAATCGGTCAGTTCTAATATCTTGTGTTGCTATCTTCTCCTCTGTACGTATCGATCCCATCATGCACCACATGTGAAATGTTAAACTTTAGTATCACATCGATCAGAATTTCGAGTGTCTGATCGTGATCACTCCCCAAAGTACCCTTTTGATTTATTTCTAAGAACTCCAGAATTTTTTCTTGTGCTGGGTGTTAATTTTTGCAGAGAAGGCGAAGTTCCTGCTAGAGTTGCCAGGTGCCAAGGAGCGTCTGCAGTTGTGCGCAGCTGATATCCTCATCCCAGGCTCCTTCGACTCCATCTTGCAGGGCTGCGATGGTGTCTTCCACACTGCATCTCCCGTGGTATCCATGAAGCCTGGCGTCACTCTGGCTAACCCCGAAGTAAGTGAAGAGTCCTTTTGTTGACAGTTGTTGA
This sequence comes from Antitrichia curtipendula, assembly GCA_951230915.1. Taxonomy (NCBI): domain Eukaryota; kingdom Viridiplantae; phylum Streptophyta; class Bryopsida; order Hypnales; family Leucodontaceae; genus Antitrichia; species Antitrichia curtipendula. The sequence goes on along the minus strand of OX579639.1, from coordinate 7,043,292 downwards.
AGCTTCGATTGTCAACTTGCATGTTCCTATCATCGACCTGCATTCCATTTGATGAAGCATTCTATCGTACTAGCCATGAAATAGACTGCCCCTTTCTAATAGAGTGTCGTTTGTAAGTGGAAAGGGGTTACGATTGTGGAATTGGGCTGTGCAATGAGAGAGGCTGTGTCCCATTCGTGGTGCAGGAAACAAAGCTACTAGAGGCTTGAATTTGAAGCTTGTTTCGTACTGTAATTGCACTAGAGATTTTTCATATTTTCGATCCTCTTAGGGTTTAGGGCTCAAGTTTTGAGTAGCAACAACTGTACAAAAGAACCTACTCATACTTTCTCATTTCACTGTAGCTTGTGTTGATGCAATTCCTAGCTTCTCTCCTGCAGTGAAGAGCCAGAAATGAATTCTGTTGAAAAATAAGAGTGTTGCGCGTGCCATTTCGAGCACATTTCTAGCTCCTAGCCCTAAATTGTGAGGATTCTGGAGACTATAATTAGGGCTGACTTGTGTGAATGGAATGAATGCAGGCCGATCTCGTGGAGCCAGCACTCCAGGGGACACTGAACGTGCTGGAATCCTGCGCCAAGGCACGCCCGAAGCGCATTGTGCTCACCTCATCAATTCTGTCTGTTCTCATAACACCCAAAAATGTTCCAGGAGCTGTCATTGATGAGAGCTTCTGGAGTGTGCCTGACATTCTTCGCGCAAAACTGGTCAGGACCACTTCAACTCCTCAGTCCCAGAATTCATAAGCATCTAGAATTTCATGCATGTTTGTATTGTCACTCTGTGGTTTGTACGGAGGTAATTATGCATCTGTCCCGCGTGTTATCACGCTTTCAACTGTTTTGGAACCACATTATCATCTAATACGCCTATTGTTTACTTATGTGACAGGGTCCAGAGTTTGGATCCTACGCCCTTGGCAAGACGCTGGCAGAGAAAGCAGCCTGGGACTTTGTGAACAAACACGACTTGAACATGGTGGTGATGAACCCCGTGTTTGTTGTTGGTCCCTCGCTGTTCGATACCATGAACTCGACGAACGAATTTCAATACAATATTATTAATGGTACGAATTTCTCCCAGATGCACGCTCCTGCACTGTGAATCAATTATGCAATTGTGGTGCAAGTCCTTAATTCCTATTCTGTGGAGATTCCTATGTGCATTATTTTGAGTTTTGAGTTTCTTTTAGTTTCGAGTTATTGCTGGGGTGACTACGAGTGTGTAACTAATGGTGGCCAACTTTGCAGAATTATGGTTTCGTTCTGTGGGTAGATAGAATCTAGTTTCTTTTGCAAATCATCACTTTTATCAACCCTTCCTGAAGTTCCTAGAGGCTATCAAGATAGAACAGAAATTTCGGTGAAACCTGGTGATATCTTTAGCCAATACAAGTCCTGTCTGCCTGCAAAGGAGATTCCGGCCCTGTGTGCATATGGACTGAAGAATGTGACTGGTCACATCCTGCAGGAACCATGAAGGACATCCCCAATATTGTGGGCTGTTGGGTTGGTGTGAAGGATGTGGTGAAGGCACACATTTTGGGGTATGAGAAGCCTGAAGCTGAAGGCCGCCACATCCTTAACGCAAAAGTGATGCATTACGGTGACCTTGCTGCTCTTCTGAAGAAGCTGTTTCCGCAATACAACATCGAGACCAGGTACGAAATTGGACTATACTGTACAGTACAGTCCTCCACATGCCTTCTCATTTTTTCACGTGCAGTTTTATATTTCGGGACACAAAATGCCAATCAAAGTACATTTCATTGCAAATCAGGAACACAGGACACCCCACATGAGTGTGTTTGAATATGCCAGTACTTCTTGTCCTTCAGATGGATTTGCATTTAGATTCCAGTAACCCTTAGGGAGCCAAACTGCAATTGAAGTTTGCTTGCAAGGTTCAAAGTTCAACTTTAGCTGACCATAATTTCTTGTGTCAATAAGTCAAAATGTTTTCTAGGAATTTGCATCGAGAATCCACAACAGAAGTTGCTTAGTTTCCTATACTGAGATTTCTCGATGTCTCTTGAGCAATGCAGGGAAGATGAGAATCAGAAACCGCGAGCTTCCCCATTTGTCCTCTCCACCAAGAAAGCGCAGGACTTGGGAGTGGAGTTTCAGCCCTTGGAGGAGGTTCTTCAGGAAATGGTTGCAAGCTTCAAAGAGCACAAGTTCTTGACATGAAGACTTCGTTTGTGTGCGTACAGTAAGTATTGTACAGTTCAGTACAGTACACTTTCCAGACTCACCAGAAGAAGAGTGATGATTGTATTCCATTGTATTCAATAAAATCAGATACGTGTTCAGCTTTGCAGAAGGCAGTGATGAATTGATAAAACTGGAATTTGTGCTGATTTTTCTGTTGTGCTGAATTTGTGCTGATTTTTGAGGGAGAGGTGGTGCACTCAGTCAGACTCTTCTGGCCACTTGAACTGTTATGTATAACTAGAGTAAACTTAAATGGAAGGTTTACTCCAATTACATTTAATGCATTTTCAATATTGGTTTTAGCTAGAGGAAGGTTGATAAATAAATCCTTTTGATTACACCAAGCCGGTGCATTCTCTCACTTGGGATGTAAGATGTAGCTTTTCTTGAATGCAAATTCTCCTCTCTTGTAAACCTATACAGATATTGCAAACATAAAAGGTCCGCTGGATGACTTCATTGTTGATCCTGGAACGCCGAGTGGTTCTTGTGGAAAATAACCATCCTTTTTGGTACTGTGTAAATCACTTACTTAAATAAAAGAAAACCAAGAGCATTCATTGGGGGTCAAACTATTATGTGAGACCTCCCTTTTTCACATAAACTTTAAGGATGAATACGATCAACATTTTTGTCATACATAGAAGGATTCCTTGTCATCCATTGGACACTTTTGGGTTGTTCCGTCGTTACGTGGTTAAGTGTAGAAACTAAAAAGTGCACCTATTGGTCCAATAATCAGAATATTTTGGTGACTACCTTGGTCATGGAGGGCCGTGTCCTTCTAGGGTTAAGTCTAGAGTCAAAAAACTTTACACAATATTAGATTTAAGTGTAAAATTATGTAAAAAAATCCGCTCATGTGATGTATGCTTCACTACTTGTTTCATAATACATTTGAATTCTAGGTACATGCAATCTTAGCACATCAAAGGATCTTCCTACTAAATGGAGATTTAAGTCTCACCCTTGCAAGAAGAGAGGATTCAACACAAATTTGCTCCAAAGGATGGTGAAATTGCAAGCTCAGTAACAGAAGATTGAAATGGAGATCTTGCTAAATTAGGAGTGGTGGTGACAATGATGAGAACAGTTTGAAGACTCTTAAGGCAGATCCCAATCAACAACTAGGTATGAGCACAATAAACAATATAAAAAATGGAGAGGTAATAAATGTTACTCCCATTTCATATTATTTTGGTGAATGATTGTGTAAGTGATTGCAGTTACTATTGGAGTATAAGTGAAATTGGCTGAATAAAAACCAGAAATCATGTCATGGTACTATACAAAGGTAGAAAATAAAAGCATAAAAGACTAAGAGTTCATTTAATGAAGAAACTGAAGAGAACAATTGGAATTCATGTTTTATTGTGATAAAGAAGAATAAGAACCCCCATCAAATAAATGACATACGCCAAGCAGTATTACATGATGGAACAAAGAATACGTGGTTTTGAAGTATGTGGTTGTACAAAAAAAAATTAAAAATTCATTTTTGACACTCAATTGTACGTGTGACTAGTCCACTTGGCCAAGTGCAAGAATGTCTAATTTGGTATTACATTTGAGTGACCATAATCAAATGATAGTAATGACAATGAATATTGAGAAGCAGATTCAAGCAAGGCTACTCTCTCATCATCCAAATTTCCTTTATTTTCGTGTTAAGGTGCCATTAGAGACCATTTGAGGTCACTGGAAGGCCTTTGCGGGGCAGCCACTTGCTGAGAAAAGGACGGTGCCACCTCTGCTCTCCACTGTGCTACCAATGCTGTCATGCTGCCAACGATGTCAGAATTTCTGGGGGTGCGGCCAATGAGGAAGGTTTGACCCAAACCCTGGTGGAGTGCGGACAATTTGCGGGTCAATAAACTACGATTATTTTATGGAAGCACGGCAGCTGACAACACTCTTGTGCTCGAGTTCCTTGTACACATGCTCGAAGGATAAACACTTTTAAATTGAATAACTTCAATATAATAAGCTATGAACGGCGTTACTGGCCGCACAGATGGGGACCTGTTGTAGCGGAAAAATTGCCACAAGGCGCCACATGGATAGTAGTCATGCTTTGGAAGCGCAAGCAGTAGTTACGTTGAGGTCAAAGCAAAGAAGGGGGTTCAGCTGCCAACATTAGCGTGCTTGATAGTTGAAAATTTTGAATAGTGGAATCATGGTAGGGCAGGATAACCCAGCAGCTGAGGTGCAGTCTGTTGTGATTCACAACGACAAGGATGCTGCCGGAAGGTGGATTCCTCTACGGATTGAGATTGGCTCATGGGTTACTTTGAAGCCTGCAGCTAGCGGTCCTTGGTCGAAGGATACTTGTGTGCACGGTGAGGAATCCTTTGCGGGCGCGTGGAAGGCGCAGGTTGTCCGCTTCAAGTTTCATGCCAGCACCACTGGAGGCAGGGATGTACAGAAGCTGGTGGCAATCTAGGTGCGCCATGCTTACTAACGTCGCTAATTGGACCTGGATCCAGTGTCGCTAGCCAGCGAGCCACGCGCATGCAACTACTTGTATGCCTCATATTGGGATGACTTGGTGCCGCCCTCGTCGATTTTGGATGTCATTTTGGTGCTACACCACGAAATTGGCAAACCTGGACGCAATGCGAGGAGTCATAGACAGCTGCTGCAGAATGGCACTTTCTTTCTTAGAGCAGTGTATGTACCTCGGTCTGGCTCTGAGTTGTATGGAAGTTTGGAGCCGTTGCTGCTTCCAAAGCTCAGTGACGTATTTTGGCCGATACCTGACATGCATACGTCTGAGGCATTTCGTTTGAAGATGTCCCATGACGTTGCGGCCGCAATGAAGGGGAGCACGGGAAGCAAGATTGCACACGTTCAGTGGTTCCTGCCAGTGCACGTAATGGCCGATTTGTTTGCGGTAGCAGACGACATTCGCCGCACTCCAGCAATGTATGTCTTCCGATCTCCCTCTGCCTTGCTTCTGGCGAGCTTAATGGATCCTGGGTGGGATGAAAAGTGGCAAAGCGGACAAGACATCATCAAATGCGTTGTCAGCAAAGGCAGTGTGGGATTTCGTTACCATCTAGCACGGCAGATGCTGTACATGAACTTTTGCTATGTGAGGTATAGGCGTGAAGGGCCACAGTGGGTGGCGATGGATTAGACTGTGCTTCCAGACATGGTGAGGGTGGAGGTCGTGTTCAGGGATGAAGTAATGCCTGCTTTCGAGGTAGGGAAGTCCTGGCCTGTGTTCCAAATTCGGAACGAGATTGCTATTCTATTGCCACGAGATGTCATCCCTGACTACTACGACCTCGTTATCGAGCGGCCTGGTCGACCCGACAGAAAGGTATGCTGTTTTCCCACATTGAAGGAAAATTTGTGAATTGCTGCTTATGACATCTACTTCACTATACTAATGAGTTCTTGAATTGCTGCTTGCCGCAAATAAACCATCGGCTGGAACGGTGCACTGAGATCCAAGCCGTGATGCCACTAGGAGCGAGATTCAAGATGGTTTTGTAGGAGTCATGCTTCAGCAAGGCTTCAGCACGGTAGACAGTGTGACTCCCGAGGCGATTTGTAGGTGGCTATCGTAACATTGCGTTGTCTAGGATTTTGTAAAGGTGTAGCAGGTGTGAGAAACGTCTTCCATTTTTAAAGCCCAGGGATGCGTTCAATTCACTTGTAACTCTCAATTTTGATGGAGGCTATAAAATTGTATATTGAATTCAGTGCAGAGGTCTTGTCTATATATTCCGCTTATGTGGTTGTAGTGCAGTATGATCAATCTTTGGTTCACTAGCTCGTTTTATGAAGCTTACGTGCCACATTCAGACTAGACAACACCTTTGACGGAAATGGTTTTCTTAGACAATGCATGAACTGGTGAATGCTTCAGCAGCACAGTCACACAATGAAAGTAAATGATACAGAAAAATGACACTGACAGGATATACAGGGATATACAGGGTTTTTAGGCAGTGCGACAGCAGAGGAATGCTTCAGCAGCTCACACTAATAGAAAAGAAGAGAGGATGAATGACATTTTTATATGGAACTGAATTCAAAGATGAAATTTGCGTGCCATTAGTTGAATGATTCAACAAAACACTTTGGAAGACAGAAGACGAGAGAATGACAATTTGTGGTACACCGCTTTTGTAACTTGCACTTGCTGAATTCACACACAGAAAGAGGATGACATGCATTTTGACATACAACAGTTTTAGGCAAACGGTATCCTTTATTAAAAGTTGCAATGCAGATGAATACCAAAACTGCACTCCCTACGTCTCAAAATAACAAACACCTCATCAATGTCAGCAACATTATGCTGAATTTGAAGAGGTGCTTATAATGTTGTGATTTCCATCTTCCTACTGCACTAATGCGATATACACTATACACTTGTTTGGGGGGAGACCTGTCGCGTATGTTAGTCTAGAAGAGCGAACTATTCCTCCACTTCGCTCAAGCCTACATCTATTGCTGAAGCCCCGTCCACACTGGTTGATGCCGCCCCGTCCACACTGCCGGCCTTTGGTGCTACCGCCTTGTCCACACTGCATTTTGTTGGTGTTGCTACCGTGACTTCCGCACAGATTGGAGCTGATAATGCCATCGCTGTCTTTGAGCCTCCATCTGTTGCTGCTAACGCTTCATTGAAACCTTCATTCTGACTCCGGCCTTCAAAATCGGTGACGACTCGACTGGCACCTGAGGATGCACACTGCCGTTTTGACACTTCCCATGTATCCTCCCGTTGAGCCACTATACGTTCTTTTGAGACTTTAAAGAGAACCCTCATTGCCTCCGAGGTATTTGTAAATCCCCACTGCTCCATCCACACCCTGCTTGGAGATGCCGCACACCTTGGGCAAGAAGGCGGTCTTGAAAGAGCTGTCTTGAACATGCAATGGGGGTGGAATAAGCACCCACAACTGAATGATGCAAATGCTTGATCCGCAAAGAACTTGCTGCAACTAGCGCATGGCTCATTTGTCGCAAGAAGATCCATGCCGGTGGACTCCGAGGGCAATAACTCCAAGAGAGCTTGCGGCCGAATGGAGCTGTTCTGAACAATTAGCTTGTCAATCAACATGCTGAGCTCCCGAGATTCTGCTTTCAAGTCCTGCAGCGACTGTTGGACAGACAATGCTTCAGTCCTCTTTTGGGTGACGACAGCTTCAGCAGCTTCCAGAGCAACGCTGACGTCGTTTGCTTCTCGAGATTTTGCTCTGACAGCGGCATTTAATCGGGCCCATTCTCCGAAGTTGTCCACAACCAATTTCGATTGCTTCCGCAGTTCCGTTTGCTCATCCCAGAGAAGATTTTCTGCTTCAGCAAAATTCCTGCAGTCCACTAACGCAACAGCCACCGCCCTTTGCAAATTGTCCTCAATCTGCCGCAACCCAGCAATGTTGTCATCCACAACCCGACGTTTTTGAATGAGGGCTTCCATCTTGGAGACATTCCGTTGTGCTGAAGCCAAAGGACTACGCACATCAGGAGGAGCCTTGTTTGCGGATGGAGCAATCGGCTGGTCCGGAGGCGACCGCTTACGCTTCTGCAGAGGAGCATGTGCGGGCACTGTTGCAGTTGAGGGTACCCTTGTTGCTAGAGGAACGGGGTTTAAGAGCGGACGAGGTGCAACTGAGACAACTTCACTGGGGCGGTCACTGTGACGAGCAGCCTCTTCAAAATAGGACGCAAAAACATTCAGCACTGCTTGAATTTGCTCCCGCAAGCATGGAGGGGTGAGCTTCATAGGGTTCTTACCAGGGGAAGACGCTCGTGTCTTTGCCAGCAACGCTGCTTTATCCGCCCATTTGACATTCTTGTTCTTTTGATAGAACAACGCAAGTCCGCGGATGAAGCTGGTCCCAAATTCGCCATTGTCCGGGTGTGTCCCGCCGTAGACTCGCTGGTACATGTGCAGCGCGTCCCGAGCCGTAGCCTTGTTTGCAATCAGCTTCAGCGGGTGTCGATTTCCCTTCTTGCTAAGCGGATACATGCCCACAAGGTCAACCAATGGAAAGAGGCTGTCATTAGCCAACTTCTGAAATGGCAGGCCCTCATTACAGAGTCCACCAGTGTGTTGGAAGAATAGAGTTGGGTAACGAGCACGGTCGCTTCCCAAGAGAAATGGAGCGCGCTTGATCAGCTCCAGCGACATGGCTTGGGGAAACTTCCCAAGGTCGAATGCGTGTGACCATATTGTGACAAAATTCGCCTCCGAATCGCTCACAAGTTCCTCCGCACTTGCATCATCCTCCGTCTCTATTGAGTCATCATTGGAAGACTCAAGCTGAATTACAACATTCTCGGATTGACGCCCCGATCTGTGGCCTGAAGCCATGCTCTGCAGCACTTGATCACCCTGTAATCTAATCGAAAGGACGAAGGGTGCAATTTGAAGATCCTCGTAAATAAGCTGCACGAAGACTAACTTGCAATTCAACTTGCGGCTGCAACACTCGATCAACAAGAAATGTATCTCTGAAGGGGTTGCTTCTAGGTTCTCTCAAGTACTCTGTGGACACGACTAAACAATGTCTGACAAACACAGCAACCTGTGGCTAGAGCACTATCAGTGGGAAACAATTGAACTACGGATGCAGCGGAGAAGGGGAATGCAAGTGCGTGCTGCAGCCTCCAGTAAGCTGGAGCATGAGGGAATTCAAAAAAGCAACACAGACAGCGAGGTTGTAAGGTGACGCCTTACAATAGTTTATTCATAAACTATGGCCGTGATTTAGTACCAGCCGCCTTGGTAAGTCCAATCAGTCATCACCTGTTGTAACTCTCATTATTAAGCCATGCCGTGTCCCAAATCCATATGACCCATGATAAATTTACTGAGACGTTTGCCCTTCTGCCATTGCCATCATGCTTCAGCATAGACATTATAAGTATTGTAGTCTTCGTTTCCCACCTACAAAAGTGGGATAAAAAGCAATTGAAATTCAAAATCCAATATTAGTAGTCCAAAAATTTTAAGTTAAGATGAAACATGGCAAAAAAGGAAGTCGAGCAATGCGGCCCAATTTTTCTTTATTTACTTTAATTGCAAATATCTTACAATATACATGGTCAAAGTTTTTCAAATTTCTTCCATACAGTTATACATGAGGCAAGCGCAAAGATCTTGCGGTTACATATTCCAAAAAAACAAATTGAAAGGTAATTTGCATGTAGAAATAGAGTGTTTTTGAGTTATGAGTGACTTTTGATAGAAACTAGGCTTTGGAACTTTATGGGTTTAGAAAAAATTGTAAGTGAATAGTTATACTTCAAGAATATATGGAACCCAAATTGCAATGGTTGGATATCAAAGATAAGCAGGCAACCATAATCATCACCAATTCAAACCATAAGCACAAATTAGATTTGAATTCAAATCTCATTAGCAATCAAAAAAAGATTTTTGTGTACTTTAGCATGAATGATTTTGATACTATATGAATAAATTTTGAACTTTCAAAATAATGTTTGCAAATAGGAAAAAAGCCAAACCTAAATTCCATGTAAATTGAAATTAAAAAAAAGAAGGGGGGGTGTCTTCAATCATTTTGGATTTAAAGACACAAGTTCACTTTCCTTCCAATGAAGAAAGATTTATTAAAAAAATAGAAGTCATCTAGTGGCATCTACCAAAATGACCGCTAGTACTAATTTTAGCTTTAGCAAAAAAACATTTGTAAGAACCATTATTGTCCAAAATGAACTAGTAACCTCAATCTCCCACATCTATAAAAATTTTAATTCACACTGACGTAATCCTAGGCCTCCTCCAAACGGAGGTTCATTACAACACCAATTTTTTGCCATGTACATTGATTCATGTCCCCCAAAAGAAAAAAATGAAAAAGATGTTTTACCATCTCATAAAAAGATGGCTGAATATCATTAAAAGTGGCATTAAGATCCGGGAGCCTCGAGGAGGCTTTACTAACCCAAGGGAAAAAAATGGGGAGGGTAAAAGAAGTCTAGACTACCTTCAAATAAATTTCCAGAAGTGGGGGAGTGCTTTGTTAACCGACAAGGAATAAAATGGGGAGGGTATGAGAAGTGTAGACCTCATCCAAATAAGCTATTTTAGAGTAGGGGAGTGCTTTGCTAACCATCAATGAAAAAAATGGGGAGGGTATGAGAAGTTTGGACTCCATCTAAATAAATTTCCAAGAGTGAAGGAGTGCTTTGCTAACTGACAAGGAAAAAAATGGAGAGGGTATGAGAAGTTTGGACTCCATCCAAATAAATTTCCGGGAGTGAGGCCGACTGCTTTGCTAACTAACAAGGAAAAAAATGGGGAGAATAAAAGAAGTCTTTGGTATTGATCCAAATAAAATTTTGAGAGCCTAGAGGAGGTTTTACTAACCCTTTGGCAAAAAAATGGAGAGAGTATATTACTGAGGCTAATGTAATGCAAAATCATCAAGTTTTATTTTTGTTAAAAAAGCCCTTCGGCCAATAGATTTCTTAAAAAGCATCCGACAGAATGATACAAATTTCTTATAGTGTAGGATCTGATAGAGTTTGGTATTGTGTTTTATTTATACTAATTTTAGTTAAACCTTCCTCTAACACTTTGGATTCAAACTACAAGTGCCTTTACAATTAACTCTAATATATTAAAAGAATTGAAACCTCTATTTTTTGAACCTTGTACAAAGTATGGAGAATATATATTCCATAAAATATATAAAAGAATGGTTTACAATTATATTAAAAAACATATACTCATACAGTTTCTCACAGATACTGTAAAGTCCAACTAACTTTTCATTCATCCAATGCAATATTTGAAATTAGAAAAGATAACCTTTCTTTATGTCCAAATTCATGAATTTTTGGTAAATGATATTTCTGTACAAAGATATGAGCAAAAAATGTACAAAAATTCAGAAAAGGATTGAGACGTTTAGGGGTTAAAACTGCCGTTAAGGTGGCTATAAGTTGCTTAAGATGTCGACTTCCTGCAATCTCAGTGAATGATTAGAATCAACGTGAATCTCATCAGCCTCGTGCTTAATCAAATAAGCTTAAGTTCATGATGCAGCCACGTGGTACGACCTTTGTACAGGCTCATGAGACTTGGAAGCACAGCCGCCGTGCTTGTATAGAGCACTTAATGCTCTATTTCAGCATGGCTTATTTTAAGAATTAAGTTACTGTGGACATTCCTTTGCAGTTCACTTAGTAAGCTTACCCGCATTTCGAGTGTACTTGTGTTGGAGACTCGAAATTGTGGAGCGTTTCAGGTTGTGTTTTGAGTGTCCGTTGCTTGTGCCAGAAGTGTCTGCTGCTGGAGCTGGAAGCAAATTGAACGCGCTGCTGCTGGTGGAAGCAAATTGAATGCGGTGCTTCACCTGGAACATCCAAATATTCAGCTTCTTTTGTAAGTATACATTCCTTTGTTATGAAATTGAACGCTAGCAGTGTTCGAATCATACCCTGCTTAGTCTTTTGGTTTGCTGCCGCAGGCCATGCATTGAGTTTAGGTTTTTGAATGGTAATGTGAGGTTAAGGAGTTGGTGAGTTGCTACATTTTTGAGGACGAACGACCTTCTTGTAATCAAAATTTAGTTACCTCAGGATTGAATTCGACGCTGCCATATTTCAGATCCTACATGCTCAGTGATCGGTTGTTGCCGCGTGGTCCGCTATGGGTATTTCTGTCTCTAATTTGCCATTTTTCTAATTTGGCCGGTTTTGCCAGATTTTGGCTACAATGGCAGAGGGCGGAAAAGCGAAGAGGAGCCCCCCTGCACGACAGGAGTCCCCAGCAAAGAAGCCGCGCCGCAGTAAAGTGAATCAAGACCCGATTGACGATGTGGACGATGCTTCCGCAGCGGAGGGGGTTCACGCGATCGCGCACTCCGAATTTTCGGAACCCTTCGACTTTGGAGACACTTCCCCGTCGCTGAAGGCGGCTATGATAAAGGTAGCCCCGGTTCTTCTCGGCCGCAACGCCGTATACAACGAGAGTTTCTTCGTCAATGTGGCGGGACTTTGCAATCGAGGAATCTCTCTCAAGGAGTTACCAGTCACCAACGACCATGAGATATTGGAGAGATGGCCTCCCAAGAGTGGACGCTATGAGATAGCGGACTGTCTAGACCCCGCTGAAGCAACCCTCTTTTGCAGTCAGTGGTTCAAAGTCTATGGTGAGACTCCGGACAATAATTATTTTTCCCTGAAGTTCTTGCGGGGGTGCTACGCTACGTTTGTGCACAAGTAGGAAGTGAACTGGGTGGAGGAGGCCTTGGAACGGCGAGGCAAGCGGGAAGGCTATGTTTCCCGTAATCCAAAGAAACTCGGAGCGGTGGCGTTGCGGCAGCAGATACAAGCGTTGTGCCACATCATTGAGGACGCCGAAGCAGACGATGGCCCTGGTAGCTCACCGGTGAAGGCAGCAGCATCTAGCTTGCGGAAATGCGAAGCGCAGTTCGGGAAGGCCGAGAAGAAACTCCGCATTGTTCACAACAAACTAGAAGTTGCCCGAAAAGGCCTGGCGGATCTAGAACCAGATTCAGAGTCTGAAGACTTGACTATTCGATTCAGCAAGGCAAGTGCGGAAGTCAAATAGCTTTATGGCCACTCCACCGTGCAGGCTTGGTTTCATGACAACATTACCAGACTTCCCAGACTTCTTCACATCCTGCTTCAGCACACAGTTTTCTGCTTCAACTCCAATAGCGGAAAGCGTTTTCTCCATGAAGTCTATCGCTTGGGCTTTCCTAGCATTGTCTTGCATGTTCCAAATGAACATGAAGTGCAAATGCAGAATTTTCTCGCAGATGCGAACTAGTGCATGTAGAGTGCACATGTGCGTTCGTAACAGGGGAATAGGCAACACCTGTTTCCATCTTGGATGCGTGGCTGCATTGACGGGTTCGGCTTGAATCCTGGACGCAAACAAGCCACCCTGCCATTCGCCCTTTCCTCTAATCATGGCGATGTGTTCTGCATCCGCAACAGTGATGGTTTTTGCTCTCTCGTGCTTCTGCTCACAATAGATGCAATTCATTTTACAAGAGGGACCATGCTGAAGCCCATTCATGCACTTAATAGTCTTCATGTCCGCGTTCATGTGCCACTCCACCGTGAAGCTGCCACGGCCTGGTACCTCTAGCTCTTGCCCTTCGTTCTGGGCCTTAATGACCTCCGGAAATTTCGTCTGCTCAAATACCCAATTCAGAATTTCGTAAGACTCTTTGCCCACCTGGAAGCAACCTATGGGCCAAATCTCCTGTTCAGATTGCACTGAGAAATATCTTTCATCATTACGCTGAATCTCTGGATCCAATGCACGATTCATCAAAGTCAAGCTCACGCGCTCAAACTTCTTCTCCTGCAAAACCTCTACTTCGTCCAATTTCAGTACGAAGACAAGCGGGCCGCCGTTGCACTCTGCATATATAAGATTTATATTAAAAGAGACCTAAACCATGAGAGTCTAAGCAAGGTTCAAGAACTGCTAGAGCGATCAGTCTAATGATGAAATCCCCAACTATCTTCCTGAGGTGTGCTTCAGCAATCTATAAACTAGATACACGATACTGCTCTTGAACTCTGCAAAGCCGCTCTTGAACTTCTGTTTGGAATATTATGAAAACCATTCTCTCATGCATATCTTGAGGTCCACCCAATGCTTGATCTAATACCGTTTTGTGCTTCATCAAGACCGCCCAATGCTTCATCTAATTCCGCTTGAATTAAAATTTATAAAGTACTGCCCTTCCCACTAATAACCTACAGTCTATTTCCTAGTCAAGCACATAAATGAGTTGAGATCAGAAATGATACCTTGGACAGTCATATCATAGAACAAAACCATGGATCGCTGAACAACTTCGAGTTGAGCAAAGAGATTGTTTTTGCTATCAAGAATCACTTCTTTAGCTCCTCTAACAATCTTCTTCCCAACTCTGACCTCGGGTATTATTCAGCGACCTTCAATGTGGTAATAGTCTCCTATAAATTGAGGAAGTTTCTCATTCATCTACTTGCGCAAGTGCGACAGACAATTCCTTGATGGCAGAAGACCTCTCCTCAATTCCGGAGCAATCAACTGAACCCAATGCTTCATTGCATTGCTTATTGCCACATACCCTCTATTGCTCACTCCTGATGCATCGCAAGCCCCGAACATCACCTCTTCCGTTAATGTTTTCTGTAGTTTTCTGAACATGCCCACTGCAGCCGCAGTGGTCGCCTGACTCATTCTTGGTTGTTCTGCAAGCTTGCGGGCCTCGCCAGCAGATAATAAACATGCTAGAACCGTAGCCGTTTTGTTGTGCAAAGTTCCTTCACCCCCCACCCTCTTCTTCCTCCCCTGTCGTCTGTTGATTTTCTGTACGTGCTGCACCGTCGACGGCTGAATTTGCCATCTCAGGACGGTTCTCCTTCGTTTTGCATGGCCAGAGCCGGGTGCAAGCTCATCCAGGCTTTTCATTTTCCGAACTCGCTCCCTATAGCCCAGAGGCGTTTCCACCATTTTCTTCATCTTCTCGTCCAGCTTCTCATAGGCCTCTCTACATCTTGTCAATTCGAATTCTAGTGCGCCAACCCGCTCCTCGCGTTCCTCAGATTCAGCCATTGTCATGTCATGAGCCGCCACAAGCTCCCTTAGCCTTGCGCATGTGATCTCCAAAGCCATCACGTCAGCCTCTAACTGCAGCCGCTCTTCTCTGTGTTGTGCTTCAGCAAGCGCCATGCTACTCGTTCTGACATGCAATTCATCACATTGCGCCCGTAGCTGAAGAATGCAACTCTCTTGACTAGAAACCTCCGCTTGAAGTCGGCTCACTGAATCCTCCATTCTCTCTCCACTATGCTGCCCAATGCTTTTGTCAATGTTAACGTAAGAAGACCTCAACCGCTTTGTGTACCCAAGCATACCATTTTCTCCCTCATAAAGATACTCCATGTACTGCTTTGTGGTTCGAAAGCTTGGTCGTCTCGTAGTTGCAGGGTCTAAAGGATACAGTCTACCATCAGTCCAAAGGTCGAAATTAGTTTCACTGGCCGCTCTCCTCTGCTCAAAGCTATCGGGACTAGGCTGATCTTCCAATTTTTGGCCTCTCCGAATAAGAGGAGCATACTTCGGGTGCAACTTAATCTGAGGCACATAATAGCTACCCAAAGTGTTTGTCACGTCCCTCAACGCCATGCTGACGCACGTAAAGCTGTTACTGCAGCACTCTCATGAACGGGGTACTCTAACAAAATAAGTCCACGCTGCATCTTACGCAATCCCACCAAAACAATATGCGCTAGAGAGTTGACTTTCAATTTCACGCTAAATTTATCGTGCGCTGGCAGCAGACGTTGAGATTGGCGCCAACTTAGTCTTCTAGGAAATGAATATTTTAACCATCGAAATTAATAATTTATGCAGCGAAGAGAGTACCACTTGTACTAACATGCAGCCAATTCACTCGGTGAAACAACCAGACGTGACTGGAGTTTTGGCAGCATGCGCGACACACAGGCAGACACTTGGCCGCGGCTTAGTACCAGCAGCACGGAGATACAGACGTCCAAATGGCTGCCCACGCACAGCTGGAGGCTTGCCCGCCCCAAAAGTCTAGAGATTCACCTTGCCCGAGGTCGCTCTATAAGGCCTTCTAATGACCTCAAATGGTCTCTAATGTTTTCTTGAAAGAAAAAACAACTGGAAAATGTTAATTGTAATTATCTCAGTTGCCTATTTTCACATCTTTTTTTTCATTTTGATTGAAAGCGTGTTCTTCTATTTTAGTTTTAATCCTTAACCCCTAAAGGATTAGCATGCATTTTTTGGCAACATAGAAATTTTGGGCAAGTACATGTGATTAGAGATTTGCATATTTTAGGCTGAAATTTTAATAGAACGTAGGGACAAAGAATATCTTTTATATGCACTAAATTTTATGACATTTGGAAATATGAATAAAAAGTTATAGCCTAATATGTCACTTTTTTCCGTAAATGGACAATTTGGGCAGATCAGAAAAAATTACTTTTATCATAAACAAAAATTTGAAATTGGTTTTTTAGAATAATATATATGTGGAAAGCTTTTAATCATTGCATTTTGATCAATGAGTCAAAAGTTATGAGGAGTTTTAGTTTGTGGCTAGTTATATATTCTTTACTCTAAGATAAACTTTGAAGTCCTTTATTTGAGTCAATTTTCAATATTTTTTGAAAAAAAATAGAATCATAGGATGTAAAAAGAATATAAAATCATTCCAACCATTTGAATTGGCATTTTTCAACTCCATAACTAAATGTTTAACAATTTTGTATTTTGAATCAATTCTCTACTGTCTTCTTTCTATTTACTATTTTTTTCTATATGTTGTACAATTCCAAATTATCTGAAAATTTTAAAGCATTTAGCTAACTTGAATTGAAGAATGAATCCAAAGAAACACCATCATTTTGGACATTTTTTCATAAATGATCTTCTAAAGTGCAGTTGCTTTCAAAAGGGGGTTTGTCACTTCAAATGCTTATATCTTGCAATTTACATGGTGTAAATTCTGAAATTTTTTCCACATCTTTTTGAACCAGCATACTACAAGATCCTATGGTTACATGTGCCCAAAAATGTTCTCCTTCTAAAATTAGATGCTTGTACTAGAAATGGCAATTTTGAGAGGTCTTTGGTGAAAACATAGTTACGATCCTGTAGGGGTTAAAAGACGAAGCCTCTATGACCAAGGTAGTCACCACAATTGCTTCAATTATTGAACCAATAGGTGCATTCTTTATTTTTATAGTGAACAATGAAGCCATCCATCAACCACTTTTTGGCCTTAGTCAGCTTAACGTCCTTCAAGGGTTAATGCCTTCACGGCCTTTTAGATATGTCAAATTTCCTTGATATACAATTTTGAGATAGATATATTTTGTAAAACAACCTTGAAGATGATTTTCCAACTTTCAAGCAACAAATCTAACCACTAATCCTAAAGCCACCCGCACAAGCACATTTTTCTTTTTTCTTTTTTCTTTTGCATTTAATAGCATAATACCCACACCAATATACTAGAAGTCAGCCCCTTCATCAAGGAAAAAAGATTTAGATTTTATCAATAAAAATCTTTGAATACAATTTGTAACCTCTAAAATTCCATGATTGTGTTTTTACTAAAATCTCACAAAAATGACCATTTCTATTGCAAAGAGTAAGAAATAATTTCAAAAGTATTTATTTTGTATATTCATGTAGGATTATGTACTAAAATAGTGTGTAGATGTGTAAAATTTTAAATAAAAAACAAACAAACATTGAGCACATAGATTAGAAGATATTTGTGTTAATATTGAAAAGAACTATGTATTACAACTTTGATTTGAAGCAACTAAATAATTTGGATTTTGTAAGTTTCACACATAAATTTCATAATAAAATGTTTGATAACTTTTAGATTACACAACACTTCCCAAGTAGAAAAAAACAAATGTGTCTTTCAGTTTTTGTTTTTGTTTTTAATTTTACTCATTTTTTTCTTTATCCACCTACTTACTTGATAATTATCTATCTTTGAATTATGTATATAATTATTGTAATAAATATTTTACCATTGTTTCTAAACATTTTAATTTTGTCAATGATATTTAAAATAGAGAGGTATCATCTAGATTGAAATATGAAACTTTAGTTGGTGGCATCATTTTTGCTAAGGAATAAATTACTAGATGAAATGAAATTGCGTGTGTAATTATATTTTTGCAATGTCTCTTCCTAAAATTCTTTAATCAATCGCAATAAATAAATAAATTTAAAAAATAAATAAGATATAAAAATAAATATCTTTTATAGTTTACTTGTAACACAATCATTGATGGTTGTGAGGAACAAGGCAAAGTTCTAGTTTAATTCATTTTAGTTCATTTTAATATCTTTGTTTTATTTTATTTTTTGACTCCATGCAAAATTATATTGTTGCCTTCATTTGTCTTTAGCTTGTCTTTGAATTGATAGTTTTGCCTTTAGCTTTGGCTTTGCCTCTACATTTTGCTTTAAAATTATCTTTATTTTAGAATCTCCACTTTAATTTTTATTTTATTCTATTTATTTGTTTTTTAGATTCGTGTCTTCCAAGTATGCTTTTATTTTAGATTTGGCTAAAAAAATTGCCTCTTATTTTTTATTTTTTTTATTTACTTAAATTTCTCTATATTTATGCAGAACTGTCTATATAGAATGTACATAGTCAAGTCTACCACATATAATTATTAGATAAAATATAGTTAACACACATATAATTAGCTTAACTTCTTAACTCTAGATAAAATTTAGAGAATTAACAAGATACTTCAATACATCATCAATATTATTAAGTTAGTGTTTTGTATTGTTTTTGGGACCTCTAAAATTGCTGAACTTGTAGGGGATTGTTTGATATCATTGAGTCTTTTAGGAAGGATGTGTAGGAAGAAAGTTTCACTCCATTATTATATTTAGGATAGAAGATATTGAGCCTCAAACATCCTTATTTAAATTAGACTGGATTTTTTGGATTTTTTGGATTTATTATGGTGAGATATCTTGGACCATGCATTTTCTAGTCACGTTCATAGTACCATTAGAAAACTCTCTTTGAGTAGAGGTGCATGGGCTTTGTTTCATAGCATTTGGACCTATGATGTGGAAGCTATAAAAAAATTTGAGTTTTTTTCTTAAAATTTTAAAATTACTTATACTTTTATTTTGACTATAGCAACAGCATAGGACACACTAGTATACATCAAATTAATTTGAATTTTTACTATATTTAGATATCATATTTATTTTGTTTGTTATGATAAGATCTTTAAAACCCCTAAAATTGAATTTTTGGCGTCTTTGAAAAGCTCTTTGCAAAGAGGGGTGCACAAACTTTATTTTGTGGAGTTTGAACCTATAGTGTAATGGTTATAAATTTTTGAGTAATTTTCAAATTTTTGATTTGAATTAAATTATCTTTAACTTTTGGAACATGGAGGTTTCATTATCTCCTAGGGAGATTACTATCGATTTTTAGAAAACTATGTGAGTTAAAAAATAGGTCCATTTAGTTCAAAGAAAAAAAAAATTTATATAATATGTAGAAATACTAAGATTAGGATCTATGAATGCTACATATTTTAATATATATAAATTAGGCTATATAAAAACATTATATAGTAGGAATTTTTAGTAATAGGTTAGTCTTGATAGATAGGGGCTGTGCAAATTTTTCATAGTATAATGAGTATAGATGTGGACAAATAATTTCATATAGATGATAAAATGGACATAGTCAAGAAAATCTACAATGAAGGGTGGTTGACTAAAATTGTGCCATAGTACTAGTATTGTATATATCAAAAAAAATAATTGTAAATCTAAGACATCAACCAAAAGTGGCAAAAATTGTTGCATTCATTTGCATGAATAGAGAGGTTTACCTTAGTACATTCAACAAACTAAAATTTGTACAACTTGAAAATAGAATTATAGTCTATTTAACTCCAATCTTTGAATCCATGTATGTTAATCACACTCATACTGAATGAGGTCTTCATGGGATAGTTTCAAGAGGGATTCTAAAGGGTTCAATGTTATTAACCCTTAAAGGCTAGAGGGTGTTTTGGAAGAAGAAAAATCTAAAAACTACCAATTTTTTATGTATTGTCTCAAATAATTTTTAAATTTTTAAAAATTCCATGCGAATAAAAGTATATTATTTAATGAAGGCATATGTAGAAAAAATTTGGCCCATTTGACCACGTGGATTGAAGATTATAATATTTGAAGTAAGAATTTTTTTTCTCATTCTTGTGAATTAGAGTCAGTAGACTTTGAGGCATCTTGGAATAAAATTGTTGGTCTACACAAAAATGATGATCTTAACTATTCATAAATATGTGATGTTAAGTTCGCTCATGAAAATTTTAGAAACAAATAAAGAATCTAGCTTACTCTAAATCAAATTGCAATGCAAGGTGGTTAAATACCTTGCATTAGATGTTTCTCAGGGGCATTGGAGGGCCATTTCAAGCCCATTCTCCATATTGTGAATTAGCCACTACTAGCCAAAATAAAATTAAAAAATTAAAATTTTAAATTTTAAATTTTAAAAAAATTAAAATAGTTTTTTGTTTATTTTAAAAATAAAAATAATTTAATTTTTATTATTATTATCCAATGTGACAATTGCTTTGCCCAATCATCTTGATTCAGAGGCCAAGTTCCCTCAATCCAAGAACTTGAGGGAACTCACAGCCATGGAGACTAGCTGAATTTCATCTAATGTCACTATATTAATCATTTTTTGATGATTTTTTGTGCAATGAAGAAATTTTTTTACTTGAAATCCAAATGGCAAAAATTTAGAGACTTATAATATATGGGAAAATTTTCAAGAACTTTGCCTTCACATATTGCAAGATAATAGGGCTTGAGGTTAGAAGAAAAGGGTTTTTCTTAAAGCCTCCCTAACATAGCTAATAAAGTTTGACTCCTCTTAGGATGTGATTTTTTGATAGTTGAATGTCATATTTGATTAATTATATAAATGCCAAATTTCAATAGTTGATGAGAGTTTTTGCAAAAGATGCTTCAAAGATGCCCAAATTGTGAGGGCTGCCTAAAATGTGTAGGTGGCAAAAAAATTATATTTCGACTAAGGGGTTACATGTTACATTTTATGTCAAAATTTCATAAACATCTTACCAAGATTGACTTCATAGGAACCTACCTATATTTTCAATTGTTCATTCAATGAACAATTGGCCTTTAGAGGTTAAAAATTGCCACTTGGTCAATGGCACTTGAATTCAATTGATTGTTGTTGGTTTCACAATGTATATCCCAAGGTATATCCTTTACACATATGTAGTAGAGAGAAGAAAAACTAAACATTTAAATTTTATATGTAGGATAGCCCCACTTCACAAATTGCATGAATGAATTTACAAAAATCATAGGGTATTGAATATATGCTCCACATAGCTTTTTATGTAAAAATATGGTCATCTTGGTTGCAATAATTAAGGTAAATAGCCCTACATCAAATACCCTCTTAATTTATGTGTATATTTTAAATTATAAAGAATGATTTCCTTGGGCATTATCTTTTACTTTGGATCAACGGTAGAGGGCTACACTAGTGTTTATCTAAAAGGTTGATTGCAAGAAATACTTATTCTACTTGTTGCATTTTTTATTTTCAAAGTTTTAATACTTTTTGTACTACAAGTCACTTTCAATACTCTTAGGGGCATGGAACATGAAATTTGGATGGTTGATTGGATTTCAGATCTATTATTCTAACAACTTTGATGGTCATCACTGGAGACAAGGATGGATGGCAATACTTAATTTGCCATAAAAATAGCTCACATTGACATATTGGAGGCACTACGCGCCCACAACAATAGTATTGAGTCTTTTTGTATACCATGAAATACTATCTTTAGCTACAAATTTGAATTTATGCTAAAAATGAAACGTTTCTATTTCTATTTTTAAAAATTAGAAAATGCACTTAAATTTTTTAATTTAAATTTAAAAAAAGTAGTCATTGTTGCCAACTAGGAGCAAATAAGGAAGATCAAAGATAGAATCCTAAAAATCATTTTTCATTCAACATAAATTCACCCTAAATATAGCACACTTTAAGCCAATGCAAAACACACTTTCAACATGTATTTCTATTAGAAAAGCTAGCCTACCAAAACTAGCAATGTAACTTTTCAATAAAAGGTACTTGATAGTACTAAAATCCAACCAAACAACATGTGTGACATATATTCAAAATTCAATCTAACCCATTAAATTAATTTTGAAAAAATTGAAACAATTCAAGTACAATGTCTATTGCTATAGGAAGCTTACATTTGAATGAATTTCATGTTCATTCAATCATTTTCGTGATCAGCTTATGACACAAAACAACTTCCAAAATTAACATGTGACAAAAAAATAGGACAAGTGTTTCTTGCAATCATCCAAAATTAAAAAAAGAAAACAAAAATAGAAAACAAAAACAAAAATAGAAAAAAGTAAATGTTACAAATGTGACAATTACTCATGTCCAACTAGTCACATATAAATTGATAACATGCTTCTAATTTCTAGAACATTACATTACATAAATGAACATCATCAATATAACATATGAATATATAAAGGTTCTTTTACTTTATATAAAAGAAGGTAATTTTACTTTTAATTTCTAGGGTGCAATATTTTTAGGGATATTTTGCTTAATTTAAGTATATATAAAGGGTTCATTTACTTTATATCAAATAAAGTAATTTTACTTTTAATTTCTAAGATGCAATGCTTTTGGGCATATTTTGCTTGACAATGATTTTGTTTTTCTGCTCCAATGTTTAGAAAGTTTTTTATATTATGAATATGAAGTCTTTGAATACAACATTAATTAATTACTGCAATTTAAAAGCGTGTAACAGATTTCAATATCATCGACCTTGTACAACATGTTTTGATCCACAATTTCTTCAAAAAATAATTTAAAAAAGTCATGGGTAGTTCCAAAGAATCAGCTCAGGAAGACATCAACATGCCGAGAGAGCAATGCAACCGTTGTGGATCCTCCAACATCAAATTTAAATTTTTTAATAACAAAAAGATTGATCAACCACGTTACCAATGTTTGGATTGCTCTTCCGTTCTCGGCAAGCCCTACTTTTTCAACCCTAATCCAAAGCGACAACACCACAAGGATGGTTATGCCAAACTACCGAAAGAAGAACCAGAGGAATTGAAGATTCTTGACAAGGTGTGTGACAAGTGTGGCACGGTAAACAAAGCGAAATTTAGAGGCTTCAACAATGGAAAGATGAAGCAACCGCGGTATGTGTGCAGAGGATGCAACAGACTCTTTTCACCCCTCAAAAAATCAAAGTCTGTGCGCGTGGTGGAAACTGATGAATCTTCGAATCAATTTCAAACGCAATCAGTAACATCAGAAGCGTCGTCGCATCAACAAATTTCTTCATCACTGCAACAGCAAATTCCACCTGGATTTCAACCAACCCACCTTCGAAATCCAGTTCAACAACATAATAATTATCAAATACCTACTCGGCGACAACGAATTGCACTTGAGAATCAGCAAGCGAATCAATTTCAAACGCAACCAGCAACGTCAGAAGCGTCGCATCAACAAATTCCTTCATCACTGCAACAGCAAATTCCACCTGGATTTCAACCAACCCACCTTCAAAATCCAGTTCAACACAATGATAATTATCAAACAACTACTCTGCAACAGCAATTTGCACATGAAAACGAGCAACCTCAACTTCAAGATCTAATTCATTGTTATCGTTCTAATCCAGTACCTCCTCCGCAACAACAAATTCCAACTGGAATCACACTATACCACTTTACACCTTCATTTCAAGGTAATCCTACAACTATTCCGCAACAACAACTTGCACCTCGATTTCATCCACCTCATCATCAACCTTTCGTTTATAACAACCACTGGGATCAAATAAATTTCCAGCAACAACAAGTGCGAACTGAATTTCAGCAACCCCACTCTCATCCTTCATTTCAAAACAATCTTCGTCATCAAACAACTAGTATAATTCAGCAACAACAACAAATTGCACCACGAAATCAGCAACTGCACCACCAATCTCGAATTCCACAGAGTTTTTGTAATGATCCGCAGAGAACTACTGTGCAACAACCAATTCCAACTGGAATTCAGCAACGCTACCCTCACCCTTCATATCAAATTCATATCAATCAACAAACTTATGTGATGCCAACTGTAAATCAACGACCCCCCTTCCAACCTGCACAATCTCAAAGTCATAACAATCATCCGGATGCACAGAATTCAGAAGAGTTGCCGGGGGTTTGTAACGAACAAGATCCTACGACAACGGCGTCACTTCCTGCAGACATTTCAGAAGAGTACAAGGATACTGCATTTATATTTGAAGAGAAATATTTTACGGCGATGATGAACTCCGGTGGCGAATTTGAGGATTTGAAGAAAAAAAATCTGTTAAATCCTAGGAATACATAGACACCTTGAAACAAACGTCTTTTTTTTTAATTTTTTAATAAAGATTTGAACTTGTAAGAAAATAGCAATCTCATTGTAGTCATTATGGTTTGAGAGTCCAATGCAAATAAGGTATAGAATGGTATGTATTCAAGGATAGAATATTAATGTGTGGTATAAGTATTCAGACTTTGATACAATAGTGACAATCAATGGGGGAGTTACATTTGAATAAGTGAAAAATACCTGAGAGATCACTATTGATTTTTGGAAAACTACGTGCTTTAAAAGATAGAGTTCATTTAATTCAAAGGGTGAAATTTTTATATAATATATAAGGCTACTGTAGAGTCTATGAAATGCTAAATACTCTAATATATATATAAATTAGGCTATGTAAAAACATCATGTAATAGGATTTATTAATGAACAAGTTAGCCTTGATAGATAGGGGTCGTGCAAATTTTTCATAATATGATGAGTATAGATGTGCACGGATAGTTTCATATGGATGATAAAATGAACATAGTCAAGAAAATCTACAATGAAGGGTGGTTGACTCAAATTGTGCCACAATACTAGTATTCTATATATCAAAAAAATTATGTGTAAGTGTAAGACATCAACCAAAAGTGGCAAAACTGTTGCATTGCATGAATAGAGAGGTTTACTATGGTACATTCAACAAACTAAAAATTGTACAACATGAAAATAGAATTTATAGTCTATTTAACTCCAATTTTTGAATCTATGTATGTTAATCACATTCATATTGAATGAGGTGTTCATGGGATAGTTTCAAGAGGGATTCTAAAGGGTTCAATGTTATTAACCCCTGAAAGGTCAAAGAATGTATTGAAAGAGGAAAATCCAAAACTACCAATTTTTGATGCATTTATATATATATATATATATATATACAACCGGCCTATTAGGTTAGCAATTACTGCATCTTTTGAATACATTGTGCAGAAATGTCAATTTCCAACCAAAATGTTGTGGATTTTCAAAGGGGGTCCACGTAGCAATACCCCATTCATCATTAGCTTCTCCAAAAAGAGTACATATTGTCACCCAGTGACCCACCCGCCCAGCCACCCACCACCTAGCCAACTAATCACTTGGCTAGTCAACCCCCCCTTTTTGTATTTGTAGTAGGCAATTTTGCCACCATTCAATATGGGCTATTTGCCCCCATTTGTACATATCTGTAACCTGTAGCATGTATTATGTATCCACAACTTGTATACATATCCTATATTTTATATCCATATCCGCAATTTGTATACATGTATGTATCCAATGGCTAAGATTGTTTCCGATCAACAGTGGATGTTTTTAAAAAAAATCAACATCATTAGAGAAGGGGGGGAATTTTTTCTTGAGAGAGATCAATGACTCTTGATTTTTCCGGAGAAGGGGGGGGAAACAAACATTCGCGTCTTTTCAGTACATTGTGTTATATATATATGTTATTTTATTTTAAAATTAATTAATTATTTATTTTAAATTTCAACTGTGTATTATTTAGTTAAGGCAATGTGTGGGAAAAGTTCAACCCATTTAAGCACGTGGATTGAAAGATTATAATGGTTGAAGTAAGAATCTTTTTTTAATTCTTACAAACTAGGGTTAGTAGACTTTGAGCCCTCTCAAGATAAAATTGTTGGTCTACACAAAAATGAGGATTTTGACAATTTATAATTATATGATGACTATTAGATTATTCATGAAATATTTCAAAGGCAAATGTAGAGTTTAGCTTACTCTAAATCACCCTACAATACAAGGAGGTTGAGTACATTGGTAGTACACTAATCATTTTTTGATGATTTTTTGTGCAATGAAGATTGTTTTTCTTCTTGAAATCCAAATGGCAAAAACATAGAGACAAACATTTGGAATATGTAGCAAAATTTTCAAGAACTGTTGACTTCACAAGTTCATATATTGCAATATAATAGGACTCAGGGTTAGAAGAAAGATTTTTTCTTGAAGCACCCCAACTTAGCTAATAATTTGATTTCTCTAAGAGTATAATTTGAAAACTGAATTTTTTTTGACAATTGTATGTCATAGTTTATTAATTACATAAATGCCAAATATCAATAGTTGATGAAAATTTTTGCAAAAGATGCTCCAAAGATGCCCAAGTTGCAAGGGTTGCCAAAAAAATTTAGGGTGGAAAAAAATTACATTTTCACTATGGGATAACATGTTCAAATCTTGTATCAATTTTTCATTAACATTTGACCAAAATTGGCTTTATAAGAACGTACTTAGATTTTCAATTGTTCATTCAATGGACAATTGGCCTTTAGGGGTTAAAAATTGCTACTTGGTCAATGACACTTAGATTCAACTGATTGTTGTTGGTTTCACAATGTATACCACGTACACATAATTATGTAGTAGAGGGTAGGGGAAATTTGTGAAAAAAAGTGGGGACACGAAAAAAATGGACATTTAAATTTTATATATAAGATACTAAGATAGCTCCACTTGAAAAATTGCATGAATGAATTTACAAAAACCATAGGGGATTGGAAATATGCCCCTTGTAGCTTTTTTGTAAAGATACGGTCATCTTAAATGCAATAATTAAGGTAAATAGTCCCACATCAGTTACCTACTTAACTCAAGTATATAACTTAAACTATAAGAAATGATCTTATTGGGATTGATGAACTCCTAAAAAAATTTTAAGCTCCCGAGGAGCTTTTTGAAAGCTCGGATATCGATACGTTCATGTGCAATCATTGTCATATAGATGAAAGTGAAATTCTTACGGAAAATGAATATGTTTGAAATTAAGCTTCTCCAAAATATAATTCTTTTCCAAATCGGGTGCCTCAGTCAAAAGTTATGGGCTAAAAAATCTACAGGTAGCTTAGGACATAGTGCTAATAGAGACAGGAAGTAGTTACACAAGTAGTCAAGCAAGTTGATTTTTTTCCATTAACTTTGAACATTTATATCTTGCAATCTATATAGCCAAATGGTCTGAAATTTTTTCCACACAATCTCAAAGGAGCATAGAAAAGCAACATGTATTTGAAAATAACAACAAATTTTATTTTTTCTAATTTTCACTCAATGCATTAAATGGATGTACTGATTTTTGTAAGCCAATCAAAGTTCAAAGGTTCAATTTGAGTTTGCCAAATTGCATTTGATGTCTACAACTTTGGAGATTTGTATCTCCTTCATCCAATGTTCATTTTCAATAAAATTTATTGGATTATGTCCCTTGAAGTCTAGTTAGTGTAGTAAAAGTTTTATGCCAATCTAAGTTGTTTTGAATGTTTGGGACAACTCAAAGTTCAAAATCCCAACATTTATGGATTATAGTGAACTTTGAGGGCTTGTTTCTTCTTCATAAAGTGTTGGTTTCCGATAAGTTTTTTTTGGAAAAGTTGCCTATATTAGTTTAGTTTGTGTGTCTAAAATTCATATCAATCCAATAGGTTATGAGTGAATGAGAAGCATTTTAGTGAAAGGCGGTTCAGCCTCAATTGTATTTTTTGCAACTTTTCTAGCTTTTTTTGACATTTCAAATCCATTTTGAAGACACTATGAGTTAATTCATTAATATTTTCTTTCACCAATGTGTTTGTATTTTGCTTTTGAATCACTTTATAGTTAAACTTTTTTTCATCAAAGTAGGTTTAGAAATCAAATTTCACCTCCAAATGTATTGCTAGGAAAATTTCAACATCCTTTTTCTACACAAACATTATGGTCTTGCAATCTATGTGGCCAAATGACTCCAAATTAATTGACATCATCTACAACACTTACACTTTAGGATTGTATGGTTGAGATTTCTATACCTTAGTGACATTTTGAACTATAACACTTTAAAAGCAAAGATGATTTTAAACCCCAAAAGGCCCTGGGCCTTGAGGGGTAAAATAGCTCTAAGATGGAATTGAAATATACTAATCTCAATAGTGAGATTTTTCTAGCAAGAGATCTTAACTTTGTGAAACTTTCTTTTTTAATAGTAAAAATTGAGGTTAGAAATGAATCCTACAAATAATTTTTTCAAGAAGATGCTCTAATTGCTTGAAAAATAAGATTGTCCATAACTTTCACAGAACAAATCCAAATGAAATAAATCAAATCTTTGCATGTACATAAAAATATAATTTATATAAAACAATTTTCAAATTTTTTTACTTTAAATTTTTTTGAAGGTTTTTTTCTGCCCTCCAAACTAAGAAAAGGACTTTTTGTGCCATAACTTTTATTCTTGGTCTCCAATTGAAATAAAAATTATATTTTTGGAAATCTAATGTATTTTCTACTTTTACAAAACAATTCTAAAAAATACAACAAATATTGAGATCATAGGTGCTTGCCCGAAATCCATTTTTTCCTTTGAGGGGACAATGGGACTTTGGGGGTTAAGAGAAGGAAAACTTTGTTTATCATTACAATATTGATTCTTCCATAATATGAGTTCTTTGAAAAAATTGAAATCTTGCTCATGTAGTTGCTTGGGGGAGGGACATCTTTTCAATGCAAGATGATTTGGGAAATTGGGGTATATTAAACAGTTACATTATCTTTAAAAAATTGTTATGCAAGTAACTAACATAAATAAATACCTAATGGTCCAAGTTCCTAAAATTTAATAGTCCCTACTTCTTGAGAAAGTTGAGTCAAACTATGCTAACCTTGTTGGGTAGGGCCCATAATTTCTTTTCTTCTAACTTCAAACATTATAATTTCACAATCAACAGGATCCAAGTCATCCAACAGGCTAAATTTTTTTTTAGAAAATTTGAAAAGTAGTCTAGTACAAATATTTATGGTTGAAAGTTTGAAAAATGTTTTAATATTTCAATTATGCTCAATGCACTAGATAGTGGCAGTTTTGGATATTTTTTTTGTAAAAAACACACTAATCCTTAAAGGGTTAAGATAGTCTAATTGAAAAGTGGATGAAGAAGCCTGAAGAATGTATCATATATCAAACATTACAATATATCCTCAAATTTCTATCTTGGTTGCTCTATGCTTTAGAGAATCAATGTTTTCACTATTATATGAAATACATTTTTTAGAAAATATCCTTTGCACTTATTTCTTTGAATATTTTAAATAATGAAATAATGAAATAGAATTCTCTTAACCAGTAGGATACAATACATACATACTCTAGTGAATAAATTGTAAACTTATCCATAGAAATTGCAATTTCGTTCATATTCAAATTATTAAACTCTTAAGTTCCATGACTATATTCTACCAAAAACCACTCCAAGATTGACATTTTTTAGATGAGAACAAAGAGCTAAGATGAACAAAATAATTTTTTTAGTGTATCCAAGCACCAAATTTAACACTGAAATTGTATAAAGATGTATAGAAAAATTCCAAATTTTTGGGCATCTAGATTTTGAGATATTAGTGTTCAAAGTGAAAAAAACCCTCCACCCTTGGCATATTTATACATTAGCATATTTTCAAATTTTGAATCCTCCTAATTAAAAACATGTGTACTAGAGAGTTTTGAGGTATAAATTTTTATCAAGGATAGTTGAATTGAACATCTAGGAAAATATTTTCAAAAATGAACTTAGCATTTTTATTCCTTAAAATTGTTAATGAGAAATAGATACAAGACAGAAAGATAAACCAAATTATTAATAGATATAAAATGGACCAAATTGAAGCAAGTCAACCCTCATGGTTAGATTACTCTATCAAACAATCTAAATCAAGGCTACAATATTATGCTTTTGGAAATTGCAAAAACTAAGATAAAAGACAAATTCTAATAATTATTTCTTCAAGTCCTTGAAAGATGTTCTAGTTGTCCCCCAAAAAACCTTTTTTTTAACTTTATACCACTAGTCAAAGTGGAATAAATAAAAACTTTTCATGTAGACATGTGAATAAATGATTTTTTGCTTAGTTTTTTTTATTACTGCCCAAAGTTGATTATTTTTGCATAGAATAACATAACTTTTATATTGAACATTTAATGCGATAATTAAAAAAAACCCTTCTAGATAGCTAGTACAAACCTTTACAAATAAACATCGTACAAAATGATCCCCCTAAAATACACTTGATTAAAATATCCATTCTAAGACTTTGGGGATTATATACAAACAAACATGTCTAGTAGGAATAAAGTATTTAGTTACTTCTAAATAATTGTATAGAATTCTAAAGAAAATACTCAGACAACGTGACTACATCTATCCAATTGGCTAGATAAAAATATATATTATTTATAAATATTATTTATTAAATATAGATATGTAGGTGTATTCTTTTCAAAAGATTTTTAAATATACTTGTACAATTGTGTATGTGATTAAAATTGAATTTTTTTTAAAGAGAACCATACAAAGTTAGAAGTTCAAATAACATTGGAGGAGTTAGGGCCTTAATTTCTTCCATCATCCATTCATTCCAATCCACCTATGAAAATCCATCAACCAATCAAAGAGAATATCCAATATCATTCATATTCACGCCTACATTCTTAGGCCTCTCAATGTGTAAGTCACTTGAAAAGACTTTTCTAGCCTTGTCGTGCCCTCCCCCCACCCTAAAAAACAAGAGCCGTTAGATCACCACTAATTCAAGCCATCGATCTGGGATGTGGATACGGATACAAAATATATAGGACATGTTTTTATATCCATAAACAAATGTGGAGAAAAAACAAAAAATTTCACCTTGCCAAAGAATGCTCATAGCACTAGCTACCTCAGAGAACTCCAAGGTCAAGGATACTATTAGAGCTCATTGGACCATTTAAATATATGTGCAAGAATGTTGTTCATAGAGTTGTTGAGAGATTATTCTAAATACAAGAGTCAAATATATTGATATCAAAATTTTGTCCTTGACGTAATGCTTTAAATAGGACAAAAAGGCCTTTGACCTTGTGTCAAACAAAGAAAAAGGAGGGGGTGACAAGAGATTTTTAGATTTGTACTACTTTGAATTAAAGAATAACTCTATTACACGTAGAATCCTCATACAATTTCAAAGTAGGAGGTTGTAGCAATTCAAAGATGCGTGGGAGTAATGGGAGACAACCCCAATTCCATTCAAAGATGAATGGCCAACGACAATTAGCCAAGTCATACTTACACCACTTGTGTGAATAAGTCCAATCAAAAGTATATGAAAAGATGAGTTGTTGATAGTAGGTTTACATATCCTCTGACAAATTCAGTGGATTAAGGAAGGTCAAGGACTTCCCATTCGTTAATAAATGTAAGACACGTGGAAGCTTTGAATCTACAATAGTTTTGATTTTCACAGCAATCGTCGCTTCACAGACCCGGCATACTACAAAGCGTTTCAGTGTGATGATAAACTTCAGTAGAGCTAAGAATGGAGCTTCCATCGACTTGCAAAATCAGGAGATGAGAAAAATTGCCTTATTCGCAGTAGAAAGACGGAGACTGCCTCGTAGACTACAGAGAGGTAAACCAATCCGCAATCTTTCTGGATAGACCTCGCAAGTCCGCCAAAGCCGCATTTCTAAGCACTTGGGCAACAGCATCGGCTGGACTGTATTCTCGACCTGGTTGCCATTTGACATCCTACACAAGGAAGCACAGTTACTCTGTTATTCACTTGTATCAAGTTTACAAATTCAAGCTATGTGCGTGTTCTTGGATTGTGCTTGGTGTCCTGCCAATACTAAGAAATTCACACAAACAAACGCCTAATGCAGAACCAAATACTAAGAATTTGAACAAATTCGGACACTCTTATCAGGCATCAACTCGAAACAGATAAAGAGGAGAGTTGAGTCTGAAAGCAACATTTAAGAATCACACAACTGTAGTGATAGCCAAGACAAGATGTTTGATTGAATAGAAAAGGATTTAGAAAAATTAGAGGCTTAATTTTCAATAGAAGGTTGGTTTGGGTAAAGTTCTGTCACCCTATGGTCACAATGATTATACAAAGACCACACTATGATATGGGCCTTTGTATGAACATCGTCACCTACTTCAGAATCGTGAAGAATATTCTCTTAGTGATGTTTTCTGAAAGTTCCTGACAGAGTTTAATATTACTTTGTTATCGTTTAGAGTTCAGATCAGGTAAAGAAAATGAACGCACGAAAAAAAGAGACGATGTACGAAAGTCGGGCCACTTACAGGAGCAATTGGGGTAAGGTGATTCCCATTAAGTACAACTTTGTTCAACTTTCCCCCTAATGCTTCAGTGCGACCCCTCAAGAGTTCTTCCAATGTATCTGTTTCATCAATAGCGTCTTGGGTGAACTTCACCTGTGAAAACAAGTGTGAGGTATATGATTCCCGTACTTTCTCTATGGAACAAGGAAAAATGAAGATCATATAGTGTTGTCATCACAATTAGCTTGTTTCATTTGAGCATACCAGAAGGTTATTGGGTACAGCATATGCAAGAGATGCAGTTGCACGGTTCTGTGAGGGCGTCGGAGTGAACTCAGATACTCCCTGTGACATCTGTTGGTTTGAGAAAGAGCAAAGTCAGCACTTTGACATCAATTGAATACAAGTAGATTGTGCACAAAAGAATCTGGATTCTATTCCTAGGCTAACTGTTCATTGATTTCAGAGTCTTCAGGTAGCTCCTTAAGAATGTTATAGGACATTAGTACCTAATTCAATGAAACAGAAAAATAGGTGCAGAAATATCAAACATAGACCAGGTTTACTGGAGCATCAACCAGAAAAAGAGCGAAGTGCAAATGGAAAGATAGGAACAGAAAGGCAACCTGGTCGAAAACAGCAGGAATCTGGTCTAGAAACTGTCGGACAGACTGCAAGTTATCACCAACAGCGGGTGAAAGGGGAAGCCCTAAATCCAAAACTGCTCTAATCGCCTCTGCTGAAAACACAACATTAGATCCGCCTCATTAACATCAATAAGATGTACTGACGATGTGGATAAGAGAGCTTTACATCGAGAGAAAATCTTGCCAGCTATTTTAAAAGCTTCAGGATTACCAACCAACATAAGCTAGGCAAGAACTTACAGCTAAAAGCTCGGGCAAATTCAGTGACCGGAGAAGACTCCACCAAAGGTGCAACCTGCGCCATAGTTGGGCCCATCTGCAGTCGAAGATAGTAATACTTGAATAATAACTTGAATAATAACTTAAACTTCATATTAGTAAAGCTCCACGGTAAAAAAAGGATTCACAAACAGCATTCACAAATACCGATTAAGCGGCTCACCTGCCCAAAGAAGGGTACCGCATCTGCAGCAGGCTTGTTATTAAATGAAATAATTGCATTCGCCTGACCAACACATAATTTTCTTTTTTAGAAGTGGCTCAACACTTAACAAGGTTATGCAGAACGTTATGCATCACAGATACCCTTCAGCATTCACAAAAGATATGCACGGGCAATTCTTTTTTAAACAACCAACCGAATCTAAGGAAATCTTTTGCGCAGTTAAGGAACGATTGGACCTTTCAAAATAACATTTCATGCATACTGAAAATGAATGCCGAAAGTACTGTGCTTGGTACCTGAGGCAGTCTTCCTGAGCAAGTGCTTCCAATGAGCACCTGCATTAAAGCTCCCAGGCTACAACTCACAGAGTGCATAAGAGCGAGGTAAGTTATTTCTTCGTAAGAACAGAAAAAAACTATGCTAGCTAAAAATATCCAAGTATTATAGACTACTGGCACTCTAGATTTCATCAGACTCTTAAGCATCTAAAAAAGGAGGCGCATTATTATACCTGTGACCAACACTGTACACAGGAAGCGATGAGAATTCTTCTGCAGAGAGGTCCCCAAACCCTGAGGTCGACAGATAATCCAGGCAGCTAGTGAAACGGGTGTGAATGCCCTGAGCCGAAACAGTATGATCAAAACTCAAACGATATGGCGTTGCCACTATCAAAAAACCCTCCTTCGCCAGTAGCTCTATCAAAACACTGCTTGCCGATGCACACCAAACACACAACAACATACATCAACCGGATGCCCTAAAATGTAACTAAATACTTAGACTAATAAAAAATATTGCAAAATTACATGCACAGAACATGACCAGTCTTACTAACCTCGAAACGTCCAAACCAGACAGAGATTCTGTCATTCACATACTAAAGAAGAGGATATTAAAACCACTATCCTGGCTTCTAACCTAAGCCTCTGTCACCAACAGCAACTCATCTCTTCCAATACACTCAAAATAACCTTCAATTAGCAAGTTGGGTATAAGCATGACTTGGCTAAATGTCTCTAGCTACCGAAATTCGAAATGGAAGTGGGGAACTGTCGCTTCAATAGTGGATTGCCTACAACCTCCTAAATTGAACGATCACATAAGAAATCATCATACATTGAGTGAGATAAATTTGACTTAAAGAGAGTTTGGCTCTCAAACTACCCAAAGTGAGCACTTCAGTGAGCTCTATCGAGTGATCTCCCAATGAGAGCACACTCCTACGTATTGCCTACACATTGGTTAAGATTCCTAATACTATCCACTGCTATTAGTTGAGGATAGTCTTAATACTGTCCTCTGCTATAATTTAATGTATATTGAACAATGCAGGTATAGATATAAAACATAATACTATACAATAATCTTCCTGATAGATTCTTAATACCATAGTAGAACAAGTAATATCGAATAATTTACACATTGGTCAAGATTCCAAGGTTGAAAATAGAGACTCTAAGTACCTTATAGATTATCATATACAAGAAAAAAAGTTGGACATGGCATGGTGAAGGTGTGGTACTTGTAAATCACGTCGGGAGCAGCCCCAATAAACGCGCCTCCCAGGAAATGAATCAACCCTTTGGTCCTTCCACTAGGGTCCAACGAAGGGTACACCAGACACTCGCTGATGCGCTCAAACGGCGGTGTACTAGTAGTCCCTCGCATTTGGTCCGGAGCTGCCACATTCGTCACCACAGACCTTCTTGACCTTCCACATGCCCTAAACCCTAAACCTCGCACCTTAAAAGCTCCTCTCTTCCCTGCTTGCTGCTTTGTCACAACACAGTTCCTGTGCGCAAGTTTGATTGGTGAACACTCCTGTCCGAGGGTCACTGTACGTGATGATGTCTGAGGCAAGAGCCGGAAGCCCACCGCATGGGACATACTTGTCAAAGTTTCTCAGTTCCTATCGCCCCCCCCCCCAAAAAAAAAGAGTTGTGAGTAGTGTGATAGTCTCTTGTGAATCAATTGACTATCTATGAACTCATGACATACTTCGGCCTGTAGTCCAATCTTAAAAGAATACATTTATTGCGCACAAAGATATCTTATTTTGGCTCCTACAAAAAGGGTTACCAGAAAATGGAATACAACCAGTTACTGATTTCTAGTTCGGTAATACTTTTATTGTTTTGCAACATACTCACAGAATTGTAAACAGAATTGAAAAAGAATGTAGAATGCAATTAAAAAACGCAATCAGAATAAAATGGACATTCTACGCTTCTCCATTCACTCCTAGCCATGAAATGGTTCCACCATCTTCTCCATTATTCTCTCCAACAATCTTGTACACCACAATCATGCACACAGACATCTTTCTGCGTGAAAGACGTATGTTTCCAGCTCCAACTTAAAAGTTCTAATTCATTCCATTCTCTTCTAGACATTTTGATTGTTCCACCATCCTCTCCCTCATTCTTCTGAGATATTTCATCTCACAAGGATGCTCAAGAATTGCGAAAGACTATCTAAGAGGTGATCAAATTGGCACCAAGGGTGTGACCAAGAGATTGATTTTTCTCAAGCACGGAAAGGAAACAGAGCAACAAATTCCTACACAGTCCGAATAAAAAAGGAAACAAAATTCTTCTGAAGGAAAAACTCGGGACTAAATACCGAATGAAAGAAGTTCAAGAGTTCCAGGACTGAAAGGCGTTCCAATACACACCGACGTAGAGTTCTTTCTTCTCCAACAATCTTGTATGTACTGGTAACTTATTGTTCTTGTGCAACAACAGTTTCGGAATGCACCAAAAAGAACTGCAGGTGAGAATTGGACACTGCGGGTAAAAAATGCGGCAGACCCAATTACAAATTTATGAGACGAAGTTGCAATGGATTAGCGGCGAGGAGGTGGAGGGAGGGAGGCAAGCCTGACTTGGAAGCTTGTGGGCCTCAAGGCTCATGCTCTGTTCCCAAGAGCAGGTTCATGTTCCCCTCGCTCCTAAGGGAGTTCCCAATGGGTCAATGCGGTCTTTGTCTTTGTTCCAGGGCTTTTTCATTTTCGGGAAAGTGTGAAGATGGCGATCAGTTATATTTGGATGAAGTAATACATTTCTACATTCATCAATCTCTTAAACGAGTAAGGTAATCATAGCACTTTTTCATCTTAGATTCATGGTTTTATTCCTTTTTTTAATAGAAATGAAAAAAACTGACGGAAAAAGGGTAGTTTTTGAGCACCAAAAGTGAAGAATTGTTTTAAAGTGGTGCCAGTAATGAAGGGGGTTGCATTTTGTGGTGGAGAAATGTAGGTGCAATATGTTTTTTTAAATTTGAATTGAGTTTATAGCCATAATATAATTCAAATACAATATATAGGTACATGAGGAAAACAAAGCAAAATTCAAATGTACAAGGGTAGTGTTTAAGGAGTTTAATTCTTAAAGGACCAAGCATCTGTTTAATGTATGCAAGAAGCCTCGGCTAGGTTTTTAGAGCATCCCCACAAATACACTGAAATTGGAAAATAGTGTTGGGTGATAATTAGTGTTGTTCCCTGTTTTTTACCCCTAACACTATTTTCCAACTTATGTGAAAATAGTCTAAGGGCACTTAACTCCCGCAGTCAAATTCTGACCCTTTCTTAAGAAACTCTAACATTAAATTTTTTTTTGGGGTGTGGAGGGCCGTTTCGGGCCTGTTCCCGACACTGTTCCCCCAGCAGTTAAAGAATGGCTACTATAATAAATTTTTAAGAAAAAAAAAAAAATTCTTAAAATTTTTAAAATAAAAAAACAAGATGAATAAAAAAAAATTATTTTTATATGACGTGGCAGTTCCTCTGCCACGGCACGGAACTGCTGCAGCGCAGTTCCAGAAAGTTCCAAAATCTGGAAACCCTGGGGAACTCGCAGCCCTCTACATGGGCTGAAAAACATGTAATGTTTCTGCCTCCCGTTGTCAAATTTTTACTATAGAGCTAAAATAGTGTTAGAATGGGTAAATAATGTTCTGACACTAACCTTGCAAATCACAATTAGTGTTAGGTGGAACAATTAATGTTGCCAACACTATTTACCAATTTTAGTGTAGCTTGGAGAAGAAGGGCGCCAAACAAGGAATTTTTGTGGTTTAGTGTGCCACCATTATGATTGAAGAGTCATGGCCCGACGGGAAGACTTGCCAAGTGGTCAAAAGGTCCACCATATTTTTGGTTTTATAATTTTAACAAGAATCTCTTCAACTTTTTGAAGAGAAGCTTTTCAAAAGGTGAGGCTAAGAAGATTTATAAGTTGCTTAGCGAGCAGTGCCCAAGAGACACTATTTGCTTGTGCCCTCTTCATTTTTTGAAGTAGTTGGGCATATTTTTTTCACTTCCCATGCGTGCCGTGAGGCAATTCTAAGCCACAGCCCGCCCATTGTCTATGTTGAATACCTTTGACAAGTTGCTATGCGGATGCTCTTATAAAGTCAATCTCAGTTAGATGTTCACAAATTTTTTTATACAAGGTGGGAATTTTTATTTTTTAATTCAATTTAATTTTTTTATCAAGTGCCTAGATTATGCTGCCCTGAATTTTTGGGATAGCCTAGGCAACTTCAGGTAGCATGTGCAAAACTCCTCCTATAATTTTGAATTTGAGTAGGTATGTAACCAACATGATTATTAGTTCAAAATTTCAAAAAAATGACTATGTGTAGTATAAAAATCTCACTCTAGAAGGAGTTAAAGTTTGCTTATGTCGGGCAAGGTTGAAAGGAAATTTTTTCTTCTAACTTCGAACATTATAATCTTTCAATCCATGCAATCAAAATTTCTGAAATTTCTTCTACACATTCCTATGGTAGTCTTGTACAAATTTAATATTTTTTTTTAAATAAACTTTTTTTTTTCATTTTTTTTCATTACCCTCAAAAGTGGTAGTTTTTACAATTTCTTCCTGAAATGTGCATTGGTCGTTTAGGATTAATCCCTAAAAGAACAAATCCACTGCAAAATGATCAAACATCATATTTGAAATAGATTTAGCCTTTTATTTAAAAGGCTAGTTGCAAGAAACACTTGTCCTATTTCTGTCCTTGGATGGGTACTTTTTGGCTCGTAACTTTTGCATACTTTGTCCGGTGGGCGTGAAATTTGGAGTGAAGGTAGCTACAAAAGTTTCAAACAATCTGTGATTTTTTTGAATATTTTTAAATTATTTTACTATTTTTAAGCTGCCCCCGATTGGATGTCTACCTTGGGCATTTAGGGGGTTTTAGACCTATTTTTGACCCAAAAATTTGCAAATTTAAGGTCACAAATTGGACACATAGGAATTCTACTAACTTTACAAGGATTGACAGAAGTTTCTTTGAAAATAGCAACATGTCCATTGCACAAATGATGTCAAAATGACCTTCTTTTACGCAGAGGCTATGAAGAGGAAAAAAAATTCCTTCATGAATTTTTTGGTGCAATGCAAGTATACTCTTTTCTAGCAAAATGACTTTTTTTATGGAATTTTCTTAAATTTTTTGCGAATTACTAAAAATGAAAAACTCCACATATCCCTTTTCTGTTCTTTTCTGCTTCTAGTGGTTTCTATAGTACTTTGTAGTAGTCTGTACTACTGCATAGTACAACATAATATTAAATCAATGGTTAGATCTGCAAGCGCCTACAATTGATGGTTGAGATTTGCCAGGGTGTTGCTAAAACATAGTTTTGGTAGTACTGCATAGTACTGCCAATCCTGTGGCCAAAAAACGTAGTTTTGGCCAGAAAACGTGAAGTGTTTCTTGCAACAGCCCAAAATTGTATTAAAAAATCAATCTTAGATGTTTATTATTAGACATTATACATTGTCTATCATTGAGAGAATCAGAGAAATTTCAATTCATTTCATAAAAAATTGCATTGTTGACATTTTTGTAGCAAAAATGATGATCAATTAATAAATATAGCAAAAACTAGTCTAATTAATTTGAATTTTTTCAAAAAAATACAAATAGCAATAAAAATTGATGTGAAGATTTATCAATTAATTTTATATATTTTTTACACCCAAAACATAAATATTTCAAGTGAAATTAAATTATCAAGATAAATGTTTTCTTTTATATAATTAATAAATTTTTTTAATAAATTATTGTAAAAAAGATGTTTTTTAATTATTGATTTTGATTTTTTCAAAAAAATTGCTAAATTATTGTGATTTTTTGGAGTAAATGTTAGACATAACATTATTCTATACCTTAAGTTAGGCTATTTGTTTGTTTGTTATGGTAACTAAGATCTCCGGAACCATAAGTCTTCTAATTGCATTTTTGGTATCATCGGAAAACCCTTAGCAAGGAAGGGCGCATGGACTTTATTTTGTAGCATTCCGATTTGTAGAAAAAAAGATATTGAATTTCAAAAAACATTAAATTTTAAAAATATTTTTACTTTAATTTTGGTTGTCGCAATGATATAGAGTATATTAGTCTCTATATATATACCTTAAATGAGTTTGTTTGTTTGTTACAATGAGACCTCTTCAATTGTGCATCCCTTGTGTTTTTAGTACCATAGGAAAGCCTTTAGTGAGGAAGGGTGCATAGGCTTTGTTTTGTGGCATCCCAACTCATGGAAGAAAAGATATTGAATTTCAAAGTCTTTATGAATTTTATGAATTTAGAAATTAAAAAACTATAATTTATTTATTTATAATATGGCAACAACATATGGCACACTATTACAAACAAAAAACACTCAATATTGTGTGATTTGGAATTTAACATGTAGATCATGCAATTACAATATTTCATTCAATTCTAATTTTTTTTCAAAATTTCAAAATGGAATAAAAACAAAATTTGTCAAGCTTAACTCCACCTTAGCTCCACTTAGCTTGTCCTCATCACTGTCACCACCACTCCTAACTTAGCCTCCATCTCAATCTTCTATTATTGAGCTTTTCACCATCCTTTGGAGCAAATTTGTGTTGAATCCTCTCTTCTTGCAAGGGTGAGACATAAATCTCCATTTAGTAAGAAGATAATTTGATGTGCTTAAATTGCATGTACCTATGGCTTGTTGTCATTCCAAAAAAAATTAAAATTGGATTAAAATTCAAATGTTTAAAAAAATAAGTAGTGAAGCATGCATCACACGAGCGGATTCTTTTACATAATTTTACAATTAACTCTAATAGATTATAAAGTTTTTTGACTCTAGACTTAACCCTAGAAGGACATGGCCCTCTATAACCAAGGTAATCACCAAAATATTTTTGATTATTGGACCAAAAGGTTTATCTTTTTGGTTTCTACACTTAACCATGTAACGACGTAACAACCTAAAAGTGTCCAATGGATGACAAGGAATCTTTCTACGTATGACAAAAATGTAAATTGTATTCATCATTGGATTTTATGTGAAAAGGGGAGGTTTCACATACTAGTGTGACCTCCAATGAGTGCTCTTGGTTTTCTTTTATTTAAGTAAATGATTTACATAGTACCCAAAAGGATGGTTATATTCCACAAGAACAAACTTGGTGTTCCAGGGTTAACAATGAAGTCATCCATGGAACCTTTTAGGTCTGCAACATCCTTACAGATTAGAAAGGAGAATTTGCATGGACAAAAAGCTCCATCTCCACGGAAAGTCAAGAAGTTTACTTCCCAAGTGACAGAATGCACCGGCTTGGTGTAATCAAAGGGATTTATTCATCAGCCTTCCTCTAGCTAAAACCAATATTGAAAATGCATGAAATGTGATTGGAGTAAACCTTCCATTTAAGTTTACTCTAGTTATACATAGTAATTCAAGTGGCCAGAAGAGTCTGACTGGGTGCACCACCTCTCCCTCAAAACCTGCTCTCAGTCTGAACAACAGAAAAATCAGCACAAATTCCAGTTTTTTTTCAGTTCTTCACTGCCCATTGCAAAGCTGAACACGTATCTGATTTTATTGAATACAATGGAATACAATCATCACTCTTCTTCAGGTGAGTCTGGAAAGTGTACTTTACTGTACTGTACTGTACTTACTGTACGCGCACAAACGAAGTCTTCATGTCAAGAACTTGTGCTCTTTGAAGCTTGCAACCATTTCCTGAAGGACCTCCTCCAAGGGCTGAAACTCCACTCCCAAGTCCTGCGCTTTCTTGGTGGAGAGGACAAATGGGGAAGCTCGCGGTTTCTGATTCTCATCTTCCCTGCATTGCTCAAGAGACATCGAGAAATCTCAGCATAGGAAACTAAGCAACCTCCTTCTGTGGATTCTCGATGCAAATTCCTAGAAAACATTTTGACTTTTAGGCACAAGAAGTTATGCTTAGCTAAAGTTGAACTTTGAACCTTGCAAGCAAACTTCAATTGCAGTTTGGCTCCCTAAGGGTTACTGGAATCTAAATGCAAATCCATCTGAAGGACAAGAAGTACTGGCATATTCAAACACACTCATTAAAGACTGCCATAAGGGGTGTCCTGTGTTCCTGATTTGCAATGAAATGTACTTTGATTGGCATTTTGTGTCCAGAACTATAAAACTGCACGTGAAAAAATGAGAAGGCATGCGGAGGACTGTACTGTACAGTATAGTCCAATTTCGTACCTGGTCTCGATGTTGTATTGTGGAAACAGCTTCTTCAGAAGAGCAGCAAGGTCACCGTAATGCATCACTTTTGCGTTAAGGATGTGGCGGCCTTCAGCTTCAGGCTTCTCATACCCCAAAATGTGTGCCTTCACCACATCCTTCACACCAACCCAACAGCCCACAATATTGGGGATGTCCTTCATGGTTCCTGCAGGAAGTGACGAGTCACCTTTTTCAGTCCATATGCACACAGCGCCGGAATCTCCTTTGCAGGCAGACAGGACCTGTATTGGCTAAATAGATCACCAGGTTTCACCAAAACTTCTGTTCTATCTTGATAGCCTCTAGGAACTTCAGGAAGGGTTGATAAAAGTGATGATTTGCAAAAGAAACTAGATTCTATCTACCCAGAGAACAAAACCACAGTTCTGCAAAACTGGGCATCATTAGTTACACTCTTGTAGCCACCCCCAGCAATAACTCAAAACTAAAAGAAACTCAAAACTCAAAATTATGCACATAGGAATCTCCACAGAATAGAAATTCAGGACTAATTAGACCACAATTGCATAATTGATTCACAGTGCAGGAGCGTGCATCTGGGAGAAATTCGTACCATTAATAATAAGATACTGAAATTCGTTCGTCGAGTTCATGGTATCGAACAGCGAGGGACCGACAACAAACACGGGGTTCATCACCACCATGTTCAAGTCGTGTTTGTTCACAAAGTCCCAGGCTGCTTTCTCTGCCAGCGTCTTGCCAAGGGCGTAGGATCCAAACTCTGGACCCTGTCACATAAGTAAACAATAGGCGTATTAGATGATAACGTGGTTCCAAAACAGTTGAAAGCGTGATAACACGCGGGACAGATGCATAATTACCTCCGTACAAACGACAGAGTGACAATGCAAACATGCATGAAGCTCTAGATGCTTATGAAATCTGGGACTGAGGAGTTGAATTGGTCCTGACCAGTTTTGCGCGAAGAATGTCGGGCACACTCCAGAAGCTCTCATCAATGACAGCTCCTGGAACATTTTTGGGTGTTATGAGAACAGACAGAATTGATGAGGTGAGCACAATGCGCTTTGGGCGTGCCTTGGCGCAGGATTCCAGCACGTTCAGTGTCCCCTGGAGTGCTGGCTCCACGAGGTCGGCCTGCATTCCATTCCATTCACACAAGTCAGCCCTAATTACAGTCTCCAACATCCTCACAATTTAGGGCTAGGAGCTAGAAATGTGCTCGAAATGGCACGCGCAACACTCTTATTTTTCAACAGAGTTCATTTATGGCTCTTCACTGAAGGAGAGAAGCTAGGAATTGCATCAACACAAGCTACAGTGAAATGAGAAAGTATGAGTAAGTTCTTATGTACAGTTGCTGTTGCTACTCAAAACTTGAGCCCTAAACCCTAATAGGATCGAAAATACGAAAAATCTCTAGTGCAATTACAGTACGAAACAAGCTTCAAATTCAAGCCTCTAATAGCTTTGTTCCTGCACCACGAATGGGACAGAGCCTCTCTCATTGCACAGCCCAATTTCACAATCGTAACCCCTTTGGACTTACAAACGACACTGTACTACAAAGGGGCAGTCTATTTCATGGCTGGTACGATAGAATGCTTCATCAAA
Organism: Antitrichia curtipendula; assembly: GCA_951230915.1. Classification (NCBI taxonomy): domain Eukaryota; kingdom Viridiplantae; phylum Streptophyta; class Bryopsida; order Hypnales; family Leucodontaceae; genus Antitrichia; species Antitrichia curtipendula. The sequence goes on along the minus strand of OX579639.1, from coordinate 6,999,710 downwards.
TGGAATGCAGGTCGATGATAGGAACATGCAAGTTGACAATCGAAGCTTCAACAACTGTCAACAAAAGGACTCTTCACTTACTTCGGGGTTAGCCAGAGTGACGCCAGGCTTCATGGATACCACGGGAGATGCAGTGTGGAAGACACCATCGCAGCCCTGCAAGATGGAGTCGAAGGAGCCTGGGATGAGGATATCAGCTGCGCACAACTGCAGACGCTCCTTGGCACCTGGCAACTCTAGCAGGAACTTCGCCTTCTCTGCAAAAACACCCAGCGCAAAGAAAAAATTCTGGAGTTCTTAGAAATAAATCAAAAGGGTACTTTGGGGAGTGATCACGATCAGACACTCGAAATTCTGATCGATGTGATACTAAAGTTTAACATTTCACATGTGGTGCATGATGGGATCGATACGTACAGAGGAGAAGATAGCAACACAAGATATTAGAACTGACCGATTTCAGTGAAATTTACAATTCAGATGATCGAGGTGAAAATTAATTGGTATCTCCAGAAGCAGTAACGAGCAATGCAAATAAAGTGAAAATTAGATAGAAAACCATACGAGTCCCTAAATGATCCACCCCAAAGTGCTAAAAAAATCACAATTAATGGCCAATTTCGGCCTATAGAGATCAAGGTAGGTACGTGCACACTGAATTGAATTGTCAACTGAAATGTACAGCAAAGCATTCAAGTTTATGCAGCGATTCAAGGCGTGCATTCCTTATTACTTCACTGATAAATTTTCACTGGTCTGAACCCTTTTTGCAAGCCCTGATCACAGCTAAGAAACCGGTGGAAGTTAGTTGGACTAGCACTCTGAATATTGTGAGCTACATTGGGATGCACCAGTGTAGCAGAATCTACAAAATAACGTCTTCTCATAATTTTGCAGCAAACGATCGACACTAATATGACGCCCTCACTAACAGTCTAGGATAAATCAGTGTAGTAAAACTTATGTCTGCACGCCATGCAAACAATTTGTAGAGGACAAGCAAGGAGCTTCGTAAAAACTGATAATACGCTATCAGTTAAATCAGAATTTCGTTAAAATGGCGGTGTTACACAGCCTTGGCACTTTTACGTTTTAAACCGGACGGTCTGAAATCTATATCGGTCCTAGACTTTAGAGGTAAAGAACGAAATGAATGGAAAAATGGCGTATGGAATCCCTCCATTTTAACGAAATTTCCGATGCAAACTGATCACCACATACCCAACAAAGTCCTCACCTGGATTCCGAACTGTGCCCTTCACATTGTACCCTTTCTCCAACAACGACTTGACGAGCCACGAGGCGATGAATCCCGGAGCCCCTGTCACTGCCACCGTTTCCCCGGGCGCCATTTCTAGCTAGCTAGTGTATGCACAAGGTTAGCTTTCTTACGTACAAAGAGATGATTGAACAGAAAATGATCGATTGCAATACTTAGCTGAAGACTGAGGTATGTTGTCTGTCACTCGGATGTATAATTTGAAACCTGAGTGCCTTGGGATGTTTCTTATATTCTGTGCATTCTGGACTGAGCTTCTCTCGGATCGGACTGCCCATGACAAGAATATTGCTGCGTATTGGCTGCAGGGATTGGAATTCGCCTTCGAGGTCATCCGCGCTGCAACTGCCTTGGAAAATTCCGAAGACTCGACAGGGAAACGGGGAGGCCATCACACACACACACACGGTCTCGCCGGGAGTGCGGTTTCTTAACCACCACCCCTCCATGTGGGGCCAGGGGGGTATTCAGAAAGCCCGTGCTTGAACTGACTACCAGGGGGGTAAGGTAACAGGTCCAGAAATCGCCCACCTAAGGGCTGAAACTGAATTTTGGGAAGGCAAAACTTCTTGGAATATTTTTCAGTCAATTTTCCTTGAAAGACGAGAGGAATTGGAATCTAATCCAAGTTGTTTCATATCTCTTGGAGCTTTGTAGAATTAGTTATGAAATTTTGAAGTTGAAATGACATAAGTAGCTATAGTTTTTAATGAGTTTCAATTTCCCTTATGATAGTGCTTGTGCTTACATTTGAATGGCTTTGTTCGAGAGAATGGAAAGGACTTCATGTGGGTTTAAAAAAAGCGTAAGAAGAAGAAGTCATTTGCCGATACCATGGACAATATGGTTGATGCTAGTTAGGTTAGTGGATACCTGGTCATGAGAGTCAAAGTTCATTAGATCTTTGAATGTAATGTATGATATTGGTATTTGACATCAAAGGAATTTGGTGGAGGGTAGTAATATAAAACCACTAGTGTAGCGTAGCGTAGTGTAGCATATGATATGCTAGTCATTTAACTAGTGATCAAGTTCATATTGCTTTATGATACTGACATCTCTTATTTTTAGCTTCATTTCTTCTGGATTTTGGAGGCCTAGGCATATTCTAATTTAAGCTTTGTTTGGAGCCATTTGGAGATTCTTACTTTGCTAGATAGGGCTACAAAGGTTTTTGAAGAAGTACGTTTTGTTGAACCTTGTTCGAGATATGAAATGTGTTGATTTTGAACCTTGTTCAAGATATGAAATGCCCTAATTGTTGTGCACCTTTAATCATATGTTATTAGCTCTTATATTAAACAAGTAAACATTCTTTGTGCATGTTGTTTCTTATTCAAATTTTTATCATTGCAGTGCATTGAAGTTGGTGTTGAGCTATAGAAGATGTCGTATTTGAACCAAAAGACTATTGTGAAGTAATTTACTGATCACTTTACTAATTGAATTTGTGTTTGACAGTATGGAATATGAGAATCATTTTGGAAGACCACCAAGAGGCAAGAGGTTGTCTTGGTGGGTGCTTGAAGTCGATTTCTAAAGTTTTTGTAGGAACTAGACAATTAGAAGATAGGAAAGACTGGCATAGGACTTGAACCTGGCAGGGATGTGAATGTGATATGTTCACTTTATTAATAATGATTGCATTTTTTCCATATTATCATTGTGTTTACTCTATATTAGCACCTCATTTTGGTATAGATGTATTGCTTGTGAGAGTTCATCCAACCAAAGAATAATTCATCCACAAATTTGTCATCCATATGCTCTACTTTCATTCATCCATAAAAATCCATCAGAAAATTCATCATCCAAAGAGTGAAACTTCATCCGTCTACCCAATAAATAATTCATCCAGAAATTTGTCATTCATCCAACATTTATTTCATCCAAACATTTGTCATTCGTAAGCTGATTTTTCATCCGCAGGCATTCAAAAGTTTCGAAATACCGGGGGTATGGGGTGGGGTTGAATTTGCAATTTTTTTTTTTTTTTTGGTGGGTGGGTGGGATATTTCAAAAGACACCCCACCCCACCCCCTAGTGTAGTTTTCGAAAGTGACCACCCTGCCGGTCTCCCTGTGCGCTGACTAGGACCCACTTCAGTTTCGCAGTCCGTGCCACCTCACTTCACCGTACTCTGTCACTGTTCCGGCGTCTGTGGGAGTTGGGATTTGGAAACTTGGGAAGCTCCACTCAGACTTGACTCGTAACTTACCGAGGACAATCACGGCATGGCCGGGTCAAAGTTCATTAGTTTTGTATGTTAAAAATCAAAATTTGATATTTTTCTCACGTAATAAAACGACGCGAGAATCAGAGTGATGACAAAAATTCTTCAAGTAGACCGTATGATAGTTAGGTTACCCCCAACAGATTCATGATTATTCAAGTGGGTTCAAACCCTGGTTGCTCCTCCTCTTCCGTGATGACTATTTGTGCATTCCAGTTATTTCGGAAATTGATTCCTGGGATTTTGCAAAGATTCCATTTCACGCAGATTCCAAGTGTGCTCGATCGACGACGGTCCTTCGCCAAGTAACGGTTTCAGATGTTGGCTACCGCATCATTCGATGCCACCAGTGAAAATAATAATAATCATCCAATGGAAACGAAGGAAGCCAATTCGAGAGTGCTTCGTAGGTCGAACTGAAGCTCCTGCAACTGCTCTGTGAAGTTCGTCACTCGTGACCCGGGGGCTTCGCAACTGAGTGCGTTACTTGACAGTGGGGGGCTTGTATCTCCTTCATCCAATTTTAGTTTTCAATCAAATTTGTTGGATTATGTTTCCCTTGAAGTCTAGTTGTTGTGGTAAGATTTCCATGTCAAATACAAGTGGTTTTGAATGTTTGGGAGCAATTCGAAGTTTAAATTCTCAACATTTTTGGATTACATTAAACTTTGGCGGCTTGTTTCTTCTTCATATAATTTCCGTTTCTAATCATTTTTCTTGGAAAAGTTGCAGATACTAGTCTAGTTTGCGTGGTTAAAATTTCACATCAATCCAAGAAGTTACGAGTGACAGAGAAGCATTTTAGTAGAAGGAGGTTCAGCCTCAGATGTGTTTTTTGCAATTTTTCTTGCAATTTTTTGACATTTCAAATTCATTCTGCAAACCTCACCAAATTTAGGTCTTTCTTATGAGTAAAATCACACATGATGATGAACCATGTCACCTGTTCAATAGCCTAAAATCACACACATGGGTTGGCAGTTTCTCATGACATGAAGTCATTTCCATTTCTACATCTCATGTACACTGTTTGGGGCACTTTTGAAGGGGCAGTTCTTTATGCCCGAACTGATTTCGAGCCTCCTCCTATAACTGCAATCACTTACACAATCATTCACCAAAATAATATGAAATGGGAGACACATTTATTACCTCTCCATTTTTTATATAGTTTCTTGTGCTCATACCTGGTTGTTGATTGGGATCTACCTCAAGAGTCTTCAAACTGTCTTCATCACTGTCACCACCACTCCTACTTTTTGGGAATGTTTTAGGGATGTTTATAAATAGAGATGCATGTGGTCTAAACTAGGAAAAACGTCATCATTTGATAAATTTAAACTATCTCATCACTTGTCGGAGTTTATAATCTCAATTGTTGAATAACCATCATTTACAAAGATATACATTTATATCTCAATTTGAATCAACAATTTTTCACATCTAAAAGACTATTATAATACTAGCCATGCCATGTTTAAGAAAAATATTATAATACCCTAGAATTAGTTGTGAATTGTAAGAAAAATAATCCTACTATTGAAAATCTATAATGTCAATTCTTTCTTGTATTATAAATGATAAATGACAATAGCAAAAAGAAGTTAGAAAGAGAAATCAATGTAGGCATAAATGCTCATGATTGCATGTGAGTGGTTATCAATGCATTGCGTATGCAGATTTTTGATTAGGAAGGTGCACTACTTTGAAGCAACAAAATGTTATGTAATGAAATGAATATGATGATATCTTAGAGTTGTAATAACCCACAATATTAATGGGTCAAAAGCTCTGAAAAGACCAATTTACGGACTTATTATCAACCTACAAGTGAAGATGTGCACTCCACAAGAGCACAAAGCATACATTGCCCCAGGCATTGGAGTTGTGTAAGCCAACCAATTTTCATGGTCAATCACAACTCAACCCTAACCCATCCATCCACAGAAGACATCCTCTCAACCAACAAGCACTGAATTCTTGAATATGTCCGGACCAATGCAATTATCAAAGATTCACGAGGGCTCATATCTGTGCAAGTCACTGGATTTCAATTAGCAAAGAGCATATCACCACAACACACAGGCTCAGAATACTGCAGTCTAATTACTGATGCAGCTCAAGTTTATACCAAGCCTAAATCAGCACTTCAATGTACCTTGAATTGTGACCTCAGTGAACAAACTCTGCCAATGTATAAGATTTGCCTAATAAACAGTAAAGAAAATTTGGCTGACACCAAAAGAAAAACTCACTCGATGCCAAGCTGTTGAAGTATTCTAGCCCTCAAGAATGTGCTTAGACTATCTTTTCTCCTAAAGTGTTCAGAGCTGAAGTGCGTATTCACTAGACCAGCAATCCATCATTGCTGCCTATGCCATCTCTTCAATTGCATCACGGAAACCAGGATCCTTTACGAATGAGGATGCTGTCAGAATGACATTCTGAATGAACGAGGTTCTCAATGGTTGTAACTCCCTGTAAAGTTGCATGTACAAATCTATCTCTGCATCCATTTTGAATCTGAATCTTCAATCCGAACCCTTGTGCGCACTTTTGGGGATGAGGCCAAAGTCCTGGCATTGATCTTGTCCTGTCCACCAGAAAACCTTCAAATTCTTATTCAACAGATACGCTTCCTTTGCGAGGCTTCCGTGACCACTGCCACTGAGTAGCGAGAACTTTGTGAGGCATCAGCTTCCTGATACTTCCACGGATTTTCTTGCTATGAAATTTATGAACTCGTATTCTGGCCAATTCCGCTTCTCTCTCGGCCGACAATTCCTTCACAATAACAGTCAGTCTACAGCGGGGACGCACCATCTTTCCTGCCTTCCCTTTTCCGTGTATCCTCAATCTCTTCAAGTACCTGTCCTTGCCAACAAATGCCTCGGCTGCAAAGAACAAGACAGACTTACTGACCTAGTATAACGAACTGAAGAACTCTACAATTATTATAACCAAACTGCATAATGAAGCAGACTTAGATGGACACATGAAAGGGTTCCTATCTCTAAAGGATCAATCAGGTAAGAAACACTGAAATACCAAATCCAGGGAAGAGTTCTCGGTCAATTCCAAATATAAGATACTGGAATGAGATTGTGTTATAGATTAACTCACCAACGATAAGTCGATCCTTGTCCATACCGAAGTTATGGATTGCATTCGCACGAGCAGAAGTTATCACCTGCATGGAAACATTGATGAAAAGGTTAAACTTCATAATTTCCAACGCTTCTTAACTACTGTATGCAGCAACTGACTTCTTGACATCACCTTCGCCGTAAAAAGAATATAGTGATGTGAACATCCCTGGAAGACTTATGAAAAAGTGAACTCCACATACAAGAAAGGACTCACCTTGGTGACAACTTTTGCAGCTCGCTTAGTAGAGACTGCCATTTGCATCAACGCATCATCGACACGCATGCCCCGCACGAGCTCCGCAACTAAATTCACTTTCTTGGGACTCTGTAAACGAACCACCCCATAATTTCACATTCAGAATTGTTCTATATAGCGTACTCCACCAAGTTGGGACCAAAGACAATCACCTGCATAAAAAACACTAAATACAAAGGATGAACAGATAGTGTGGCCAGTCAGTAAACAAATGATAACCATTACAAGATGGGAACAGTTTCTACAGTCATGCAAAGCAAATATTGAGTTGTATACCAGAGAACTACATTGATAAATCAGAATGGAAGGAAAACGTGGTACAGGTGGAACCAGAAGAAGCGAAAACCTGCCAAATGTACACTTATTGTAGAGGGTTCTGAAACTGTCCCTATTCTTCAAACTGCCCCTATAAAAATGGGTGCAAGAGTGACACTGGGTTCTTTAATCAAAAGGAAACTGATTTAGATACAAATAAGGATGCATGGGGTTGAAAGTAGGTAAAAAGGTCTTGATTTTGAGATTTTTCTACTTGTAACAAGACAGGAGAGTATGGGAAGTTAGGGGAGTAACAAACGAATTGAAAGTTGATTCATAAATTTCAGGGTCTAATTATGGTGAACGTTGGACGCCATTTAAGAACATAGAGACTTGTGTTTGGCCCCTCTAGTGAACAAGAACAGGACGCTACATACTTTCCACTTTAAAAACTATAACTAATTCTAGCGGTGCATTCTGTTTCATCTCAGTTTCCATTCAAAGGAAACTCAAACAAATATTTATTTGTGCAAAGAAAGGGACAACAGAGCTTAAAGTCATGGATCAGCACCCACTACCTTCGGTACAAACAACATTCCGAAGAATGCCATGAACATAGGAAGATCGTAGTACTGGAACTTACCTGCTTGATGTAAGTTAACACAGCCTGTGTCTCTTTCTTTATTCCCATTAAAGGCTTCGAGCCAGCTTGAGCACTATCTACAGGAGCTGGGGCTTGTGAAAGAGGCGAGCGTACTGGCTGGTCTCCACCATCTACCGCTTGTAATGACTCAGACCTTGTCATGATACCCTGGTCCCAAAAAAAAACACGACCAATTCAAAACAAATTCTACACCAGAGTGTCTCCGAAGCGGGAAATTTTCAGGATTCTATACTTGATACCAGCAACACCCCTTACATCGTACTATTTCTGAGAAGAAAGTGGCATCGCCTCAAATCAAGGCTTCCAAAAGAGGGCCTAGAGCATGAAAGCATTCAATTTTTCACAGAAACTAGAATCAGATACCCAAACCATAAACCACCATTCCGGTACCAAGGGCGAGTGACCAAACAACAAGATGTAAAAATCCATTCGGCCTAGGTCAAATTTCCGCCGGGTTCTGAACTTTCTCTCTCACAATCCATCCCATCAATTCCAATCCACTCAGACCGATTCTTCGGCGTCCAAGAAACACGATGAACGCCTGCTTCCATCCAAATATACGGACGAGACCCGTAGTGCAGACAGAAGTTTCCAATGCAAAATGCCGCCCTACCATTCTCTGCTGCAGGCCCAGCAGGGCACTTCCCGCAGGCCTCCAGCACACATCTTTCGAAGCCAAAGCTGCTGCGGACTCCAAGCGAGACGCCAGGCTCCATAGCGAGAGTGGTGAGTCGAGAAGCGAGGAGTCGAGTTGTTGCGATGAGGATTTAGCAGCAGCAGCGCCTTCGCGATGAAGAAGCTTGGGCACACTAGTGCGCCACAGGCGCGCTCCCCTGGCGCCCCACATGCCGACCTCCTTTCGCAAGCTTCTTCTGCTGCTGCTTTGATGAGTGCAGGAAGGGAGAGGGGTTACGCCATAGCCAGCATTCGTCTTCTTCTTCGGTGCGATCTGTGTCCCAGGAGGTTTAGGGCTTTAGGGTTCGGGTTTCTCTCCAGGGCCCGATCCGGGTCTCAAAGGAAATCCCAAAAGGAAAAGCCTTAGAGCACCCTCACCGAGCACCTCCACCGAGCCCGCTGCCAGTGCCGCCGGGCCGTGGAGGTTTGGCCTGGCCCACCCCGGTGCGTGGTTGACGCGGATGGGGGCAAGCCGTCATTCCCCTCCAGCCCTTTTTTTTGGTTTTCTTCAAAAAGCAACAATGGCGATTAATTTGAAATATTGAAGGCTAATTTGGCGACATTATGAATTTCCATAGTTCGTTCCACTGGCTACATTCTTAAAGTATGAAGTGCAATAAATCACACAAGATCCAACTATCTATACTTTAAATTAAGTTGTTTGTTGATTTGATTAGATTTAATTAGGTTATGAGGAAGGTAGTTATTGCCTCTTTTGAGTGCATAGGCATAGTGGCAAGAATTGATTCAAAAATAGTGCAAAGTTGGTTGTTTTTTTTAATTATGTGGCGACACATAATATGCACTTGATGCGTTAAAATCAGATAAAGGCACGTTTGGGCTTTATCACATGCCCGCTTTTTTGGCATAATCTACCTCAAGTATCAATTCTGCCTAAATGGCCGATTCTACCATATTTTGCATAAAAACAGCGCCAAATGAGCAAAAGAAAAGTGACCACGAATGTGCCTTTATCTGATTTTAATGATTGTGAGCGGATTGGCCATGGCCGATTCGGCCTTGTATGTGATCATAGGGCTCATCCTATGAGCTTGTCCCATGACCTCTTACAAAGCAGAATCGGCCATGGCCAACCCGTTCTCTAGTACAATAATTGGCGACAAATTTGTTTCAAAGCAAGCATTCTCGTTGTATTTTGAAATACGTGAGTGCAAAGTGGCAATCACATTTTGCAAGACAATAAATAGAGCTAAACAAATACACATATAACAACTTAGCTAAACAAATGCAGAGATAATGCTAAGCACAAATAGAATTCAATAAAAAACTTTATTGAAAGTGTAAGGTTGAAGACGAGTTCAACAAACCTTTAGAAATGATAGAAACAAAATTGTAAAAAACGTACCACTCATTGTTCCTATCAATCCCTACACTCAAATTGGGGATCACCTACCCCCAATGAAGCTACAACTGTTTACTAAAATCAAGCAAGGATTTTAGAATAAAACAATGAAGGAAAGTTAATGGTTAACTCCATAATGATACCTCTCAAAACCATGCACCCAATCATTAAAAATTGATTTGTATGGAAAATTCTCAAAACGGAAGATTTTATGTGAGTACATTCCCACAACAAGTTGAAAGTGCATGTCCAAATTGTTTCGTAGCTTTGACTCCAAAAATGCAACTAATGAAAAGATACACTTGTCCAGCTTCCACCGATCCAAGTACGTGAATGATTGCCACCTCAATGAATTTCATGAATTCTAGAAAGTGGTGAGTCAAACAACTTGAAGCATCCAATGTCTTCCAAATGCGAGTTAGGGGAATTGTATCAGAGGGGGGCTCCATAGCTAAGCATGCGTTGCTATCCATTGCTAGTTTGAAAAGCCCATGTTGGCTTAGAAGACGTTCACAATTTGAAGGAAAAATCAAATTTCTCCATTATCAGAAATAAGCTGCAACAGTTTCAAGGTTAGAATTTACTCCACAACTTCAAAATATATGCAATTATAGTTTTTAAGTACAAGACTAAACAAAGAACACTAAATGCAACTTCACCTATTATGATTAACTTTTGAAGGACACGGACCCCCATGACCAAGGTAGTCAACAAAATACTTTGATTATTTGACCAAATCGGAGCACTATTTGTTTCTAGAGTGAATAGTCAAGTTTTTTTGGACTCAATATCATTTAAGGAAATCAAAAGACACCAACAAGAGATATGAGGGTTTGGAAATGAAAGAAATTGGTATGAAATAGTGTAAATGAAGTACCAACTATGCCCCAAAATTGAAATCCAACACTAGCAATCAATTGAAAGAGCTAGTGGAAAAATAAACTTGTGCTTTTTTCATTTTCTTCAAGGTCTTGCATCGTCTTGTAGATGAGTGTGTGGTACTTGTTCAATAGTCGCCTCAAAGGCTCAATTAGACTCATCCAACGAGTCTCCACTACTTGAAGTATTTTCAAGCCTTTTGTTTCTGTCAATTCTATAAGTTTGTTGAACTCACAAAAACGTTTTGGACAATGCATGAAGTATGCGTGAGCTCGCGTGAGTCATGATGAGAAATTTCTAAAAATAACTCTTTATTGAAAGCTCATTTTGAGTTGAAGTGAGAACTTTCTCAATGACAATAAAGATGCCGATTGATAACAAAGCCTTGCATGCAAGATTGTAATGCCATATTTAATTACTTTTGGACTTTTGAAAATCTATAATTAATATTGGTCACTGGGAGATCCCACGATGGTCATCAAGAAATAATTTGAAACATCAAGAGATCTAGAACATCAAGAGATCAATAGAAACATTGGGAGATCTCTCAATGTTATTATCCCGTGATCTTTGGATTTTTAGTCTATAATTCATTGAATAGTCTAGAAGTAGTTAAATGTGGCATGGTAGTGATGTGCAACACAATGAACGTCCATTGCAAATGCAGCATGATTACAAATAACCTACTCAGTAACCCCAAAACGACATCTTTTTAGTATAGTATTGCTATCACCCTTGAAGCTGAACAATTTTTTAGCACCCATTTCTCTATCAAGACCTCCACCTTACTGGATAGACTCCATGATCAACATTTTAAGATAATCAACATTGGAGGCAACCTCCACCTTTTCCAAACCAACCAACAATGGAATTCTATGTCAATTTTCCACTACTTAGCAATGCATGAATAACCAACTGCCATTGTTGACAATGGTTACCTCATCCACTGTCACGACAATATAACATGCTTGTTGCACAAGCTTCTTAATTGCATTTGTGACCTCTTAATACATATATTCAGCTATGGTCCAAGCACTATTGTCACACCACTAACTATGAGGCAAGTTAACACTAGTAGAAAATCTGATATTTTTGTTGTTTTGGTCACGTTGATCTGGGCCAGTTTTCTGCTGATTTTGACAGAAATATGTTAATTTCAACGGATTTTTGTCAAAATCAGCAGAAAACTGGCCCAGATCAACGTGACCAAAACAACAAAAATATCAGATTTTCTATTAGTGTAAGAACTTTCAACAAGTCATACAAAGACAAACGATTCTCATATTCTATCATTGATTGACCTTTTGCCAAAATTTGGAAGATGGTAGCAATTTGAACCCGCTTTCTTGTGGCTTCAATAGTTGTGCAATTGTTGACAACCTTGGGGAATAGTGGCATATGGACAAGCTATGTAAAGATGTAGATTCTTGCTACGGCGATAGTTGGTGGCAATATATGACTCTCCTTTCTTCACCTTGTGTAGAAGCATATCTTTATTTACCATTCTCTTTCCATCTTGTTTGAAAAGAGTATCGGACTTAGGAGCCATATGATGGGCTTTTGCTTGGCACATTGTACATATTTCTTTTTCTTGGAGAAAGAATCAACCTCTTTCTTGTCATCTTCTTCTACATTAGTTGGCCCCTCTACAAGTTCCCCATTATCCTTCCCTGAAACATTAGACCCAAAAGATAAGTGGATTATTGGCGACCTTGAGGAAGTAATTTGTCTGTCCTTTGAACTAGAGGAGCCTTTGGGTATACTTGTGTCTTTTGACAAGATCTTCATTTGTTAGGCTCAACAAGTCTGAATCAGTCAAGGATTCTGTTCCATGCACATTAGGCAAGACACCACTGAGTACTATATTTAGAAGTTGAGTGAAGTTGCGTCCGCTCATGATGCGCTTCTTGCAAGCATTTTGCTTCTATAACCTTTTTCTTTTTAGATCTGTTGTGTAATTGGCTAATTGCAAGCTTTTGCAACTCAAGACACTAGGCCATCTTCTTTGCCATTAGATGATTTTTGGAGGGTCTGGAAGGCCGTTTCAGGCCTGTTCCCGACAGCAATAGAATGTCCGATGTCAGAATTTATTTCTTTTGAAAAAAAAAATCTTAAAATGGAAAAACAAGATGAACAAATTTTTTTTTTGAATTTTTGAATTTTTTTTTGTATGACGTGGCAGTCGCTTGTCTACGTCACGCAGCTATTGCGGCGCAGTTCCAGACAGTTTCAGAGTCTGGGAACACTGGGGAACTTGCAGCCCTCCATAGGGGCTAAATAACATGTAATGCTTTCTAAACACAGTGTCTTCTTGTGCCACTACACATCCAAAATCTCAATTCGGACCTATGTCTACTATAGCCACAAGATGAAAACAACCTAGACCTCCAAAAATGGAAACCCTTCCCCAAACAAATTAAACCAAGCAAATGCACAGTTTGAAATTCTTCCAAAAACAAGAGCAGAGTATTAAAAAGTCAAATCCTGACATTATCCTTCACACATTTCCATGATCCAAATTCAAACAATAGAAGTAGGTGATCCATTGTCCAACAAAATTTACAATTTATCCACCTAAAGAATCCTAGCAAAAAAACATAAATAAATTCCATGGGAGCACACCTTTGATGCACTAACACTAAACCTCAGTTGCCACAATTGCCAACTTTCAAAACATAAATGCATTCATGAAAAAACACCAAACTAGAAGAAATTACATGGAAACGGTAACCTTGAATCTCAACTATCGCAAGTAGAAAACTCCCCCAAACAAATGCCGCCATACAAATGTAGAAAACTAGCGATGATCTAGAAATTAATAAAATCTAAACCCTAAAAACCACACTGGCAATTAAGAAAAAATTGAAGACACTATGCACTGGCGATGGTAGTGCAATTCTCAATGCAAGCAATAGCTATCCGATTGTAAATTAGTTTATAATCGTAACTAATTTGTTGTGAGTTTTTATTAGAGTAAGAATTTGTTGTGAATTTTAAAGTGTTCTGCCCAATTGGTCCAAAAGAGTCTCTAGACTACCTCCAAACTAGGGGCATTAAAGTGTAGCTATACAATGAGGTTATCTTATGGATATTTGCAGTACAATGAGTATATCGTGTATGACGTGTCCCAGATTCGTATGCGCTATCTTCTACAAGTGCGGTTCAAATACGGGTCATGGAGAAATCGCTAGTTATAGAAGTCTGCAGGGTGTTGTAAGAGTTTTGAGCAAACCTTTTCCACTATGATTTGTATACAGCTTGAAAGGTCAGGTAAATGGATTGGAGATTAAACTTAGTGTCTCTTGTACATCAACAGAACATGCACAGGTAACAGGCTTGTTACATAGAATATCATGGTACTGTCAAGCTGCGAAGGTGAAGGGGGAGGACTTGTGTACATTCCAAATAGAACTTCAGTTCTTCCCATCACAATTTTTTCCCACATTGACCTTTTCTGTGGCAAAAATTGATTGCATACAATCTTGATGTGTTTGAAGAGTTCATAACAAAATTTGGTTCACTTTATATACAATTTGCATGCTGGTGCCAATGTTTTTGTTTCAGCATGATCTCTAAGGAGTAAGGAACTAACAATAGGGCAATTATATCAGTGTCAAACCTTATACATTATCAAAGATGGCAACACTTGTATGTGGGGCATAGGCATAACATAACAAACACATAAGCATTATAGGATGAATAAGTAGATAGAGGTATAACGAATTTGTTAAAATTTTAGGTTACAAAAGAATGTAGCTACATTCTATGTGCACAATTTTTGTGTCATGTTTATTTTCAAGCATTGTAAAGTGCTTTCATAGTCAAATTATCTTATTATTCAAAGACAACCAAACCTTGTAATGTCATGAGCCAAGGAGCTGGAGTAGTCTAGCACAAAAAATTTCCTTCACTTTCAATATATTCACCTATTGTTAACAACCAAATTGAATCTTGCATATTTAATAAACATATTGTTCAAATTCCAATTGTTTTGAAAGATTGAGAAACCCTTGGCCATCCGCAAAGCAAAGTTCATATTTTGTTTTTCTAGCATCAAGTGCTACTTGTAAAGTAATATCACATTAACTTGCTCAAAGTTTTGCAAGACAACCTAGGCACTAAATGGATGCATTGCTAGTTCTTGAAAGAATTTGCAAACTTATCAAAGTTGTCTTTGTGAAATTCTAGTTCTTTTAGTTCCAAAACATATGTCTGTGCAAATCTTTGGAGATTGTTGATTAGATCTTGGACAACTCATTAATAACCCCTAGCTAATCACAACCTAAATTGTGCTTACTTAGAAGAGGTCAATTGGCAAGTCTTCAAGGACTTTAAAGCCCCTTTCTTTTATTATTGTTTGGTTTTTGGCTTATATTCTTACATCCATTTTATATTAGGCCCCAATTGTTGACTCAATCAAATTTCATCAAGACAGATCAAAGGAGCTTTCAAATTTTGCTATTGAAAAATCAATTGGGCACCAAAGCTCTAAACTGAGGTTTGGTTCATTTGAATTTGTTGATATTGTAGCCATTTATGTAGCAATTTTTTGCATCAAGAATTGGGCCCAAGTCAAGAAAGAGTCACCCCAATGTTTCAATCTACTTCAAAACTTAGGATAGTTTATTATTTTGAAAATGAGCCATGAGCTGAATATAAGCGCTTTATATTATTTTAGATGCAATTCCAAACATGAATGATTAAACTATGGGCTTAATCAATGGCCTAAATATTTGTTCAAAAAATGATGAATTGGATCAACTACAAATTGTGCATTGCTTTTAGTACAAAGTGTTCCTAATCATTGGCTTCAAGCCTTTTTTTTAACAACAACAATTTTGCGCTTTGAGAACTATAAACTAACAATATGTAATGGCAACATGTGTATTACAAATAAGACAAGGTTGCACAAGCTTGGCACCACAATGCAGCAACGCAAGTGCATTTGAATTTGCAAGGACACCAACGCTAATTATAAGAGAAATGTGAGCACAGCATACAAACTTCCAATATGCAATCCATTCTAGAATCCATGATTGAATCACAATGCATAAATCTTTTGGTACCATTCTAAAAGAACAAGGACTATCACAAGACTCCCATTTTGTGAAAGTCCACATCACACAAAATACTTCTAGCGGAGGAATTTGGGCAATCTTCATTCATTTATTTTTTGTTTTTTTGTATTTACCACTAGTTCCAACCTTGTGCTAAGCAAATCTTTGCATATTAGAAATATTTGCTTACATCAAAAATATTTATTACTTTGGTTAATGCATAACGACGTATTTTAATTATTGAATGTGGATAAAAAGGCCTACAACGGGTTTTGGGGGCGTTCTGATGATGAAGAAGCCAAAGCCCCAGTGTACACTTCTCATGCCAAAATCCTTCATGCTCTCTTAAAAGCCGTTCTGATTGTTTTGAGTTTCAAATTCAAAATAGTGAATATTTGTTAGAGCGAACGAATTATAACTTTCGTTTATATGGTTTGGATTACCAGTCAAGGCGCAATGGGAGTTATGGAGCTCACTGCCTACACTTTTAATGAAACTGTTAAGAAAAGGTAACTATTTCCATTTGTGAAGGACCCTCCTCATTCCACCATGGCTTAAGATTTCGCGTACATATCATGGCGTATGAAGATGCCGTTCTACTTCGTTATATTCAGCAAACCAGGGCTTTGTCAATCTCTCATATATCAAATGAAGAACTTCATAGCTTTCATAGTGTTCTACTAAATAGAGCCAGGCCTTGAAATCAATATTCCTAGAGTTTGGTCGGTCAAATTCAAAGTACAGTCACGCCTCTACGTGCAAGATGGATTTGAACTCCTGTGCACACTTTTTTCTGTGCAGACCAACATTTGTCATGTTCTACGCACCGTGGTGTCCTCATTGTCAACGCTTGCACCCCGTTTGGACCCAGCTGGCTGGTGTGCTGACCAAGAAAGGATACAATGTTCAGGTATTTTGTCAAAATCTACTAGATTCTGTTCTGCATTTTCCTACCGAAATAGGGTTTGATTTGTTCCCAACCCCAGTTACTTTGTTAAGCGCCGAATGAATCTTTAATTTGCTCTTTAAAATTCTGAGGATTGTACTATATGTTCTAACCCTTCCCCGAAGCTAGATAGAATGCCTCGAAATTATGAAAAATTTGGTCTGCGACACTCCTGAGTCCTAACCCGTGTTTGCCTTCATCTCAACAGCTGGCGATAGTGGACGCGACAAAGCATACAAGGCTTGCTGACAAATTCGAGGTGCAGGGATTTCCTACACTACTCCTGTTCAAGAATGGCGAGCCAGTGGGAAGGCATCACGGAGCACGCGACATAGAAACTCTCATGTCCTTCATTGATAGCAATAAGTAGGTCAGTCAGTTTTCCCTCATAATTAGTTCAAATGATCCGCCGCGTGTTCAGAGCTTCTGTTGAAGTAGTTCTTCTCAATGAAGTCAGTGATTGTTCCTGAGGTGGAGAATATGGATTTCTGGTCGACGTACAGTTGAATCCCACCTGCCCAACCTTCTATGCCAACGTTAATGATTGCATAGATGTAAGATCGTTCGTAGTGCCATGCTCTACAGAGAAGGTAGATAAGAAATAACACAAGTCTGTGTCGTGTACAATGTTAAAATGAACGGTCCTCTGTGATTGTCAGAGTGAGGCTGTATTATCTTGCATTGAAACGCATTCGGTCTGATTGTAAGGCCTCTCTACGTGATCTGGATTGTAAACAGAGTGTCTCAGAGTGGTGTTTCGTCTAAACATATCTCAATCATTCAAAGTTTTCAATACCAATCTTTTGTTTTAACTGATATGAACACCATATTCAATAATTTAGGAAAAACAAGTGTCTCAACTTGTACTCCCCCTCATCCCAAAAACTTAGATTTGAAGGTATCAAATTCAATTTGAGCCACTAAGATTTTCTCCCTTGCAAATCCCTCCTCTCATGTGAGGACACGTGTAGGTTTGAGGAGATAACCTCAAACTTCTGAAAGCAAGTCTGAAAGTCCCAAACTGTACCGTTTTTCCCAAATTAATGAATATGGTGTTTAAGATGAAATTGAGGTACCGGCCTAACATAAAAAAACAAGGGAAGATATGTGAATAACATTTAATAAGATCCGGGCATTAATTGGCTAAGCATTTGCAATGGGGTTAAAGCGTTGATGATTTCATTGTTACGACGGTGTCACTTACCTGCTCACACAATTTCAGACAACTTCTCGTAACCTCAAGCCTGCTTTTATTGTTACTATCTCTGGCAGTTGGATCTTGAGATAGTTGAAATGGATAACGATTTGGAGGTATTTGGTGCATGGTAGGATTCAAACGCAAGTAGCGTGTTGACACACACTGCTTGCCGGCTGCCTACCCAGCTCTAACACGAATCATCATGCTCTTATTCTACCTTCCTATCTGATGATTAGATGTAAAATGTGTGGCAATCATCAGAAACTAACTTGAACAGAAGCGCTGAAAAACCAACAACCCTATACGTAGTTAAAGATGCGAGGATCCTTTACTCAAAAGGAAGGATCGCAATATCACATCATGTGTTCTGCATGTTGACTTCTTACAGTTTTGTATATCCTCTTGACTGCACCAGAGTCACTCCCCACTTCAACTCCTTGTTCAGATATATTTGAAGTTTCCGGAGAACACCAACTGAGGATCTTGCAAAGCCAGGCAGGTTTTGTGCAGGTAAGGCAGGGCAAATGTTTTAACCCTACTTTCAGCATTTCGTTGTAGGTAGTAGCGTTGTTGTCGATAGATGTATACGAGGTTGCTTGGGTAAGAGAGCCAAGTCTATTGTGATCAGTATTTTGTCAGAAAGTATGAATTCCTTAAGCAATTTTAAAGTGAAAGGTTGTAGACTACTGGACATCCACATTGAATGATCCATGAATGTGAACGTTTTAGCCGAGTCATGCTTACACCATTTGCAATGAAAGCAAACCAAGTCCATAAGTAGACGAGTTATTGAAGGAAATAGGAGTCAGCATTAGTTTTCTAGCGATTTCGAATCCTATACCTTGACTGAAAAGGTGTGTGTGTGTGTGTGTTGTGATGGTGTTACAGGGGTTTAGGAAAGATGTGTTGAAGGAAAACATGATGGAATCTCTCACGAAATGGGACAATTGGCTGGCGATAGTGTTGGCAACAAGTCTGGGGTATCTTAGCCACCGGTTGCTGATGAAAGTCTCTGCCCTTTGCCGGAGCAGCAGAGGTGCTGCAGAGTTATATTCCAACTTGCACGGGAAGCACGTCGTGATCACTGGAGGATCTAGTGGCATTGGGTATTCACTAGCGGAGTATGCTGTTGCGGAGGGAGCGACTGTCACCCTTATTGCTCGGAACGTGGACAAGCTCCTCCAATCCAAGGCTTCTCTGCTTCACGACCTCCCCAGTGCTGTCCATGTCTTGGTAAGCGTACCTCCAGAATCGCAGCTCCCTCCTTTGAACTTCAAAGAGTTTGGTAGGTAATCCTTTCCGCAGTTTCCATCTATTTTCAGCGGTTTCTATCACCAGAATGACTTTCTGTGGAGGGTGTATGAACCTTTTTTTCTAGGATCCACTAGAATGTTTTTCTCTTGAATTTGAATATGGCAATACATAGTTGGCCGGAACAGCAATAGCCACGACCTTTGATCATTAGTCACCCAATAACCTTTACCTTACTACACGTAATTGACCAATATGGACGCATTTCTGGAAAAAAAACCCCAAAGTATTTGAACTTGTGGTTTTTGACTCCTGCCCATCACAAAACGTTGTTATAGCCTAGAATTAGTAAGAAAGGGAGTAAAATGAGCAAAATGTCAATCCAAAGTTCGGTATAAATAGTTGGCATTTGTAGATCAAAGGTTTCGCTTGTAACTGTCAACCTAAGGTACGCTTAAACAGCAGATGTCACATCAGCAAGAGTATTTCATACTAGCTTTTCTTACCTACTCTAGAGCCTAGGAGCATCTCGTTTCTCACAGGTTTGGATGACACTTTCATTGTACATGAGGCTATTTTGAACACACGGTAGAAGAGCCCCATGGAAATGGGTCTCCTTGTTTGAGTTGAAATTAGTGAGCTTCACAATCCTCTTTAGCAATCATCGATCACGTTGTGCATGCCGACATCTGATTCTTTCATTGTTGCCATGCCCGGGCCACTGGAGTCCGCGGATGTAAGTGACCCGGCTGCCATTACAGCGGCCGTTCGAGATGCTCAGGAGCGGATGCCAATCGATGTACTTGTTTGCAACGCCGGAGTGATGTTCTCTGGAGAATTGGGTTCTGTTTCTACGGAACACTTGGAAGAGACGGTGAGGATCAACGTGCTGGGATCCGTGTTTCCAATCCACGCAGCTATTCCGCTGATGAAGAGTCGCAGCACCCCCACTTCTCCGCAGTCTATCCTCCTTATTAGCTTTATTGCAAGCCTGGTACTACTCCCACACCTGACTCTCCTTTTCCTACTCTAAAACATAAATCTGATGTTTTAAAATAATTCTGGAGTATACAAAGTCCACAAGAAATGATCCTGGACACTGAAGTTGGACAAAATAAATTGCAGTAGATATCACAAAAGCACTTCAGATTTTTATTATAAACAGCCAATGAAAATCGTTTTCAAATGAAAAACACTAAGAGCTCCACGAGAGTACAGATCTGATATGAGGGACCTCGGAAGGGGGTCGAGCCTGTATTTTGCTGCTCCTTGACCTCCGAGTCGTCATACCGAATCTCTGGACCTCGGAAGGGGGGTCAACCCGCAGCTAGTTGAGCCTGTGCTAGTGCATAGCAATACTTTTTGAAATATCTAACAAAAAAAATGGGCTTGATTGCATCGTAGGGCACTGTTGTTTCAGTATTGTTCATGATAACATGATACTGGTTGTTTCCTGCAGGCCTGAGTACCCTCTGGATTCCTGGTGGCTTGCCGTAGAAACTCCACATGTTGCGGTTGGCGGTGTAGGAGTGTTGTGCAGGATTACCGAAAACGCTTATGTAATTCGCTAAGGTTTCTGCTGGCCACTTAGCGCCCACGGCTTTGCTGTTCATCGTGTATAACTTTCCCTTGCGGTTCCGTATGTTGCACGTAAAAAAAGGTCTCTAAGCAAGCTCGTCCAATATTTTCTCCCTGCTAGGGAAGGTCGGTAGCCCAGCCATGGTGCCGCTGCAAATGCAAGGAAAAAACCAATGTTAGTAAGTAGTTTTCGTATCAATTTTTTTTTGAAGGATTAAGAATTCGAATGAAGTGGAAGTGGGCGGGGCTTACGTAAGAAAGATAGATGAGAAGAGAAGAGCGGGACACGCCGAGATGAGGAGCCAAAAGAAGGGACGAGAATGTGCTCGCGCTGCGAGACCGCGAGAATGTGATCCAGCCCAACAGAGACGAGAATGTGACGTGAAGCGCTCTGCAGGCGCATGGAGCAGGAGATACGTCGATCTGACCCCGCCGCTGACAAGGCCGAAAATAAATTATTTCTTGGCTGCCCATTGTGCTGAGCTGCCCAGAGCTTCTCCAGCTTCTGTTATGGAGTTACACGAGGTCAAGTTAGGAAGAAGAAATCAAAATATTGATATCCATTTCAAAGTTTCAATTGCAAGCATTAGTCACAAAGATTTTTTAAGTCCGAACTCACTAAAAGTGTATAGTTGTGAGTAGGAGATGCTAAAAACAACTTTTAGTGAAATTTTTAGTGTGCTCATACACTCATAATACTAACTTGAGAAGTTCTTATTAACCCCTAAAGGACTAAGGGCCCTTTTGGAGAAAAAATGGGATTTTGGGTATGTACCTATGGCTACACACTACTTTGCGTGATTTTCTGAAACTTTTATTAAAGGTGAGGAATTCAAAAATCGATGTGGGAATGTAACTTTTTCTTCACTCCGACATTTATTAAAGAAGTTAGAAATTAAAATCTGGTAAATGATGCTCCATGAGCAGCCAAAAACTTCTTTAAAATTTT